>JAIZFV010000115.1:0-54553 GCA_021234005.1 Nephelium lappaceum | reverse complement strand
TCATTAAATTTTTCGCAAGTTTATTTCATTGTTTTTATCATTCATACAAAAAAAATTTCCGTTAGATT
This sequence comes from Nephelium lappaceum, assembly GCA_021234005.1. Classification (NCBI taxonomy): domain Eukaryota; kingdom Viridiplantae; phylum Streptophyta; class Magnoliopsida; order Sapindales; family Sapindaceae; genus Nephelium; species Nephelium lappaceum. Next base: position 54,485 of record JAIZFV010000115.1, on the reverse strand, counting down.
TCACCAAATATGCTTATGCATTGTAAAAAGTTCCTACTTAAAAATTACTATATACATAAAGCAAATTGCATAATACCAACCTGAGGTTTGCCTTCCAATAAAAGGATTCAATTTATATGTTAATAGTATTTTACCTTCACACCATCAGTCAATTCAAGTCAACTGTTAAGTTTGACTATTTATTTTAGTTAAATGGATTTAAATACACCTAAATAATTTTAAAAATTAATTTAAGATAAAAAAAAAAAAAAGTTTTTAAAAATTTGAACTTTCTTCACACTTGTTGGACGGTAGAGAAATCAAATTCACATAATAAAATATGTTTAGATTAATTTTTATTTAAGAAAGAAGGATACGTAACTCAGAAAAGAAAATAAAATGACAGGAGGATCAATCATTACAAATAAGACTCTCCATGACACCACACAAGATGAACATCTTCAATTTAAACTGAACCTAAAATTATGTTCAAAGCAAACTTTGTTAAACCGAGCTACTTTGTTACTTGATCTATGAACATAGGAAACATTCAAACCAGGACAAAAACTTAAATGCTCTGAGATCTCTTTAATAAGCAAACTAGGGAAATATCAGCACCTAATATTAGATGAAATAGTTTGCAAGTTATGTTAGATTGTTGCTTAGAAAGCGATTATCAATTAAATAAAAATGTATTGATTTCATATGACATCAGCGGCAAAGAAATTAATGGGCTCTTGTCCAATGCTTAATGGTTCACAGCCCATATGGCAATTGGGTTGGGTTTATAATTTACATTCAAATTTTAGACTACTATTGTTCTCAGTTTCCAGTAATTAATAAACTTTTAAATGGGTTGATGAATAATGTATTATCATTATATATGTCAGTGTATTATAACCTCAAGTCTTAAATACTATAATTGAGTTATTTTCTATCAGTTTAAGCTTTTAGGTCTTATAGTAACTAATATAATATTAAAACCTAGAAATCTCTAATTCAAATCTTCCCTCCCTCTTTTATCTGAAATCTTTCACGTTACACATGTTATATGGTATAATATGTGTCTGACATTTGTTACCTATCCACGTTGTCTGTGAAGGGATATGTCAACATATCATAACCTCACATTGCACGTGAGGAGATATATCAACGTATCATAACTTCAAATTTTAAAAATTATATTTGACTTTTTATCTGAGTTTTTGGATCTAGTGATAACTAATAATTTATTAGAAAATGATAAATTACTTACCACTTCATTTTAAATGAAGTTTAAACGAATATTTTAAATCATATAATATTATTACTGTTTAATTTAAATTAACTTGTTTGTCTCAAATTCTGAAATTTATCAGTAACTTCTTATAAAATTTAGAGAGATATTAATTAAATTTTCTAAAATTTTGGGGGCTCATTGTTGTTCTTTAAGGTGAATTTTTTTAATGGATTTCATTACTAGAAGAAAAATATAATAAAAGTAAGCCATGATTTGCTAAAAGGTGTATAAGTGGAACACTATTTTGAGGAAAGTAAGTCAACTTTTAACACAAATTAATTATATTTTCCATATGATATCTTGATACAAAAGGCCTGAGCTAATTTTATTCAAAGAAGGAGCGGATATAAAGGATACAATCCATAACATCAACAAAAGGAATATCTTGAAATATCTCAATAATCATGAAAAATGAGAGAGGATAAATGACGGCCAATTATCTACCACTGAATATATATATATATATATATAACCCACATAACTTAATATTTTGACCAAAAGAATTTTAATTTGATTAATCACGAAGACTTATACAAACTTAATTTTACAAACAAATAAATGATAATTAACCAAAACAGTTTTGATGCGTCTTTCACTTCCAGCGTATCATATGCAATATAAAATTACATCTAATTAAATTATTATATTACATAATATAACATGAACTGGAGATGCATATCATAGGGCTACATCAAAACATTTTCTCTAAAAAAGTTTTAAAAAAAAAAAAAAACATTTTCTCTAAACAAACCTCTTAATGTTGGGCTTAATCCACAGAATTTGGGCCCAGTAACGATTTCTATTTTTTTTTGGGAGTGAAGTGGCGTTTTCTAGATAGACAAATAAATATGGCTGACAGTGTTCATGCTAAATACGGCTGTGATGCCTCCACGTAATCCAAAAAATTCTAATTCAACGAATTAGTCAGTCCTGGTTGCGTCAGTTGGGCATGCCGACACTCGACTACTACTTGGCCCAATTTTCAATAACTGTTGCAGACTTGAAGGGTCAAACTTTCAACCTCCATGTCACAAAAATATGTAACAACGCATCAAATCAATATCACATTATAAAAAGGGAAATTTATCATTTTGAGCCAAATAAAAAGAGATTTTTGTTTTTACCAATATTTATATAAATTTGTTTTTAGCCTCTCAAACAAATTATTTCCATTCTATACCCAAGATTACTAAATTACCCTTCAAATTAAAATCACCAAATTGCCCTAAGCGAAATTACCAACATAGCCTTCTTCTTCCTCCTACTTCCTTCTAGCATTCAAACCTATTTTCTCTTCTCTTTACTCTATTCATGGTTTTTGTTCTCTTCCATTCACCATTATAGCGAAAGTCAAACCTCCTAGTAATGGATTCTTCATTTGAGCTTCTTTGTCCATTGAAGGTTTTTGATCCATTCAAGTGTGATCCGTTTTGAAGCTTCTTCTTTCATTTCAAGTGATTTGAGTTTCGAAAGTAATGTATGTGTTTTTGTTGGTTGGTTTTTAGGTTATTTTGTTCAAATTGTAAGGTAAAGGCTTTAAGAGTGATTTGATTGTGATAAATACCATTCGAAAGATAGATTTGTAGATTTGCAGTTTCTGCAAAATCTGCGACGAAATCGGTTTTTACATTAACTAAAAAACCGATTTCGATTTTTCAGAGGTGTAAAACCATTCTTATTGTGATCGGTTTTTCACACCACTCAAAAACCGAAATCGGTTTTTCATGTATATGAAAAACCGATTTGAGCAATTTTTTATGTTTTCGATATTTGTTATGTTTGGATGTCGTGTATTAAATTTTAGTGTTAAAAATGATAAATTAGTACCATGGTGGGAAGTTGAAAATGTGAGTGTTGTACGAAAAATTATAAGTTATTATTTGATCATTTAAATATTTTAATTAGTCTTATATCACTGACGTCTTCAAATTGCAGGTGTTGCTGCCATGTAGCCTAAATCAAAATCACTGGCTCCTTTGTCAGGTGTGCCTGAGACAGAAGAAGATATTAATATATGATTCTCTTGCACATATTGACTTAGCTTTCCGCATTGAGCCACTTGAGCCGCTGGTGTGTTTGATGCCCATTTTATTGCGGTTTGTGGGATTTTATGAGAGGGCCCAGATAGAGATGCCACCTGTGGATGAGCGATGGACAGTTGAATGTCTTGATAGATCGGTTGTGCCCCAGCAACCCAATGGGTGAGTAAATTTGTAACTTAATGAAAATTTAATATTTATATATATTATATATATATATTTTTTTTATTATATTATTTAATGGTATGATAACATCATTTAATTAATTATTATTAATACAGGACGAGCTGTGGAGCATATGTGGCCATGTACATACATGATTTGTTACAATCAAACGAGACTACATGAAAATCAAGACGACCAGATCAAGTTGCAGATGTCATTGCACTGAGGGCAGAGATTGCAAGGGATCTGTATACCTTTTTGACACCATTGTATAAAGTAAATAAATTTGGAAAATGGATAGTTGACTTTGATGGAGAGGTTGTATATAAGTAATTGGATTTATTTTTATTAATTATTCATTCATTTATATAAGTAATTGTATTTATTTTTATTAATTAAATGGGAGCATTTTCTAATATTTTAATTAACTTTTTTATTTATTTCTAATTAAATAAATTATATATACACATTTTACCTTTTATTTGTGTTAATATCAATGAACTCCAAATAAAATATGTAACGATCTATAATCAATGAAATAACGTTATAATTTTTGACTAATTGTTTTCAAGCTATGATGTGATTGTATTTCATAATTACATATCTAAATTTGATAGTAACTCAAAATTTCTGGTTTTGGTATAATTGAGATTGAAATTCTTTTCTAAATCACACCAATCATTTTAATTACTTATAGAATTTCTGATTGTAATTAAATGGGAAGTGTAGAACTTTTGGCTCTAAACCAAAATGAAAATCGATTAACTTTTGGTTCTAATTAAATTTAGAATATATAACTTTTGGTTCTAATTAAATTGAAAATTTAGAACTTCTGATTCTAATAAATTAAACTTTAGAACTTCAAGTTATATTAATTGAAATCCAGAACTTAAGGTTCTAATAACTTAAAGTCTAATTTACAATTTCAGGTTCTGATAATATATAATAATAGTGAATAAAATCAGTAGAGTCGCACAAATAATGTATATAAATAGCACTTAATAAAGAATGAAGGTTTTTTAAAATTTAATTAATAGGTTTTTTTTTTTCCTAAAGTAAAAGAATGAAGGTTTTTTAAAATGATGGGTGTGGAGATAAAAAAGTTTACACTTGATGCCTGTGTGATTATATGGAAAACTATATAAAATTTAATTTATGCCATTCTATCAATATTATATAAATAAAAATGGAAGCCACATATACGTTTGGATCATCTAAGATATCGATATTTTCATTCTTGATTATAGGTTATCGATTACTATATAATGAATGAATATATAGTATTATTCAATAATATCCACAAAGGAGAAATAATCGTCTGATCGGTTTTTCAATGGTGTGTAAAAACCGAAATCGGTTTCTCATACGCATGAAAAACCGATCAGACGAAAAAGGTGGGATAAATTATTGTTCGGTTTTTAAGGTTAATGGAAAACCGATTGCGGTTTCTTAACCAATATGGAAAAACCGATCAGAGCCATTTTGAGAGATTTGACCCTTTCCCTTCAAATATTAGGTTTCCAGTGATCAAAATACACTAAAAACCATAGAATTAATGTGCATTTCAGTATGGACTAATATAACAATAAAACATGGTTAGATGAATCTACATTAAGATTTGTACAATGTGAACAATGTTATACACCGAATACCAGGTTTAACTTCAACTTCACCATACATAGTCATTACGTAAGTTATTTACCCAATTTACTTTATTATTTAAATTAAGTTAGTCCGGGGTCATTTGTTGCCCACCAAGAGCCATCAGAAGGGGAATGAACTCAAGAAAAGACAAAGATCGGTTTTTTAAGTGGGCTTAACACCCAAAATCGGTTTCTCCGTTAACTTGAAAAACCGATCAGGACGTGCATTTGGACAGATGAAGCAATGTCGGTTTTATGAGCTTATGAAAACCGATTTCGGTTTTTTTATCAATAATGAAAAACCGATCAACCTGAATAACGAAGCAGTTGCTGTTTACCAATTTAGACCTGGTGTATATTATTACAATCTTATGCTAAATAATGTGTCATAGAACTGAGGAACCTGTGTCATTATAAAAGTTTGAGTTCCCAAAATTTAAACATATGCTAAATAAATAAACTGCACATTTACATGCTAGGTGTGTTCTAGTTAATAGAAATACTTGGCAAGACGTCATTAAACAAAAAAATAATATAAGTTTCATTGTACTCTGATGAAGATTAAATCAACATAATTATACAAGTAAGCGTGAAATAACATAATACATATTATTAAAATAAAAGCTTCAATTAATTAATGTGTCTAATCATCAATGTTTGGATCATTACCCACTATAACACTAAAATTTAATACACGACATCCAAAACACAACAAATATCGAAAACATCAAAAATTGCCTCAAATCGGTTTTTCATATACATGAAAAACCGATTTCGGTTTTGAGTGGCATGAAAAACCGATCACAATAGAGAATCGGTTTTAGACACCTCTGAAAAAACCGAAAGTCCGGTTTTTTAGTTAATGTAAAAACCGATTTCGTCGCAGATTTTGCAGAAACTGCAAATCTACAAATCTATCTTTCGGATGGTATTTATCACAACCAAATCACTCTTAAAGCCTTTACCTTACAATTTGAACAACATAAACCTAAAAACCAACCAACAAAAACACATACATTACTTTCGAAACTCAAATCACTTGAAATGAAAGAAGAAGCTTCAAATGGATCACACTTGAATGGATCAAAAACCTTCAATGGACAAAGAATATAACGCCCCAATCCGGACCGCCACTAGCTCCTATCCGAATGGGTACGCCCGGGCACCCCAACGAATCCCTCTAAGCCCATCTTGATGGGAAGAAGGCATTCGAGGAGCGAACCCTCTTAACTTGAAACTTAACTTTAGCGAAGCAAAATCTTTTAAATCTAAAGTTGAAATGTTTGGGTTGGTTTGACACTATTCTTTTGGTCAATTTTAAAACTAAAAACCGGCAACATAACGCTGTAATTTGGATAAACCAAAAACCTGGAAATCAATTTAAACACTTCAAACTATAATCACATCCAACCCAACTTCTCACAAATTCAGTTTATCAACATAATCACAAAAATTTAAAAGCTTCAAAGACAAATATAACACATGAAATTTTTAAATCCAGTAAGCTTGAGTTTTTCAGCATAAAATAAAGCACTTTTAACACACTCAAAAGATATCACTCATTTTTATGCAAAAGGTACAAAATAATATGCAATATAAAACTCAAAATATGTTTAATACATTCTTCAAGATGCAACTGCCAGTAATTTTCGCCCACTTGAATGCGAAGGAGGGAGACTTCACTCGTTTTCACCCACACGAGCACCTGAGGAGTTTTTAGAAACAATTTGAAAAGTGAGCTATAAAGCTCAGTGAGTGCAATAGTTTATAAACTTAGCTTTTCTTTTCAAAAATTTCCTCCTTAGCAAACTTTTGTAAAAGTTTCTATTTCTTAAACATTTAAAGCTTAAATCTCATTCAATTGCATAACATTAATATAAACAATTTATAATAAACTTGTAAAGTATAAATCTGAACATGCTTGCAAATAACTGAACTTTCTAAAGCACCATTCGTATCCCTAATCTCTTGACCAACACGGCAACTTAGCTAAGGCCGCAGGTGTGGTAGGTCCACAAGGCGATGTATCTGACATCCACCGCAACCAACTCTCTGAGACCTCTCAGCAACTACGTGCGAATGCTGCATCGCTAACCGTAGTGCGAGACCATATCCCACAAAATAGGGGCGACACACTCACTCATAACTCTAACCACACAGTTAGTGACTCAATTCCCCCAACCCTTGCTTACTAAGTGGGATATACCGTACGGGTCTGAACTCGATAACTGGTGGGTACTTATGGCCTTTGAAAACTTATTTTTCTCTAATGCTATGCTTACAAATCTTTATTCTTGGTGCACAAGCACAAAAGCTTTAACTTGGAAGCTTTAAAACTGAGTCCTTGGACTCGTTACTTTCTTAGTGCACAAGCACAAAAGCTTTAACTTGAAACTTTAAAACTTGAGTCCTGGGGACTCGTTACTTTCAAATACAATATATGATATTAAATACAAGAACTTCTACAGTGCAAAAGCTAAATCTAACTTATCAATGCAAAAAGCATAAAATCACTTTTGAAAACCTTTTTGAAAAGTGCCTCACCTTAAACTGGGCTTAATTTGGATGAGCTTCAAACGTCCTCTCGTGATCTGGTATAATGCTCTTCACCTACACAACACATATATACTTAAAATTACGTTTGCGTCACTCTGGAAACTCGAAATAATAAAAAATTACGTAATCGCGCCTAAATGACCCTTTTTAGGCGTAACCTCTCCATTTTTGGTTTCTTAATTTATCTTTGACTTTTATTATCCCAATACGCCTAATTAAACTCATTAGGTTCATCCAAACTCTCAACGGACGTCATATGGGCCAATTTACCAAATTGCCCTTCGAACTAGTTTAGTGCGCGTTTGGTTTCTCTCTAATTCTTTGGTTTTCTAATCTCCCAATAAACTTAAATCCACTTATTTTTCAACTCATTTTCACTCAAAACAACCAACAAACAAATCATAACGAGATCCATTTCAAATCAACTTAAATCACCAACGAAATCATCAATTTCTACCTTAATAACTCACCCCTTTTCTTTTGCGTTAACAACGCTTTGAGGATGATTTTCGAGTTGTTTTGGACTACTTTTGGTGACAGATCTGAGCTGGGTTGGAGCTGATTTTCTTCCTCCTTCCTTCTCCTCTCTTCCTCCTCTCTTTCCCTCTCACTTCGCCGCGATTCACGGCTGAGATCGCTGCCGTTCTGCTGTCTCTGTCGCGCGGGTGGAGGGCTGTTTTCAAGCTGAAAATCAGCTCAGATGCAGCTGAAATGGGGAAGAATCAGCTGGGTTCTGCACGCAGGACTGCAGGTGACTGGACAGCAGCTCGCCACTGCCTTTTTCCCTCGCCGATCAGCTCTGAATCGCGGCTGTTCTGCTCGGGCTTGTCCGCGCTGGACGACAGCTCGCCGTTTCTGCTCAACTTCGGCAGCTTTGCGGCGGTCGGTCGGCACAGCAGTTGACGTCGACCGGAGCTACTTGGTGGTCGCCGGCGTCACTCCCTTCTTCCTTCTCCTTTCCTTTCTTCTCTCTTCTTCTTTCTTTTCTTTCCTTCTTTCTCTCTTTCTTTCTTCGTCTTCGCGAGAGAGAGACTGGTTTTTATTTTATATTGTTTGAAAGTCAACTTTCCACTTTTGGCTTCTAATTTCCTCCTCAAAACTCTCAATATTTCACTTACGCCCTAGAAAATCTCAGTTCTTCTCCCTTAACTTTTAACTAAATCATACAATGACCACAATTTTAAATTTTATTTTTAGCTTAGTCCCTTATTTCCTTAAAAATTTACTCAATTTCATTCACCATTTTATCTTTCCGGTTTAATCTCCAATTGATGTTTAAATCAAATCTTAGGGGTTCTCTATAACCTTAAATCTTTCCATAAACCATTTAGGGTCATCAAATAAATACTTAGGGACTATTCCTGATAAATCCGCACAATATAAAAATAGAGGGTTTACAAAGAGCTCAAATGAAAGAATCCCTTACTAGAAGGTTTGACGTTCGGCTATAATGGTGAATGGAAGAGACAAAAACCATGAATAGAGTAAAGAGAAGAGAGAGAGGTTTGAATGCTAGGAGGAAGTAGGAGAAAGAGAAGGCTATTTTGGTAATTTTCGCTTAGGGCAATTGGGTGATTTAATTTGAAGGGTAATTTAGTAATCTTTGGGTATAGAATGAACTAATTTGTTTGAGAGGCTAAAAACAAATTTATATAAAATTATTGGGTAAAAACAAAATATCATCATTTTCAATTGGGTTATTTGGTAATTTTCACTTATAAAAATTCAGAATTATTGTACTGAATCCCTCTTTTTGAGATTTTAAGATTTTTAAAAAAAGGTAAAACTTTTTGTCCAACTTGCACTTTATTTGATTCTACCTTCTGCTACAATTTTACGAGGATTAAAGCCTCCGTTAAGTGGTCTTACATTAGGACTCACAAAAATTAAAAAAAAAAAAAAAAAAAAAGGTGGTCCTATATTTAACAGTGCTATATACAATTCATCAAGATACGAAAACAAATTACGACTTATTTTTGGCCTTGACCTTAGCATAGAACCAAAACTTTATAATACACATTTATGATGAGTTTCACAACTTTCATCTGGCCCTAATCCCTTGCCTCCACATACTTTCTATTTCTTTGAAATAGTGTCGTATCAACTGGAGGTCAATCATAAATTCCGTAAGCTTCTATATTTTGTGTATTATTTCTAAGAAAGAAAAGAGACAAAACCGTGAAATCTAATAAAAATTAAAAATAAAGTGAATATATAAACACCTTATAAGGTGAAATTTTCGTTGTAGTATACCACTAAGAAAATAAATTGTATCATACACTACTACATGGGGCCATTTGTTGTCCAAGATAGATCAATATTGAACAATTTTTTATCCAATCCTCTTATGTGTTAGTCGAAATTAAATAAAATATGTGCAAACAATAAAATAGTTAGTTGTGATGGGAGTAAAATTAGGGAATGACAATAGGCTATTGTATCGTGTTTATATCAATCCAAACATGACCATTAATTTTCTTATTTTTGTAAGTTAAATATGATCCGTTAAACTTACCTTGTCGCCAGTTTAGATCGTAATATAACTCATTAAAACAGCTCTTGGTATGACGGTGGAGGATATGGTTTTGTCTGCTCACACCTTCAGAGTTGGAGTTCCTTCTCAGCACTGGTTATTAAAGAGCTCAGACTTTCTTTTAGTTTTTTCTTTCATCCTTTCGGATTTCTGTCCCTTTTTTGTATCAATAATAATGATAATAATAATAATATAAGACCCTTTTAATATGTTAACGTATAGGTTATGTTATTCCTCCAAAAAAAAATATAGGTATGTTAGTTATGTGAAAGAACACAATTTAATTAATGCATTTATCTATTTAAAATATTAAAAAAATAATTTCATCTATTTTGTAGTATTAGTCTAAAAATACACAACAATGCATGACAACCTCTTATTGCACCAAATGTATTAGAGATTTAGTAATTTAATTCAATTTGTACTGCACAAATATATCACATACTGATTTAGTCCAATCATATCCAAGTCAATTCAATTTTATAAAATTGTTTATTTAATTCCACATACGAAATGAATCTTATAAGTATTGGTAATATCTATTATGTTGAGCAATAATTTTATAAATGAATAGATATAATTAAGTCAATTATACTGGGTTGTATGTCAATCTCAAACTGTTTTTAGCTCATAATATTTTTTAAGAACTTTTTCTTACTTAACATGTACATCCACTGTGAAAAATATAAAATTCAAACACAACATTTCATAGCATAAATGGTTGTGATCATCCAAGAGAGTAGAAATTCAATTTCCAATAAAAAATATATTAAAGTTTGGATCTTTGACCAGCTTGGTGTCATCTTTCATACATACATACATACATACATATAATTTTCAACAAATTAAGATAACATTATAAATTAAACATTCACTAATCTTAAACAATTTCAAATTTATGGATAGTTGGAATATTGCCAGCAAGAGCGGCATGAACAGTTCTCTCCAAGAGTTTCTTACTTGCAGATCAATCACACGATTTGGTTACCATATTCCTCAAAATCATGCACTGCCATCTCCATAGCAACTCTCTGTTCTTTTCCAATACGAGAACTGTTATCAACAATGGCACCAATAATGCTCGTAACATGGTTCCCTCCGCCGTTTTGGCCTTTTCATTAGGTGCAAATACCAGCACCAAGGCCAACAAAGAGTAGAGGGGAAGATTCATTTTTTCAATATGCGATTGGCGCTGGTCTTCATCTCCTATTTATATGTCTTGTTCTCTATTATACCATTGTTTTCTACTTGGTATCAGAACAAGACTCGTATTACTCGTACCATATTAGTACAACTTAAATCCTCATCTGTTCGTTGCACTATGGTTGACAACGGACCTGAATCAGTTACACAAGTTATACAGTTCAATCCAACAACTCTGGCTTCAAAGCCGGCATCATCCTTATTGAACTAACTATGATGTATGGTCCCAAATCATGGAGATGCATATTGCAGGACGTGAAAAACTTGAGTATATTATTGGCAAACACCAACCCAAAGGATACCGATGCTTCTTATGCGAAATGGTATGCAGAAAATCAGAAGGTCAAGGGATGATTGTTGACATCTATGTCACCAGAAATTATGAAGCGCTACCTCTGATTAAGCACTGCACCTGAAATCTAGAATGCTCTTGCCAAAGCTTTTATGACGGGTCAGACGAATCACAAATCTTTGCACTAAATCAGCGAGCTTTCTCTACTAAACAGGTTGGTCGCCCTCTGTCAACTTATTATGGTGATCTTGTAGAAATTTTTCAGGAGCTAAACTATCGTGATAAAGTTGTAATGAAAAATCCTGATGATGTTATTGCATATAAAAAATCTGTTGAACGTTTGAGAGTGCACATCTTCCTAAATTGACTTGATACAGAATTTGAAAAACGCAGATGTGAGATTCTCAGAAAGGATCCAGTACCGAATTTTGAAGAAACGTGTGCGATGAGTCGTGAGGCTGTTCGAAGAATGACACTAAATGGGAACCTAATCATCCTGAGTCATCTGCCATGGTAGCTCGTCGGTACAAATCTCAACAAAGGCATACCAATCTATAACCAGAGCGATATTCTGGCCTACCAACACAAATTGATGACTAAAATCAGTCATTTGGATCACAGAATCGCAGTTATGAAATAGGAGCTTCAAAGTTAGAATGCCTATATACTCATTGTGTGGAACTAGACACACTAAGTCAAGTTGTTATGAATTGATTGGATATCCAGAATGGTGGGATCCTGTCAAAGCACCTAATAAACGCAATTCAAAACCAAAACATCATGCTTCTACTGTTGTAGCCGAATCTTTCAACAATCCTAAGGAAGCCTCATCGTTAATTGCTACATCAGGTAATATTGATAAGGCTCTTAAAACCTCTACACTTACTAGTAATAGTACATGGATAATTGATTCTGGTGCTACAGATCACATGACCTTTGACACTAGTCACATTCAGTCTATGAAATCATCCAAACAATCTATAGTGTCCACAGCCAATGGTACTCCTTCTCATGTTATTGAAGAATGTTCAATTACTCTTACAAAATATATGAATTTAGATTCTGTTTTGGCTGTTCCTTCCCTTAACTATAATTTATTGTCTGTTGCTCAAAAACATGTATTTTGCATTGTATTGTTTTTGGCCTAACCTTTGTGTTTTTAAGGACATTCGGACTCAGAGAATAATTGGTTATGGTACTAAAAAGGGAAAGCTCTATTATCTGGACTTGACTCCGACAAGTTCAAATCAATTGGCTCGAGCATTCTCGGTTGAAAGGTCTAAAAAAATTCAGAATTTAGAAATTTGGTTTGGCATAAGCTGTTAGGTCATACTTCATTTGGATATTTAAAAAAACTATTTTCAAGATTGTTCTCTCAGGTGACCAATTCCAATTTTAAGTATGATATTTGTGAATTCACTATAACAAAACAGGTCATCCATACCGGGCATTCCCCGGTATGGTTGACTATTCATACCGGGCGGCTTGCCCGGTATGGATACCATCGGTATGGATACTAGGAGTATCCATACCGGTCACGTGCCCGGCATGGAAAATGATTATCTATGCCGGGCACGTGCCCGGTATGGATACCCCAGTATCCATACCGATCATATGCCCGGCATGGATAATCATTTCCATACCGGGCACATGCCCGGTATGGTACTATTTTAATTTGAAAAATATTTTAATTTCAAATTTTTTTTTCATAATTAAAATATATAAAATTTAATATTAAAATAAAAGCTACATATACATCCGAATTCAACAATCAATAGAACTTATGCAATCTTAGTTAAAAAAAAGTAACACCATGAAGTTCACAAATGGACTGCCAATACAGAAACTTGAAATGGTTCTACTGAAATCCAGCAATTCTCACTCCAAGGAATTCTGATAGAAATTATGCTCCCACTAACATATCAAGAAAACCACCCTGAAGAACTATGCCATAACAAACCCCTTTAAACAATTTAAATGTGATTTGTCTATCATTTTAAATTGAGTAAAGAGGTCTCTATAATTAAAAATCCAATCAATCCGAACGATTGCAACTCAACTGGGAAATTACATGCTGCTGCTGGACAACGTCAAGGAACACTCACAGTTTGAAACTATCTGAATCTTCTGAAAACTTTGTAAAAGACAGTAGTTGCAACATGTTTTGATCATCTCCAGTGAGAAGTTGAGTTTGTGAAGTGGCATCAAAGTCCTTGTTGGCTTCCTTTGAGATTCCCTCATCAGCTGCTGCTTAAACTGCTCTGTACTTGACAGCTGAAGTTCTTATCTACGAATCCGTATATATGAAGAAACCACCAAGATGCCCTTAGCCAAAAAGGGAAATCACAAAAATCAGACCAATCAATCAACACATTTGAGTGTCAAGGTTGTTTTCGAGTTCAATAAGAACATGTTAATAGTAGACAATCTCAAACGATCAAAATCTAAATGTTGTACAAAAAATTTGCATTACAGCCATGGAAAAGGAGGCTTATGAGAGCCTAATAGAGCTGCAAACATTTCGGTCCCTAAATGGGCTTCCATTGTCATTACAGATTTATTATTTTATTATTATTATTATTTTTTAATACTTTGTTTTTGTTTTGAAAGTTGAAAGACAGTCTCTAATTTATTAGAAACTTATACTTCATAAACAAATAATTGAAAAGAAAAACAATATTTCTAGCACAATCATAAAGTACAAACAGGCTTGACATCATAAAAACTTAAAGCATCAAGTTGATGATATTAAAACATGAGCAAAAGTGAAACTAAGATTACAAGAAAAGAACCTGAGTCAATGAAATTATACAAAATAAAAAATGAAATAATAAACTTTTTTTTGTAAAGTACTAAGAAAAGTGTTTTGTTGGAGTCAATTGTAAGGAGAGAAATTGATAGGTAAAGTTCATGAAATATCACTCGATCACTAAGCAATATATCGAACATAATGGCAGGTGTGTAACACAATTACTCCAAACTATGCCAATAAGCATCAACTTGATAAAGGTTCTATGATACGTAGTAAGAAAATATTAGACGAGATGTTTCATTCTCATATTAAGAATGTAACAATTCAAATACGATAAATCAGAATCATTTATAGAACATGAAGATCACTCTGATGATTGAAAAAACCATGTCTCAAATCCATATTAAGGGAATGTATAAGTACTGTCTCTCACCTCTAGAACCAGTAAAAGGTAAAATAGCCTCAACATGAAATAGATAGAGAACCAGAGGCAATATTTGTACAGCTTATTTGCACCTTAATCAATTTATCTCACAAAGTCAATCCAAATACACATTTTAGAACCTGAGGCACTGAATTTGCAACAAGTATCCGTATTTTCAATATTGTTAACATCATCCATATAAGTAGTTTACTTAAGATGTATTTACAATATAAACAGTCCAAATTCACAAATTACCAAACCAATTCACTCAACAAACCAATAAAAATAAAAATAAAAAAAAAGAACCAAATTGTAACAGTACCGGATATAGCTGGTGTGTGACTCCACACAAGCTTCCCATTGCAGCTAGCATGAACCTTGCTGCCACCAAGCGCAAGCTCCACATACCACATATCTGGATTCATCTGCCAGATCACAAATCCACCTGACTCCGCACCTTTGGACGAATTCCGGCTCCTTGTAACCTTGTTACCCTTCTCAAACTCAGAAGCTATCATCGTCAACCTTCCCATGGCATAAGCATTGTGGACAGAGTTTTGAAGCTTCTGCCCACCTGATGCCGCCATGTACTGCTGTAATATATACTGAGCAGACGATGATTCCTGCAACCACAACCCATAATATCACCTTTAGCCAATCCTTCAGTTAAAATCAAGATGAAGTTACCATTTTCCTTTCTCTTCAGCATTAAAAGACAACCAATAAAATGCATCTACAACCACAACTCCCAGTTTCAGTTTTGACACTATAATCAGTGACAGAGAGATTACTATCAAACACATAACAGGAAATCAATTGGATTAATCCAGCTACCGATTTTTATTTTTTAATTTTTACTTAGATATAAAAAATTAATAATTAGATCAGCATACTTGTAAACAATTAATATTACCAACATGCATAAAAAATTGACTGACTTCTTAAAGAGAAGAAACTGACAATATGAGTGTCTTTAATGCTAAGATGAGGCGGAGGCTCATAGTGTGGTAACGTGAACAGGTGCGAGAGGTGCACCAACACTCCAAGCAGCAACCTCAGATCCGACCTTTTACAAGCAGAACCCGAAACTTAGGGATCTCTAGCATTACTCTCTTGCATTAAAAAACAACAATCTCGATAACCCAAGAAAAATAAAAGAAGAGTCCGACCAGCGATCGTGCGGGACTTGTTCTGGCCGGTCAGAGAAGAAGAAGAAGGAGAAGGAGAAGAAGAAGAAGAAGAAGGAGAAGAAGAAGAAGGAGAAGAAGAAAGGGAGAAGAAGAAGAACAAAAGGAGGGAAGACTCAACGGAGGTAGATCGATGGACGCAGCGACTGGCGAGGTGAGCGACGGGCTTCCGCAGCGACGACCGACCAACGAAAGGGGAGAGACATCGACGGCGGCGGCTAGGGTAGGGAGAGAGAGGATGTGAGAGAAAGAGAAAGAGAGAGAAAATAGGGTGAAAATGTGAGTGGGGGAAGGGGGTTGAAGTTTGGGTCGGTGGTAAACCCACCCAAGTTATCCATACCGGGCGGGTCGCGCTCGGTATGACAAAATCCAAATATCATACTGGACGCGACCCGACCGGTATGGATTTTGGATTATCCATACCGGTCGGCGCAGAGCCTGGTATGGATAATTCATATTCCATACCGGCAGTGGTACACCCGGATTGGAATTCGGATTATCCATACCGGGCGTGCCCCACCCGGTATGGAATATGCATTATCCATGACGGCGGGTAACCCGCCCGGTATGGATAATATTTTAATTTTTTATTATAAAATATTTTATTCATATCGGGCAGGTGACCTGTCCGGTATGGATAATTAGAAATCTAATCCGGGCACACTCCGGTATCGAATTTGGATTATCCATACCGGGGGTTGAGCCGGTATGGATAATCCGTTTTTAATTTTTTTTTAATTAAATAACTGTATCCATACCGGCCTTTAATGTCCGGTATGGATATTCCGGCATTATTGGCTATTTTGTTGTAGTGATTGGCTAAAAGTCATCGTGTTTCATTTCCAAAAAGTATGAATAAAAGTCCAATACCTTTTATGGTTGTTCATTCTATGTATAGGGTCCCGCAAAGATCTCTTCTCTAAATGGTGCACGTTGGTTTGTTTCATTCATCGATGATCACACAGTATGACTTGGGTTTGTTTAATGAAATCAAAAAAGTGAAGTTAGTTCTCTATTTAAAAAAATTCATAAAATGATAACCACTCAGTATCAATCTTATATACAGGTTCTCCGCATGGATAATGGTGGAGAATTTGTAAATCAAGACTTGAAGCAATATCTGAATTTACATGGCATTGTTCATCAGACGACTTGCCCTTACTACCCTCGGCAAAATGGGGTTGCGGAGCGTAAGAATCGTCATCTCCTTGAAGTTGAACGTGCCTCCTTATTTGGGGCTCACATGCCCACCAGTTACTGGGGTGAAGCTATCACCATTGCAGCCTACCTTATCAATCGTGTACCTTCCAGTTCATTAAAATTTCAAACTCCTTTTCACGTTCTTCATGGCCATAAGTGCTTCTACTGTGCCAAATTTGCCACCTAAGGTATTTGGGTGTAGCTTTCGTACATCTTCACAAATCCTTGAGAAATAAATTGGAACCTCGAGCTTTTCGGTGTGTATTTGTTAGCTACGCTTCACATCAGAAAGGTTATCGATGTTATCATCCTCCTTCTCATTAGATATATGTTACCCTTGATGTGACCTTTCATAAGGATGAAATGTATTATTCTGTTCTTAAGTCTCCATTTCAGGGGGAGAATAGAAATGAATTACAGACTCTAGACTCCTTAAAGTCTATAAGTGGTAGCAATTAGGAATATTCAGATGAGGCAATCGGGCACACACTGGAGGATGAGAATGGGCACATATTAGAGGATGAAAATTGTCAAGATCAAGTGGAAGCGGTACCACCATATCTCCATCACCACAAGTGACAGTCTCCTCTCTTCATTTGTATCTCTTAACCAATTGTCCTCTCAGACTGAGTCCAACTCCGAAGCTCAGGTAATTTCTGAACTTCATGTAAAAGTGTTACCCAATCGAGCCACAAGAGGAATACCTAAAGTAATTATAAACCTACTCTTAGCTCCAAAACTAAATATCCTATGAACAACTTTGTGTCTTACCATAGATTGTCAAAGGAATGTGAATTATTTGTAAATCAATTATCTACTGTATCTATTTCTAATAGTGTGCAGGAGCCCTTGAGAGATCCCAAGTGGAAAGAAGCAATGAACGAAGAAATGAAATCTCTCCAAAAGAATTCAACATGGGAAGTTTGGACTTACCTGAAGGAAAAAAACTAAGGATGCAGATGGGTCTTTACCATTAAATATAAAGCTGATGGAACTATTCAACGAATTAAAGTCAGACTTATTGTCAAAGGGTATACTCAAACTTACGGAGTTGATTATATGAAAACATTTGCACCAATTGCCAAAATTAATATTGTTCATATTTTATTGTCTTTGGTTGTGAATCTTGACTGACCGATGCACCAATTTGATGTAAAGAATGCATTTTTGCATGGAGATCTCCAAGAAGAAGTATATATGGAATTGCCTCCTGGATGTAATATGCAGACTGAAGGAAGCAAGCAAGTTTGCAAATTAAGAAAGTCTTTGTATGGTTTAAAACAATCCCCTAAGCTTGGTTTGGAAGGTTTACGAGCTCTATGAAGAAGTTTGGATACCACCTAAGTAACTCAGATCATACTCTCTTTCTAAAATATACTAAAGAAAGGGTTACTGCTCTTATTGTGTATGTTGATGATGATAGTAATAGGAAATGATCTAGAAGAGAAGAATGCATTACAAAATCATCTTGCCCAAGAGTTTGAAATGAAAGATTTTGGTCCGTTGAAGTACTTCCTAGGAATTGAAGTGTCGAGATCGAAACATGATATTTTCTTATCACAACAAAAATATGTCTTAGATTTGTTAAGTGAAATTGGTATGTCAGATTGCAATCTAGTTAGCATTCCTATGGAAGAAAATTTGAAACTAAATATGGATCCAAATCAAGTCCCTGCTAACAAGGAACGCTATCAGACTGGTGGGAAGATTAATGTATCTTGGACATACTCGCCCCGATTTAGCTTATGTCCTAAGTGTTGTTAATCAATTCATGCATTCCCCAAAAGAAGAACATATGAATGCTGTAACTTGCATTTTGCGATACTTGAAGTCATCCTCAAGAAAGGGTATTTTGTTTACAAAAGGAGACAACTTGGATATTAAAGGTTATACTGATGCTGATTGGGCTGGGTCAATTAATGATAGACGTTCTACATCTGGTTATTTCACATTTGTAGAAGGGAATCTAGTTACTTGGCGAAGTAAGAAACAAGAGGTTGTAGATAGATCTAGTGCTGAGGCTGATATAAGAATGGCTAAAGGAGTATGTAAATTATTGTGGATCAAAATTTAATGCAAGATTTACATATTCGGCAGGTTAGTCCTATAAGGTTATAGTGTAATAAAGTAGCATGTGATATTGCCCATAATCCGGTTCAACATGATCGAACTAAGCATATGAAATTGATAGACATTTTATTAAGGAGAAATTGGAAGCAAAGCTCATTGAGGTGCCTCATGTTAGGTCTGAAGATCAACTTGCGGATGTGCTCACTAAGGCAATATCAAGCCAAATATTTAATAGGTGTCTCGACAAGTTGGGCATGAGCGACATCTATGCACCAACTTGAGAGGGAGTGTTGCAAAATTAATGTCCTAAAATCAAACCCCTAAAATCAAGCCTCTCTTGTAATTAGTTGATTCTTGTACCATGATTCTAGTAATTAGTTGGCTATTGTAATTACTAATTATTTAATTCTTACAATTAGTTTTTCTTTCCTAGATTAGTTATTCTATTTCCTAAACTTTAGCATCAAGTTGTAATTTGGCTATTTAAATCCATTGATCAAAAGAGAATAATATTGAATTTTTTATTTTGTTTCTTCCTCAAATCTCTTGTTCTCTATTATACCATTGTTTTCTACTATATGAATATGAAATAACTATGAAGAACGTTCTTGTGTTTCTTTTGGTCTAACCATTTGTATGTTTTTCTAGGAAGAAAAGTACGAAAAGAAAATTCAGTTTTCTTGAGTCAAGAGTCAACAGTAGGAATACATAAAACAAATTAATTTACCAGGAAAAGTGATATTGAGAGATTCGAAGATGCCTTTGAACTTCCTATCTTCCTATACATTCTTTTATCATTTTAATCTACTAACTGAGTAAATGTTATAATATATATTTCTTTTTGACCAAATTTTAGATCAAATTCTTTACACAAAACATAGATAGTTCATTAGAAATCTCAATTAAAATCTCTTGAAATTAGTAACGAATCCTCCTAACAAAACTGTTCATCCACAAAAAATGTTAAATCAAGAAGAAATATTGTATTTCAGCCAACTTAAATAAAATACCGAATATTTACTCTATAGATTGAGGTGATTAAACTTTAGATATGTATAACCCATCTATGTTAGAATAAATATTTTTGTCTAGTATAACCAAATATTTGATTCAATAACTTATCATCAAATCATTTACCTTAATTACACCAACTATATATAGAAATGGTAGCACGATCCCCTCCATCTTAATGAGGGGAGATTCGAATTACACCTTAATTGTAAAGTGTGGATAGTTATTGGAGTAGCTATTCATGCAATGTATATCGATTTTGATTTAAAGGAGTCCAAGTACAAAAGTTTACTGTAACTCATAAAAATAAAATAATTATTTAACATTCTGTCTTTATCGCTAAACAAGTGCCAGAGAAAATGCTAATAATTAATTAGTTAATATCGTTGAATTTTGCACAATCGAACTTTTACCTAGAAACATGCACGCATGGATGGTCTCTTGTCATGAAGTCAATTAATTGGTGTTTTTCAATTCAATTCTAACTGCAGTGTGATAATTAATTGCCCAAGTGTTGTCTTTTAATTATTTACTTTTGAAGAAGTTCTTCCTTATATTTGATATCAAGCATACATAATTAACTAAAAATTATATATATATATATATATTGCAGTTGACAATTGCATAGTAATTGCCATGAATTTCCTGAAAGCATTGGTCCACATTAGGACTAAAATTGGAATGTTTCAAAGGACTTTAGGTATAACAATCATCCCATCCATTCCAATTTTATAGAAGCAAATACAAAATTAATTGTAATTGTGTAATATTGTGTCTTTATCGCTAAACAAGTGCCAGGCTAGAGACAGAGAGCTAATAACTAATTAGTTAATATTGTTGAATTTTGCTCAATAGGAAGTCTAACTAGAAACATGCATGCATGATCCCTTATCATGAAGTTAGTTGGTGTTTTTAAATTCAGTTATAATTGAAGTGTAATAATTAAATTGCCCAAGTGTTGTCTTTTAATTATTTACTTTTGAAGAAGATTCTTCCTTGCGCTTAATATCAAACATACATAAACTAAAAATAAAATAAAAATTATTGCAGTTGACAATTACATAGTGATTGCCATGAATTTCCAGAAAGCATTGCTCCATATGAGGACTAAAATTATATTGGAATGCTTCAAAGGGCTTGACGTTACGTATAACAACCATCCGTTCTAATTTTATTGGAGCTAACATAGAATTGCGATTGCTAATTTGTGTTGTATTGTATTAAAACATTAAAAATTTAAGAAAGAGATCTGCTGAATTTTGCATGAGAATGTATTAAAACTCTCGAGGCTCTGACTAAACTAGCTACAATATCCACTATACATTTATGAAAGACTTTTGAATTGTTCGTTTTCACAGCTTGACCATGTGGAATTGAATAGATTTTTAAAGCGTTTCATTAATTAATGACAAAACGATACAAAAAAAATTATCTAATAATTTATTTGTTTTGTCAACGTAGTTCATTCAAAATTTACCAATTGTGGTATAATAGTTAGTAATTACATATCTTTATTATGCATGTGCATGTGTACACACATATATACATGTTTTCACTCGCATAAAGATTGTTGTATTTCCAATATATTATGTTTAAAAATAATATATAGGCCTTGAGTCCAAATAGAGGCCTTAAAGGCTAAGAAGACCAAAAGTCCAGCAGAATGACACACTTAGAAAGCCCATAAAATTTGCCTCCGTAGCATGATAACTCTATGGCTGAAACTTAAAGTAACCGGGTAATGAAAAAACAGGCAACGAGGTGGCTCGAATTGAACAAGTTGTATGACAAGTAGCTCACATTCATTAGAGCTCGAACGGCAGAAATTGGCATATTTACTTATTGCTACAGTGCCTAGGAATGGAAAGAAATCTCTATGAAATAGGAAACTACACCAATTAGAAAATCTCTATAATTGCAGTTTGTTCAATATCTAACTATTTAATGAAAGTTGATAAAATAGGAAGAAACTGTTAACATTTTCTATTTAGTGACCTAATTGTACATGTTCAAGAAATTCTAGCACTATAAATAGATCTTTCATGCAGAGACAATGGATCCAACTTCGGCTACCTCAAATGGAAACTTTGTTTCTCTGTCCTCATCCCTACGATAAAATAACCATGGACTTAGACTTCTTTCATATAGCCGAACCACTCTTAAAACTCTTGGTCTCTTCTTATTGCATTCATATTTCTGTTACCTTGCTTAACACCTTAATTACTCTTGTAGTTTCATCAACTTTATCCAAATCATGTTGAATTGGGTGTTGATCGATTTTATTGATCAATACAACACAAATACAATTATAAAAAAAAAAATGGCATTTTCTTGGATTTGGATAGGATGATAGAATGGCTAGAATAGCGTTCTTTATTCAATATAGTATGGTATAGGCACACTTGTATTTCTTTGAAACTCTTAAATTACATAGTGAGAAATCGGTTGGTCTCTTCGTATGAGATAAGAGACCTCGCTTCAAACCCATGTAGATTTTTTTTATAAATTATAGACTTTATAATTTTCTGCGTTTTTCATCATGAATCTTTCAGGCTGCTCAATTTTATATTTCTTCTTTCTAAATATGCACCCAAATAATAAAAAACCGATTTAACATCTAATTTATAATTCCTCCACTTCAGTTATTAATTAAGCCTTCTACTAATACATGATTAAAATTTTGAAAAATCCTTTAAAACACAGTCAATACTTATCAATTCCCATCTATACATCTCCTACTATATATCATCTTGGTTTGCCTACATATCCAATATGTTAATATGTACAATTCTAATTATTATTTTCTTTGTCACAATGAATCATATTGAAGAACTTTGCAGGGTTTAATTTCCTGTTCTATGGCATAATCTCGACATTTATAGTAGTACTTGATCCAGCCAATGGCTCCGTGCGTTCGTCGAGCTTCTAGGGCTTTCTCCATGGCTGAGTAATCTTCCATACAACCGCTCCTTCTGAGTCCTCCATTGTTTCATTAAAGCCAAAGCCAGCATCCTAATTGTTTAACTGCAAGAAGATGGTCATTTAGTTTCCAGTTGCGGTGACTCAGATATATTACTAGAGCAATCGTTGAAGTTCCGCTGTGAAAACGAAAAGCACCCAGAAGCTACTGGGGCTGAGGCTTGAAATGTCATCATCCACTTCCACTTCCATGCATGTCTCCGACCCAAGCATGTCCGTCTCCAATTCTCTCAGCTTACCACTTTCTGATACCTTTAAAAGTGCTTCTGTTACGCTTGGAAGCAGTGGTGATCCCTTCGGGAATGCCTAAGTAATAATTAAATTAAACCCAAGATTATTAGAACACCTTTACGATGATACCACTGTTAAAAATCAAAGTTAATTTTGTGCTAAGTAATAAAGTTGACTTTGGGCTCAAACTCACTTATATTATTTGGATAATTTTAAAATTATACCAATTTAATTAAAGTCCATTTATGTCCTTAGAATATTTTCTTCTAACAATAGTTTGAAAGATAGTCTAATAATTATGAGTTGAAGGATATAAGTAAATTAATTAGTTGGAGATTTAATAAATGAGTTTGTTAGGAGTGCAGCAAAATAACGGAGAATCCTAACTCATATGTAAAGCACATAGAGTTCTATACACAGGGGCTAGTCCTTGTGATTTTGCACAAGCAAAGCAATTAAATTAATTATTTTTTTCCCTAAAATCTCCGGTCTGTTCCTTCCTAAAATCTCAAAGTTAGAATCACACTGTTACCTATAACTTCAAGTTCATTTAATTAAGTATTGTCTCAAAGCTACATTTTGAAGTACAATTTTGTTATTTAAATAAAAAATAAATAAATTTGAGATTTTCAAGATTTCGAAAATACATGAATAACTTTTCATTAGTTAAATGGTTTTCCAGAAATATAAAAAAGAACAAAGCTTGATGCACTGGTTGAGGTCAGCAAGTGTATAGATAGATGTTCATTTGTTTGACAATTTAGTAAGTAAAAAACAGTAGTTCATTTGAATTAAAGTAAATGGAACTTCTGTAATTAAACTGTTCATAGTGTCCTTAGAATTTCTCGACAATAATTATAAAAAAAAATTCTAGTACTAATGTATTATAAGTAGAATTAAGAAGAGCATGTTTCTTAATCCCATTGAAAGATCTCCGATTAATTTTCAACGACAGTTTTGGACTAATTTTTAACTACAGTTTTTGGACTAATTTTCAATTTTAGTTTTTGAGAGGAAAAAAAGATGTTTGAATTAGAGATCTACAGACTCTGATACCAAGATTATTTCTATCAAACCTAAAAGTTTAAGTTGATAAGAAAATATCAACTATAGTGTTTAAAACTTTAGATTATGATATATTTCTATTTGTTTTTTAAAACAAAAACTAGTTCAAAACACAATAAAGAACATGCCCTCAATTAATATTTTGGTTCCAACCAATAAAGAGTAAATTTAAATGAGTGAAAAACTTACAAATCCAAGTCCTCCCACTTTGTAAGTTGGTCCAGCAGTGGCAAAGCTTTTGCAGTATTTAGCAAGAAAAATTTTGGACACAGCAACTTCAAGAAATATGGCAGAAATCTTTCCAGTCTTGAGGTCCTCAGCAGCTTCTAGAGAGGTGTAACCTTTCAGATTTTTTTGGTTGAAGTGCAGGACATCCTCCAAATAGCTAGCTACAAAAGAGCATTAGAGTGACCAACAAATGCATTTCTACTCAGCAATGATTCAATGTTATCGATCGCTGGTTTGAAGCCCTGGACCGTGAGCATGCTGGCAAGGTTAGCGGTGTAAGTCTGGGTGATGACTAGAGCCACAAACAGCCACACCACCATTGTCATGCGCGAAATTACTGTGTAGTGTTCCTCCTACTCATCAAACACATAATAAATTACGTGTAGTGTTCCTCCTATCATCAAACACATAAGCTTAAGTACTGTAAAAGCCAAATTATATATCTCATTTCCTGTAATTGCGAGTGATTTTATTAAAAGAATATTTTAAAGTTTGGTTTAATTCCTGAAATAAAAATTGATTTTCTAAAATTTTGAGTAATTCTGTTAAACTAATAGTTCAATTAGAAAAAAGTTATTTTTTTTTTTAAAAAAAAAAGTTTAATATTGCAAGATTAAGTATTTCCTAAGAAATGTTTTTCTATTAAATTCTTACCATGAGAAAATAAATTGTACATGTAACATAACGTAGATATAGTTTGAAATAACAAAAAATAAAAAAATAATAAAAAAAAAGAAGATTTGAACAAGTTTTTAAAATTCATACCGTACCACATTTTTGCATGTATATTGAAACCAACATAATCAGATCACTAATTATTTTTATATGAAAATGTTTGTGTATCTGCTTTGCAGAAACATAGAATTGTATTAGTTAAAAGTGTAAACATTTTGGCAAAATAAAAACAAAAAAATAAATAATGTTACCATTTAAGGAGAAAAGTGAGCTGAAAGATAACCAGAGAAAGGCTCCGGTTTGATGGACAGCAGAGTTTTGGACCTCAAGCCAATGATTTCGTTCTATCAACCATACTATGAAGCCATTGTAGATGCTTATAATGCCGATTATAATCCACATGGTCATTGTGAAGGGCTTCAAGAATAACAAAGCTTTGTTGGCTGATTTTTCAAGAGGGACTATCATCACCAGCCCTGATTCTGAGTATGGGTGTGTGAATTCTGCATACTCGCATCGATTGGCACTATTGCTACATCCCCAACAACTGCATCAAATTTCTGAGCCCATTCATTGACAATTGGTCACAAATCGCATTTGAGTTAGTAGTTTTATACATAATGATTAATCAGTTGTAATTATCAGGTTAGTACTATCTATAATTTTATAAAATATAATCGAGATTTATTCTATGTTGAATAATAAATAAATAGACGAGAACAGATCAATCATAAAACCTTTATCTATCAAAAATACTACAAATGATATATATGATAGATTAAATAGATAAGGATCCTGAATAAAACATTTAATGAAAGATTTGGTTGATTCATACCTTCAGGTAAATTTGCCTGACTAAATCAGTGTAGGAACCATCGAAGGAAAAAAATCGTACGGCAGATAGAATGGCAGCTCAGATACTGTTGCTTCGAAAAGCTCAATAGAAAATCCATGGAAGGAAGTGACATTTCTAAGCTCATCAAATTCATAATTCACATATTGCTTGAACACAGATCCAATAGGCACACCAATCCTCAGCGGTTTGGCGTATGTTGAAATAGCCCAACCTCTTGGTGTAGACCAAGGCGCCCCAGGCCAAAAGACCTGCCCCAAACTTTGCATAGAAGAGTTGTAAGTAGCAGAGGTACCAATGGTTTTCGAAAATCCACGTCCATCAGTCCAGAAACCAAGTTCTCTGTACTCCTTCCAGTCAAGTTGATGATTTGATATACTGCTGGAGTTACATTCATGTTGTTGAATTGAACTTTTCCTGTTAACCCGTCAAAATCACTACGCAAAATCCTCTCCAGCAATGTTTGGTTTACCTGTTTGTTTTCGCTTATTGCTAAAGCTACTGACCAAACAGCATCATAAGCCTGAACGGCCAAAACTCCAGGCTCATGGTTATCCTCTTCAGGATACTCGGAGCCAAACCTTTTCAGGAATCTCCTGTAGAAATCATGAAACTTTGATTATTTTCCGAAACATAGCTCTTGACTCCTACAATTCCTTGCATGGACGAGGAGATGCTGGAAGCTTTTATTGAGTGTGCAAGACTTGTAAACGAATCTGTAGCAATCCATACATAATCCTTCTCCATCATGCTCATATTTTTCGCCTGTTCGAAAAATTGCTCAGCTAACGGTAAGGACAAATGAACAATGAAAACTCTACATTGGTTTTTTCTAAGCCTGTCAAGCTCTTCGGTCAATGAAGAAGAAATAAAAGGTGGGACAGCAAGAACTTGGCTGATTTCTACTCCAACTTCTCGTAAGGCCTCAAAGAGATAAGGAATGACTCCGGTAGCTGAAGAGTCAATGTCTTCGTAAATGACTGTGACTTGGTGCCATTCCCAGGATGCACAACTGCTGCATGGCTTTCATTTGTGCAGACTGGTTTTTTGAAGCTTTAACCAGAAACGGAAACCTTTCTGCTGCCCATTTCGGAATTGCATCCGCGAAAGAGAGAATAGGAGTCTGATTTCGGCTGGCGATCTCTGCTACTAGTGATGTTTCTTCCCATGTTTGTGGTCCTAGTATGGCTTGAACTTGTGCATTGATGAGATCCATCGCTGTAAATTGTGAAAATAAGTGCATAAATATGTAACTTATGCGTATAACGTAAGAATATATTTCTATTCGTTCAAAAAAATCCATCACCTAACATTCAATTGAAAAGGATTAACAATATTCGCAGCCCAATAAAGTAATGTTATAGATGCGACTGGTATTTCAAGATAAAAATTTGAAAAGGATTTTGGATAGGTTATATTCAAAAATTGCTGATTGTATTTATTATATCTGATTAAAATTAAAATATTTGGTTACAATCATTGTTTCAAAACTCGTTACTCAACCGACAACCTAACACGTAGCAAGTAATCAACTACATGGAGATTAATCGGCGAGCACTCAACAAGCACTGTTTTGGAAGGAAAATTATTAGTTTTGAAATCTGATAATGTAAACTAATATTTCTTTAAACATCCGTAGTCATGGCAAAATTATCCTCTCCATACAAACCAAGCCCCATGGGTCAAACCCATTTCAAACCCTAAGACCATTCTGACATTTTCTCTCTCTCTCTCATGCGGCTCCCGGCCCCTTCCCTCCATTCTTCTCTTTTTTTCCCTCTTCTCTCTCTAACATTGCCATAAATTGTCGCCGTCATCGTTGCCCCTCTGAGGTCGTGAATTGTCACCGTCACCGAAGTGATCTCTCCAAAATCGCCAAGGTTGACATGGATTGGTTCTAGTGGCGGCGAGGACCACAACCAGTGAAGGGTAAACGATGAATGAGTTGATTTGGAATTTGATGTGGAGGTTGGGGGTTGGGGTTTGGTGTGGAGATTGGGGTTAGGGTTTGGTATGGTGATTGGATTTGGGGGTCGGGGTTGGGGTTTGGTATAGTGATTGGGGACTACTGATGAAGCCATTAGAATTGCAATGGGTAACTTAGTTGCTAGTTCTGTGACATGTTATGAATTCTGAGTTGCTCTTATGTTCATAGCAATTTTTCTCTAAACCCATTAAAGCTTTTTTTTTTTTTTGAGATTTTTTTTATTCCTTTTTAGCTGGGTTCGAACCTTTTATATAAGTTGAGAGTGGGGGTTGATTGTTAAAGTATGGTGGTGACTCAAGGTTGGTGTTGAAGTAATATGGTGGTAACTAGGGGTTTGTGGTGAAGTCCGATATGTTGGTGATGAGGGTTGATGTTGAAGTCTGTTAAATGTTTTTTACAAAAAAAAAAAAAAAAAAAAAACCTCGAGTTGGCCGAGTTGACTCGAGTACTCCCAACTCGATCGAGTAGTCACTTGATCCGAGTTGAACCCTCAATTTGGGGGTTCTTAGATTGGTGATGGCCAAGCGATTTCTTGTCGAGAAATCGGTATACTCAATCGAGTTTTTAAACCCTAGTTATAACTAAACATAGTTAATTATTGTAAATATGATCAAATTTATTTAGTCATATAGATAGATAAATGTACCACAGAATGTACCTTTTTTTTTATGATTTCTAAGTATATATGTTTTTTTTTTTTAAGAATGAGGCATTTAAAAATAATTAATTGACATTTACACCTTTAAAATTTAGGTCATACTTGGAACTAATAATTATTAGAATGAAAAATCAATCATTTGCTTTTAATTCTATAGTCCACAAAAATAAATAAATAAATTTACAAAATTAAATTAAAAATAAAAGAAAGTAGTCTATTCTCATAACTATCTATAATATTACTGCTTTTATATTGTAGTCACACCCAATTATTAATTGCTATGTAACCTTAAAAATAATAATAATAATAATAATTACTGCTTAATACCAACAACCGGAAACTAATAATCTTTTAAGAAGAAAAAAGCAATTAAAAATAAATCCTTATAAATTCTAAAATAATTTATATGGTGCCTAACGAGTTTATCATTGAAGCTATATAAATTATTTATTAATTCAAAATTACTCCTCTATTATTGTATTAAAAATTATGCGAGATTGACCATTGAAAAAATAATTAAAAATAAATTTTAAAATTTTAAAAGTATCAAAAAATTAAGAATATGAAAAATTAAAAAAAAAATACAAAAATGTAAAATAAAAACTACCTTTGAAATGAAGGCCACCTCTGCCATTAATATAGGCAACATTCAACCATTGTGTTGATCTCCACTAGCTAGAGATCCACTAAGATTAGCCGATCAAGTTTTCTAGCGGAGATCGATCATCAACATCATCGAAGATCAACGACTAGAGATAGATAATTCATCTATACCTTTGGAGATGGATCACAGGAGGCCACCTCCATTGGGAAAAAAATAAAAATAAAAACATTTTCCAAAACTTCTTAACACTTTAATTATTCTTTCTTTCGTTTAAGGTATGTGTTACCAGTATAACAGTGTTACATAATAATCCCGAGACGGCTGAATTTGACTAATGGAAACAATTATTTGATGTATTTTCTTAATCATGAAGATCAAACAAATTAATATGTGAAAAATATGTGAAAACTGGAATTTATAATTTAAGGAGTTAGAAGTGTAATTTTTCTAAAAACTAAAAGTACAGAAACCTTCTTTTAAGTTAAAGAGACCATGTGGCTTAAGAAATACTACTATTCATATAACAAGAAGAAAAAATGGAGATAAAACAAAAGAAAAAACTAAAATCGCATATAAAAAATAAAAGAAAGAATTTACAAAACTATGATGACACACAAGTTTTAGCTTAACAAATATCCAAGAGACAATCCAATATTATGTGCACCAACTTCAAAATTAATATAGAACTGTCATTTAGTACGTAAATTAAAGCAAAGAAATAATGTTTTACAAAATAAGAGTTACAAATATAAATTTAAAATTTTCTTGATCCTATACGATTTCGATCAGTTTGTACAGTTAGAATATTACCTGCAAGAGCTGCATGAACAGGTTCTCTTCGAGAGTTTCTAATTTGCAGATCAACCAGATGACTCTGGTTACCATTCATTGAAATCATGCGCTGCCATCTCCATAGCTAGTCTCTGTTCTTTTCCAATACGAGAACTGTTATCAACTATGGCACCAATAATGCCCTTAACTTGGTTTCCCTCCACCATTTCGGCCGCTTCATGGGGTGCAAATATCAGCACCGAGGCCAACAAGAAAAGACAGGAAGATTCATTGTTTTCACCCGATTTGCAGAGTTTTAATGACGTCTTCATCTCCTATTATATGAAAATGAATGACTAATGTTCTTGCGTTTTCTTTGGTCTAACCATTATTATATGTTTTCTATTTTTTAAGAAATAAAAAACAGAAGAAAATTAGCTTTCTCAGTCAAGTCAAAATAAGGAAATGAAAGCTAATTAATAGGATTGACTGAAGAAAGCTAATTTTCTTCTGTTTTTATTTCTTAAAAAATAGAAAACATATAAATAATGGTTAGACCAAAGAAAACGCAAGAACATTAGTCATTCATTTTCATATAAATAGGAGATGAAGAGCGTCATTAAAACTCTGCAAATCGGGTGAAAACAATGAATCTTCCTGTCTTTTCTTTGTTGGCCTCGGTGGCTGATATTTGCACCCCATGAAGCGGCCGAAATGGTGGAGGGAAACCAAGTTAAGGGCATTATTGGTGCCATAGTTGATAACAGTTCTCGTATTGGAAAAGAACAGAGACTAGCTATGGAGATGGCAGCGCATGATTTCAATGAATATGGTAACCAGAGTCATCTGGTTGATCTGCAAATTAGAAACTCTCGAAGAGAACCTGTTCATGCAGCTCTTGCAGGTAATATTCTAACGTACAAACTGATCGAAATCGTATAGGATCAAGAAAATTTTAAATTTATATTTGTAACTTATTTTGTAAAACATTTCTTTGCTTTAATTTACGTACTAAATGACAGTTCTATATTAATTTGAAGTTGGTGACATAATATTGGATTGTCTCTTGGATATTTGTTAAGCTAAAACTTGTGTGTCATCATAGTTTTGTAAATTCTTTCTTTTATTTTTTATATGCGATTTTAGTTTTTTCTTTTGTTTTATCTCCATTTTTTTCTTGTTATATGAATATGTAGTATTTCTTAAGCCACATGGTCTCTTTAACTTAAAAGAAGGTTTCTGTACTTTTTTTTTAGAAAAATTACACTTCTAACTCCTTAAATATTATAAAATTCCAGTTTTCACATATTTTCACATATTAATTTGTTTGATCTTCATGATTAAGAAAATACATCAAATAATTGTTTCCATTAGTCAAATTCAGCCGTCTCGGGATTATTATGTAACACTGTTATACTGGTAACACATACCTTAAACGAAAGAAAGAATAATTAAAGTGTTAAGAAGTTTTGGAAAATGTTTTATTTTATTTTTTCCCAATGGAGGTGGCTCCTGTGATCCATCTCCAAAGGATATAGATGAATTATCTATCTCTAGTCTGATCTTCGATGATGTTGATGATCGATCTCCGCTAGAAAACTTGATCGGCTAATCTTAGTGGATCTCTAGCTAGTGGAGATCAACACAATGGTTGAATGTTGCCTATATTAATGGCAGAGGTGGCCTTCATTTCAAAGGTAGTTTTATTTTACATTTTTGTATTTTTTTTTTAATTTTTCATATCTTAATTTTTTGATACTTTTAAAATTTTAAAATTTATTTTTAATTATTTTTCAATGGTCAATCTCGCATAATTTTTAATACAATAATAGAGGAGTAATTTTGAATTAATAAATAATTTATATAGCTTCAATGATAAACTCGTTAGGCACCATATAAATTATTTTAGAATTATAAGGATTTATTTTAATTGCTTTTTTCTTCTTAAAAGATTATTAGTTTCCGGTTGTTGGTATTAAGCAGTAATTATTATTATTATATATATTTTTAAGGTTACATAGCAATTAATAATTGGGTGTGACTACAATATAAAAGCAGTAATATTAATAGATAGTTATGAGAATAGACTACTTTCTTTTATTTTTATATTTAATTTTGTAAATTTATTATTTATTTTTGTGGACTATAGAATTAAAAGCAAATGATTGATTTTTCATTCTAATAACGTTATTAGTTCCAAGTATGACCTAAATTTTAAAGGTGTAAATGTCAATTAATTATTTTTAAATGCCTCATTCTTAAAAAAAAAAAAACATATATACTTAGAAATCATAAAAAAAAAGGTACATTCTGTGGTACATTTATCTATCTATATGACTAAATAAATTTGATCATATTTACAATAATTAACTATGTTTAGTTATAACTAGGGTTTAAAAACTCGATTGAGTATACCGATTTCTCGACAAGAAATCGATTCTTGGCCAATCACCAATCTAAGAACCCCCAAATTGAGGGTTCAACTCGGATCAAGTGACTACTCGATCGAGTTGGCTGAGTACTCGAGTCAACTCGGCCAACTCGAGGTTTTTTTTTTTTTTTTTTTTGTAAAAAACATTTAACAGACTTCAACATCAACCCTCATCACCAACATATCGGACTTCACCACAAACCCTAGTTACCACCATATTAGACTTCAACACCAACCTTGAGTCACCACCATACTTTAACAATCAACCCCCATTAACTTATATAAAAGGTTCGAACCCAGCTAAAAAGGAATAAAAAAAAAATCTCAAAAAAAAAAAAAAAGCTTTAATGGGTTTAGAGAAAAATTGCTATGAACATAAGAGCAACTCGAATCATAACATGTCACAGAACTAGCAACTAAGTTACCCATTGCAATTCTAATGGCTTCATCAGTAGTCCCCAATCACTATACCAAACCCCAACCCCGACCCCAAATCCAATCACCATACCAAACCCTAACCCCAATCTCCACACCAAACCCCAACCCCAACCTCCACATCAAATTCCAAATCAACTCATTCATCGTTTACCCTTCACTGGTTGTGGTCCTCGCCGCCACTAGAACCAATCCATGTCAACCTTGGCGATTTTGGAGAGATCAACTTCGGTGACGGTGACAATTCACGACCTCAGAGGGGCAACGATGACGGCGACAATTTATGGCAATGTTAGAGAGAGAAGAGGGAAAAAAAAGAGAAGAATGGAGGGAAGGGGGGCGGGAGCCGCATGAGAGAGAGAGAGAAAATGTCAGAATGGTCTTAGGGTTTGAAATGGGTTTGACCCATGGGGCTTGGTTTGTATGGAGAGGATAATTTTGCCATGACTACGGATGTTTAAAGAAATATTAGTTTACATTATCAGATTTCAAAACTAATAATTTTCCTTCCAAAACAGTGCTTGTTGAGTGCTCGCCGATTAATCTCCATGTAGTTGATTACTGCTACGTGTTAGGTTGTCGGTTGAGTAACGAGTTTTGAAACAATGATTGTAACCAAATATTTTTAATTTTAATCAGATATAATAAAATACAATCAGCAATTTTTGAATATAACCTATCCAAAATCCTTTTCAAATTTTTATCTTGAAATACCAGTCGCATCTATAACATTACTTTATTGGGCTGCGAATATTGTTAATCCTTTTCAATTGAATGTTAGGTGATGGATTTTTTTGAACGAATAGAAATATATTCTTACGTTATACGCATAAGTTACATATTTATGCACTTATTTTCACAATTTACAGCGATGGATCTCATCAATGCACAAGTTCAAGCCATACTAGGACCACAAACATGGGAAGAAACATCACTAGTAGCAGAGATCGCCAGCCGAAATCAGACCTATTCTCTCTTTCGCGGATGCAATTCCGAAATGGGCAGCAGAAAGGTTTCCGTTTCTGGTTAAAGCTTCAAAAAACCAGTCTGCACAAATGAAAGCCATGGCAGCAGTTGTGCAGTCCTGGGAATGGCACCAAGTCACAGTCATTTACGAAGACATTGACTCTTCAGCTACCGGAGTCATTCCTTATCTCTTTGAGGCCTTACGAGAAGTTGGAGTAGAAATCAGCCAAGTTCTTGCTGTCCCACCTTTTATTTCTTCTTCATTGACCGAAGAGCTTGACAGGCTTAGAAAAAACCAATGTAGAGTTTTCATTGTTCATTTGTCCTTACCGTTAGCTGAGCAATTTTTCGAACAGGCGAAAAATATGAGCATGATGGAGAAGGATTATGTATGGATTGCTACAGATTCGTTTACAAGTCTTGCACACTCAATAAAAGCTTCCAGCATCTCCTCGTCCATGCAAGGAATTGTAGGAGTCAAGAGCTATGTTTCGGAAAATAATCAGAAGTTTCATGATTTCTACAGGAGATTCCTGAAAAGGTTTGGCTCCGAGTATCCTGAAGAGGATAACCATGAGCCTGGAGTTTTGGCCGTTCAGGCTTATGATGCTGTTTGGTCAGTAGCTTTAGCAATAAGCGAAAACAAACAGGTAAACCAAACATTGCTGGAGAGGATTTTGCGTAGTGATTTTGACGGGTTAACAGGAAAAGTTCAATTCAACATGAATGTAACTCCAGCAGTATATCAAATCATCAACTTGACTGGAAGGAGTAACAGAGAACTTGGTTTCTGGACTGATGGACGTGGATTTTCGAAAAACCATTGGTACCTCTGCTACTTACAACTCTTCTATGCAAAGTTTGGGGCAGGTCTTTTGGCCTGGGGCGCCTTGGTCTACACCAAGAGGTTGGGCTATTTCAACATACGCCAAACCGCTGAGGATTGGTGTGCCTATTGGATCTGTGTTCAAGCAATATGTGAATTATGAATTTGATGAGCTTAGAAATGTCACTTCCTTCCATGGATTTTCTATTGAGCTTTTCGAAGCAACAGTATCTGAGCTGCCATTCTATCTGCCGTACGATTTTTTCCCTTCGATGGTTCCTACACTGATTTAGTCAGGCAAATTTACCTGAAGGTATGAATCAACCAAATCTTTCATTAAATGTTTTATTCAGGATCCTTATCTATTTAATCTATCATATATATACATTTGTAGTATTTTGATAGATAAAGGTTTATTATGATTGATCTGTTCTCGTCTATTTATTATATTATTCAACATAGAATAAATCTCGATTATATTTTATAAAATTATAGATAGTACTAACCTGATAATTACAATGATTAATCATTATGTATATAAAACTACTAACTCAAATGCGATTTGTGACCAATTGTCAATGAATGGGCTCAGAAATTTGATGCAGTTGTTGGGGATGTAGCAATAGTAGCCAATCGATGCGAGTATGCAGAATTCACATACCCATACTCAGAATCAGGGCTGGTGATGATAGTCCCTCTTGAAAAATCAGCCAACAAAGCTTTGTTATTCTTGAAGCCCTTCACAATGACCATGTGGATTATAATCGGCATTATAAGCATCTACAATGGCTTCATAGTATGGTTGATAGAACGAAATCATTGGCTTGAGGTCCAAAACTCTGCTGTCCATCAAACCGGAGCCTTTCTCTGGTTATCTTTCAGCTCACTTTTCTCCTTAAATGGTAACATTATTTATTTTTTTGTTTTTATTTTGCCAAAATGTTTACACTTTTAACTAATACAATTCTATGTTTCTGCAAAGCAGATACAAACATTTTCATATAAAAATAATTAGTGATCTGATTATGTTGGTTTCAATATACATGCAAAAATGTGGTACGGTATGAATTTTAAAAACTTGTTCAGAATCTTTTTTTTTTATTATTTTATTATTTTTGTTATTTATCAAACTATATCTACGTTATGTTAACATGTACAATATTTATTTTCTCATGGGTAAGAATTTAATAGAAAAACATTTCTTAGGAAATACTTAATCTTGCAATATTAAAGTTATTTTTTTTAAAAAAAAAATAACTTTTTCTAATTGAACTATTAGTTTAACAGAATTACTCAAAATTTTAGAAAATCAATTTTTATTTCAGGAATTAAACCAAACTTTAAAATATTCTTTTAATAAAATCACTCGCAATTACAGGAAATGAGATATATAATTTGGCTTTTACAGTACTTAAGCTTATGTGTTTGATGAGTAGGAGGAACACTACACAGTAATTTATTATGTGTTTGATGAGTAGGAGGAACACTACACAGTAATTTATCGCGCATGACAATGGTGGTGTGGCTGTTTGTGGCTTAGTCATCACCCAGACTTACACCGCTAACCTTGCCAGCATGCTCACGGTCCAGGGCTTCAAACCAGCGATCGATAACATTGAATCATTGCTGAGTAGAAATGCATTTGTTGGTCACTCTAATGCATCTTGTAGCTAGCTATTTGGAGGATGTCCTGCACTTCAACCAAAAAAATCTGAAAGGTTACACCTCTCTAGAAGCTTATGCTGAGGACCTCAAGACTGGAAAGATTTCTGCCATATTTCTTGAAGTTGCTGTGTCCAAAATTTTCTTGCTAAATACTGCAAAAGCTTTGCCACTGCTGGACCAACTTACAAAGTGGGAGGACTTGGATTTGTAAGTTTTTCACTCATTTAAATTACTCTTTATTGGTTGGAACCAAATATTAATTGAGGGCATGTTCTTTATTGTGTTTTGAACTAGTTTTCTGTTTTATTAAAAAACAAATAGAAATATATCATAATCTAAAGTTTTAAACACTATAGTTGATATTTCTTATCAACTTAAACTTTTAGGTTTGATAGAAAAATCTTGGTATCAGAGTCTGTAGATCTCTAATTCAAACATCTTTTTTTCCTCTCAAAAACTAAAATTGAAAATTAGTCCAAAAACTGTAGTTAAAAATTAGTCCAAAAACTGTCGTTGAAAATTAATCGGAGATCTTTCAATGGGATAAGAAACATGCTCTTCTTAATTCTACTTATAATACATTAGTACTAGAATTTTTTTTTTATAATTATTGTCGAGAAATTCTAAGGACACTATGAACAGTTTAATTACAGAAGTTCCATTTACTTTAATTCAAATGAACTACTGTTTTTTACTTACTAAATTGTCAAACAAATGAACATCTATCTATACACTTGCTGACCTCAACCAGTGCATCAAGCTTTGTTCTTTTTTATATTTCTGGAAAACCATTTAACTAATGAAAAGTTATTCATTGTATTTTCGAAATCTTGAAAATCTCAAATTTATTTATTTTTATTTAAATAACAAAATTGTACTTCAAAATGTAGCTTTGAGACAATACTTAATTAAATGAACTTGAAGTTATAGGTAACAGTGTGATTCTAACTTTGAGATTTTAGGAAGGAACAGACCGGAGATTTTAGGGAAAAAAATAATTAATTTAATTGCTTTGCTTGTGCAAAATCACAAGGACTAGCCCCTGTGTATAGAACTCTATGTGCTTTACATATGAGTTAGGATTCTCCGTTATTTTGGCACTCCTAACAAACTCATTTATTAAATCTCCAACTAATTAATTTACTTATATCCTTCAACTCATAATTATTAGACTATCTTTCAAACTATTGTTAGAAGAAAAATATTCTAAGGACATAAATGGACTTTAATTAAATTGGTATTTTTAAAATTATCCAAATAATATAAGTGAGTTTGAGCCCAAAGTCAACTTATTACTTAGCACAAAATTAACTTTGATTTTTAACAGTGGTATCATCGTAAAGGTGTTCTAATAATCTTGGGTTTAATAATTAATTATACTTAGGCATTCCCGAAGGGATCACCACTGCTTCCAAGCGTAACAGAAGCACTTTTAAAGGTATCAGAAAGTGGTAAGCTGAGAGAATTGGAGACGGACATGCTTGGGTCGGAGACATGCATGGAAGTGGAAGTGGATGATGACATTTCAAGCCTCAGCCCCAGTAGCTTCTGGGTGCTTTTCGTTTTCACAGGCGGAACTTCAACGATTGCTCTAGTAATATATCTGAGTCACCGCAACTGGAAACTAAATGACCATCTTCTTGCAGTTAAAACAATTAGGATGCTGGCTTTGGCTTTAATGAAACAATGGAGGACTCAGAAGGAGCGGTTGTATGGAAGATTACTCAGCCATGGAGAAAGCCCTAGAAGCTCGACGAACGCACGGGAGCCATTGGCTGGATCAAGTACTACTATAAATGTCGAGATTATGCCATAGAACAGGAAATTAAACCCTGCAAAGTTCTTCAATATGATTCATTGTGACAAAGAAAATAATAATTAGAATTGTACATATTAACATATTGGATATGTAGGCAAACCAAGATGATATAGTAGGAGATGTATAGATGGGAATTGATAAGTATTGACTGTGTTTTAAAGGATTTTTCAAAATTTTAATCATGTATTAGTAGAAGGCTTAATTAATAACTGAAGTGGAGGAATTATAAATTAGATGTTAAATCGGTTTTTTTATTATTTGGGTGCATATTTAGAAAGAAGAAATATATAAAATTGAGCAGCCTGAAAGATTCATGATGAAAAACGCAGAAAATTATAAAGTCTATAATTTATAAAAAAAATCTACATGGGTTTGAAGCGAGGTCTCTTATCTCATACGAAGAGACCAACCGATTTCTCACTATGTAATTTTAAGAGTTTCAAAGAAATACAAGTGTGCCTATACCATACTATATTGAATAAAGAACGCTATTCTAGCCATTCTATCATCCTATCCAAATCCAAGAAAATGCCATTTTTTTTTTTATAATTGTATTTGTGTTGTATTGATCAATAAAATCGATCAACACCCAATTCAACATGATTTGGATAAAGTTGATGAAACTACAAGAGTAATTAAGGTGTTAAGCAAGGTAACAGAAATATGAATGCAATAAGATGAAGAGACCAGAGAGTTTTAAGAGTGGTTCGGCTATATGAAAGAAGTCTAAGTCCATGGTTATTTATCGTAGGGATGAGGGACAGAGAAACAAAGTTTCCATTTGAGGTAGCGAAGTTGGATCCATTGTCTCTGCATGAAAGATCTATTTATAGTGCTAGAATTTCTTGAACATGTACAATTAGGTCACTAAAAATAGAAAATGTTAACAGTTTCTTCCTATTTTATATCAACTTTCAAATAGTTAGATATTGAACAAACTGCAATTATAGAGATTTTCTAATTGGTGTAGTTTCCTATTTCATAGAGATTTCTTTCCATTCCTAGGCACTGTAGCAATAAGTAAATATGCCAATTTCTGCCGTTCGAGCTCTAATGAATGTGAGCTACTTGTCATACAACTTGTTCAATTCGAGCCACCTCGTTGCCTGTTTTTTCATTACCCGGTTACTTTAAGTTTCAGCCATATAGTTATCATGCTACGGAGGCAAATTTTATGGGCTTTCTAAGTGTGTCATTCTGCTGGACTTTTGGTCTTCTTAAGCCTTTAAGGCCTCTATTTGGACTCAAGGCCTATATATTATTTTTAAACATAATATATTGGAAATACAACAATCTTTATGCGAGTGAAAACATGTATATAGTGTGTGTACACATGCACATGCATAATTAAAGATATGTAATTACTAACTATTATAACCACAATTGGTAAATTTTGAATGAACTACGTTGACAAAACAAATAAATTATTAGATAATTTTTCTTTGTATCGTTTTGTCATTAATTAATGAAACGCTTTAAAAATCTATTCAATTCCACATGGTCAAGCTGTGAAAACGAACAATTCAAAAGTCTTTCATAAATGTATAGTGGATATTGTAGCTAGTTTAGTCAGAGCCTCGAGAGTTTTAATACATTCTCATGCAAAATTCAGCAGATCTCTTTCTTAAATTTTTAATGTTTTAATACAATACAAACACAAATTAGCAATCGCAATTCTATGTTAGCTCCAATAAAATTAGAACGGATGGTTGTTATACGTAACGTCAAGCCCTTTGAAGCATTCCAATATAATTTTAGTCCTCATATGGAGCAATGCTTTCTGGAAATTCATGGCAATCACTATGTAATTGTCAACTGCAATAATTTTTATTTTATTTTTAGTTTATGTATGTTTGATATTAAGCGCAAGGAAGAATCTTCTTCAAAAGTAAATAATTAAAAGACAACACTTGGGCAATTTAATTATTACACTTCAATTATAACTGAATTTAAAAAACACCAACTAACTTCATGATAAGGGATCATGCATGCATGTTTCTAGTTAGACTTCCTATTGAGCAAAATTCAACAATATTAACTAATAGTTATTAGCTCTCTGTCTCTAGCCTGGCACTTGTTTAGCGATAAAGACACAATATTACACAATTACAATTAATTTTGTATTTGCTTCTATAAAATTGAATGGATGGGATGATTGTTATACCTAAAGTCCTTTGAAACATTCCAATTTTAGTCCTAATGTGGACCAATGCTTTCAGGAAATTCATGGCAATTACTATGCAATTGTCAACTGCAATTAATATATATATATATATATAATTTTTTAGTTAATTATGTATGCTTGATATCAAATATAAGGAAAGAACTTCTTCAAAGTAAATAATTAAAAGACAACACTTGGGCAATTTAATTATCACACTGCAGTTAGAATTGAATTGAAAAACACCAATTAATTGACTTCATGACAAGAGCCATCCATGCGTGCATGTTCTAGGTAAAG
This sequence comes from Nephelium lappaceum, assembly GCA_021234005.1. Classification (NCBI taxonomy): domain Eukaryota; kingdom Viridiplantae; phylum Streptophyta; class Magnoliopsida; order Sapindales; family Sapindaceae; genus Nephelium; species Nephelium lappaceum. The sequence goes on along the minus strand of JAIZFV010000115.1, from coordinate 13,498 downwards.
AGTTCGATTGTGCAAAATTCAACGATATTAACTAATTAATTATTAGCATTTTGGTCTCTGGCACTGTGTTTAGCGATAAAGACAGATATGTTAAATACTTATTTTATTTTTATGAGTTACAGTAAACTTTTTGTACTGGACTCCTTTAAATCAAAATCGATATACATTGCATGAATAGCTACTCATAACTATCCACACTTTACAATTAAGGTGTATATTCGAATCTCCCATCATTAAGATGGAGGGGATCGGAGTGCTACCATTTCTATATATAGTTGGTGTGATTAAGGTAAATGATTTGCTGATAAGTTTATTGAATCAAATATTTGGTTATACTAGACAAAAATATTTATTCTAACATAGCATGGGTTATACATATCTAAAGTTTAATCACCCTCAATCTATAGAGTAAATATTCGGTATTTTATTTAAGTTGGCTGAAATACAATATTTCTTCTTGATTTAACATTTTTTGTGGATGAACAGTTTTGTTAGAGAGGATTCGTTACTAATTTCAAGAGATTTTAATTGAGATTTCTAATGAACTATCTATGTTTTGTGTAAAGAATTTGATCTAAAATTTGGTCAAAAAGAAATATATATTATAACATTTACTCAGTTAGTAGATTAAAATGATAAAAGAATGTATAGGAAGATAGGAAGTTCAAAGGCATCTCGAATCTCTCAATATCACTTTTCCTGGTAAATTAATTTGTTTTATGTATTCCTACTGTTGACTCTTGACTCAAGAAAACTGAATTTTCTTTTCGTACTTTTCTTCCTAGAAAAACATACAAATGGTTAGACCAAAAGAAACACAAGAACGTTCTTCATAGTTTATTTCATATTCATATAGTAGAAAACAATGGTATAATAGAGAACAAGAGATTTGAGGAAGAAACAAAATAAAAATTCAATATTATTCTCTTTTGATCAATGGATTTAAATAGCCAAATTACAACTTGATGCTTAACGTTTAGGAAATAGAATAACTAATCTAGGAAAGAAAAACTAATGTAAGAATTAAATAATTAGTAATTACAATAGCCAAACTAATTACTAGAATCATGGTACAAGAATCAAACTAATTACAAGAGAGGCTTGATTTTAGGGGTTTGATTTAGGACATTAATTTTGCAACCACTCCCTCTCAAGTTGGTGCATAGATGTCGCTCATGCCCAACTTGTCGAGACACCTATTAACTATTTGGCTTGATATTGCCTTATGTGAGCACATCCGCAAGTTGATCTTCAGACCTAACATGAGGCACCTCAATGAGCTTTGCTTCCAATTTCTCCTTAATAAAATGTCTATCAATTTCCATATGCTTAGTTCGATCATGTTGAACCGGATTATGGGCAATATCACATGCTACTTTATTATCACAATATAACCTTATAGGACTAACCTGCCGAATATGTAAATCTTGCATTAAATTTTTGTATCCACAATAATTTACATACTCCTTTAGCCATTCTCTTATATTCAGCCTCAGCACTAGATCTATCTACAACCTCTTGTTTCTTACTTCGCCAAGTAACTAGATTCCCTTCTACAAATGTGAAATAACCAGATGTAGAACGTCTATCATTAATTGACCCAGCCCAATCAGCATCAGTATAACCTTTAATATGCAAGTTGTCTCCTTTTGTAAACAAAATACCCTTTCTTGAGGATGACTTCAAGTATCGCAAAATGCAAGTTACAGCATCATATGTTCTTCTTTTGGGGAATGCATGAATTGATTAACAACACTTAGGACATAAGCTAAATCGGGGCGAGTATGTCCAAGATACATTAATCTTTCCCACCAGTCTCTGATAGCGTTCCTTGTTAGCAGGGACTTGATTTGGATCCATATTTAGTTTCAAATTTTCTTCCATAGGAATGCTAACTAGATTGCAATCTGACATACCAATTTCACTTAACAAATCTAAGACATATTTTGTTGTGTGATAAGAAAATATCATGTTTCGATCTCGACACTTCAATTCCTAGGAAGTACTTCAACGGACCAAAATCTTTCATTTCAAACTCTTGGGCAAGATGATTTTGTAATGCATTCTTCTCTTCTAGATCATTTCCTATTACTATCATATCATCAACATACACAATAATAGCAGACAGTAACCCTTTCTTTAGTATATTTTAGAAAGAGAGTATGATCTGAGTTACTTAGGTGGTATCCAAACTTCTTCATAGAGCTCGTAACCTTCCAACCAAGCTTTAGGGGATTGTTTTAAACCATACAAAGACTTTCTTAATTTGCAAACTTGCTTGCTTCCTTCAGTCTGCATATACATCCAGGAGGCAATTCCATATATACTTCTTCTTGGAGATCTCCAATGCAAAAATGCATTCTTTACATCAAATTGGTGCATCGGTCAGTCAATATTCACAACCAAAGACAATAAAATATGAACAATATTAATTTTGGCAATTGGTGCAAATGTTTTCATATAATCAACTCCGTAAGTTTGAGTATACCCTTTGACAATAAGTCTGACTTTAATTCGTTTGAATAGTTCCATCAGCTTTATATTTAATGGTAAAGACCCATCTGCATCCTATGAGTTTTTTTTCCTTCAGGTAAGTCCATAACTTCCCATGTTGAATTCTTTTGGAGAGATTTCATTTCTTCGTTCATTGCTTCTTTCCACTTGGGATCTCTCAAGGGCTCCTGCACACTATTAGAAATAGATACAGTAGATAATTGATTTACAAATAATTCACATTCCTTTGACAATCTATGGTAAGACACAAAGTTGTTCATAGGATATTTAGTTTTGGAGCTAAGAGTAGGTTATAATTTACTTTAGGTATTCCTCTTGTGGCTCGATTGGGTAACACTTTTACATGAAGTTCAGAAATTACCTGAGCTTCGGAGTTGGACTCAGTCTGAGAGGACAATTGGTTAAGAGATACAAAATGAAGAGAGGAGACTGTCACTTGTGGTGATGGAGATATTGGTGGTACCGCTTCCACTTGATCTTGACAATTTTCATCCTCTAATATGTGCCCATTCTCATCCTCCAGTGTGTGCCCGATTGCCTCATCTGAATATTCCTAATTGCTACCACTTATAGACTTTAAGGAGTCTAGAGTCTGTAATTCATTTCTATTCTCCCCCTGAAATGGAGACTTAAGAACAGAATAATACATTTCATCCTTATGAAAGGTCACATCAAGGGTAACATATATCTAATGAGAAGGAGGATGATAACATCGATAACCTTTCTGATGTGAAGCGTAGCTAACAAATACACACCGAAAAGCTCGAGGTTCCAATTTATTTCTCAATGATTTGTGAAGATGTACGAAAGCTATACACCCAAATACCTTAGGTGGCAAATTTGGCACAGTAGAAGCACTTATGGCCTCATGAAGAACGTGAAAAGGAGTTTGAAATTTTAATGAACTGGAAGGTACACGATTGATAAGGTAGGCTGCAATGGTGATAGCTTCACCCAGTAACTGGTGGGCATGTGAGCCTCAAATAAGGAGGCACGTTCAACTTCAAGGAGATGACCGATTCTTACCGCTCCGCAACCCCATTTTGCCGAGGGTAGTAAGGGCAAGTCGTCTGATGAACAATGCCATGTAAATTCAGATATTGCTTCAAGTCTTGATTTACAAATTCTCCACCATTATCCATGCGGAGAACCTGTAGATAAGATTGATACTGAGTGGTTATCATTTTATGAATTTTTTTAAATAGAGAACTAACTTCACTTTTTTGATTTCATTAAACAAACCAAGTCATACGTGTGTGATCATCGATGAATGAAACAAACCAACGTGCACCATTTAGAGAAGAGATCTTTGCGGGACCCTATACATAAGAATGAACAACCATAAACAGGTATTGGACTTTTATTTCATACTTTTTGGAAATGAAACACGATGACTTTTAGCCAATCACTACAACAAAATAGCCCCAATAATGCCGGAATATCCATACCGGACATTAAAGGCCCGGTATGGATACAGTATTTAATTAAAAAAAAAATTAAAAACGGATTATCCATACCGGGCTCAACCCACCCGGTATGGATAATCCAAATTCGATACCGGGCGGAGTGTGCCCGGATTAGATTTCTAATTATCCATACCGGACAGGTCACCTGCCCGATATGAATAAAATATTTTATAATAAAAAATTAAAATATATATCCATACGGGCGGGTTACCGCCCGTCATGGATAATGCATATTCCATACCGGGTGGGGCACGCCCGGTATGGATAATCCGAATTCAATCCGGGTGTAACCTGCCCGGTATGGAATATGAATTATCCATACCAGGCTCTGCGCCGACCGGTATGGATAATCCAAATCCATACCGGTCGGGTCGCGTCCAGTATGATATTTGGATTTTGTCATACCGAGCGCGACCCGCCCGGTAAGGATAACTTGGGTGGGTTTACCACCGACCCAAACTTCAACCCCCTTTCCCCCCACTCACATTTTCACCCTATTTTCTCTCTCTTTCTCTTTCTCTCCATCCTCTCTCTCCCTACCCTAGCCGCCGCCGTCGTGTCTCTCCCCTTTCGTTTGTCGGGTCGTTCGCTGCGGCAAGCCCGTCGCTCCACCTCGCCAGTCGCTTGCCTTCCATCGATCTACCTCCGTTGAGTCTTCCCTCCTTTTGTTCTTCTTCTTCTCCCTTCTTCTTCTCCTTCTTTTCTTTCCTTCTTCTTCTTCTTCTTCTCCTTCTCCTTTCTTCTTCTTCTTCTGACGGCCTAGAAACAAGTCCGACCGCACGATCGCTGGTCGGACTCTTCTTTTATTTTTCTTGGGTTATCGAGATTGTTGTTTTTTAATGCAGAGAGAAGTAATGCTAGAGATCCCTAAGTTTCGGGTTCTGCTCTGTAAAAGGTGGATCTGAGGTTGCCTGCTTGGAGTGTTAGGTGCACCTCTCGCACCTGTTCACGTTACCACTACTGAGCCTCCGCCTCATCTTAGCATTAAAGACACTCATATTGTCAGTTCCTCTTCTCTTTAAGAAGTCAGTCAATTTTTTATGCATGTTGGTAATATTAATTGTTTACAAGTATGCTGATCTAATTATTAATTTTTTTATATCTAAGTAAAAATTTAAAAAATAAAATCGGTAGCTGGATTAATCCAATTGATTTCCTGTTATGTGTTTGATAGTAATCTCTCTGTCACTGATTATAGTGTCAAAACTGAAACTGGGAGTTGTGGTTGTAGATGCATTTTATTGGTTGTCTTTATAATGCTGAAGAGAAAGGAAAATGGTAACTTCATCTTGATTTTAACTGAAGGGATTGGCTAAGGTGATATTATGGGTTGTGGTTGCAGGAATCATCGTCTGCTCAGTATATATTACAGCAGTACATGGCTGGCATCAGGTGGGCAGAAGCTTCAAAACTCTGTCCACAATGCTTATGCCATGGGAAGGTTGACGATGATAGCTTCTGAGTTTGAGAAGGGTAACAAGGTTACAAGGAGCCGGAATTCGTCCAAAGGTGCGGAGGTCAGGTGGATTTGTGCTCTGGCAGATGAATCCAGATATGTGGTATGTGGAGCTTGCGCTTGGTGGCAGCAAGGTTCATGCTAGCTGCAATGGGAAGCTTGTGTGGAGTCACACACCAGCTATATCCGGTACTGTTACAATTTGGTTTCTTTTTTTATTTTTATTTTTATTGGTTTGTTGAGTGAATTGGTTTGGTAATTTGTGAATTTGGACTGTTTATATTGTAAATACATCTTAAGTAAACTACTTATATGGATGATGTTAACAATATTGAAAATACGGATACTTGTTGCAAATTCAGTGCCTCAGGTTCTAAAATGTGTATTTGGATTGACTTTGTGAGATAAATTGATTAAGGTGCAAATAAGCTGTACAAATATTGCCTCTGGTTCTCTATCTATTTCATGTTGAGGCTATTTTACCTTTTACTGGTTTCTAGAGGTGAGAGACAGTACTTATACATTCCCTTAATATGGATTTGAGACATGGTTTTTTCAATCATCAGAGTGATCTTCATGTTCTATAAATGATTCTGATTTATCGTATTTGAATTGTTACATTCTTAATATGAGAATGAAACATCTCGTCTAATATTTTTTCTTACTACGTATCATAGAACCTTTATCAAGTTGATGCTTATTGCATAGTTTGGAGTAATTGTGTTACACACCTGCCATTATGTTCGATATATGCTTAGTGATCGAGTGATATTTCATGAACTTTACCTATCAATTTCTCTCCTTACAATTGACTCCAACAAAACACTTTTCTTAGTACTTTACAAAAAAAAGTTTATTATTTCATTTTTTATTTTGTATAATTTCATTGACTCAGGTTCTTTTCTTGTAATCTTAGTTTCACTTTTGCTCATGTTTTAATATCATCAACTTGATGCTTTAAGTTTTTATGATGTCAAGCCTGTTTGTACTTTATGATTGTGCTAGAAATATATGTTTTTCTTTTCAATTATTTGTTTATGAAGTATAAGTTTCTAATAAATTAGAGACTGTCTTTCAACTTTCAAAACAAAAACAAAGTATTAAAAAATAATAATACTAATAATAAAATAATAAATCTGTAATGACAATGGAAGCCCATTTAGGGACCGAAATGTTTGCAGCTCTATTAGGCTCTCATAAGCCTCATTTTCCATGGCTGTAATGCAAATTTTTTGTACAACATTTAGATTTTGATCGTTTGAGATTGTCTACTATTAACATGTTCTTATTGAACTCGAAAACAACCTTGACACTCAAATGTGTTGATTGATTGGTCTGATTTTTGTGATTTCCCTTTTTGGCTAAGGGCATCTTGGTGGTTTCTTCATATATACGGATTCGTAGATAAGAACTTCAGCTGTCAAGTACAGAGCAGTTTAAGCAGCAGCTGATGAGGGAATCTCAAAGGAAGCCAACAAGGACTTTGATGCCACTTCACAAACTCAACTTCTCACTGGAGATGATCAAAACATGTTGCAACTACTGTCTTTTACAAAGTTTTCAGAAGATTCAGATAGTTTCAAACTGTGAGTGTTCCTTGACGTTGTCCAGCAGCAGCATGTAATTTCCCAGTTGAGTTGCAATCGTTCGGATTGATTGGATTTTTAATTATAGAGACCTGTCTCTTTACTCAATTTAAAATGATAGACAAATCACATTTAAATTGTTTAAAGGGGTTTGTTATGGCATAGTTCTTCAGGGTGGTTTTCTTGATATGTTAGTGGGAGCATAATTTCTATCAGAATTCCTTGGAGTGAGAATTGCTGGATTTCAGTAGAACCATTTCAAGTTTCTGTATTGGCAGTCCATTTGTGAACTTCATGGTGTTACTTTTTTTTAACTAAGATTGCATAAGTTCTATTGATTGTTGAATTCGGATGTATATGTAGCTTTTATTTTAATATTAAATTTTATATATTTTAATTATGAAAAAAAAATTTGAAATTAAAATATTTTTCAAATTAAAATAGTATCCATACCGGGCATGTGCCCGGTATGGAAAATGATTATCCATGCCGGGCATATGATCGGTATGGATACTGGGAGTATCCATACCGGGCACGTGCCCGGCATAGATAATCATTTTCCATGCCGGGCACGTGACCGGTATGGATACTCCTAGTATCCATACCGATGGTATCCATACCGGGCAAGCCGCCCGGTATGAATAGTCACCATACCGGGGAATGCCCGGTATGGATGACCTGTTTTGTTATAGTGAATTCACAAATATCATACTTAAATTGGAATTGGTCACCTGAGAGAACAATCTTGAAAATAGTTTTTTTAAATATCCAAATGAAGTATGACCTAACAGCTTATGCCACAACCAAATTTCTAAATTCTGAATTTTTTTAGACCTTTCAACCGAGAATGCTCGAGCCAATTGATTTGAACTTGTCGGAGGTCAAGTCCAGATAATAGAGCTTTCCCTTTTTAGTACCATAACCAATTATTCTCTGAGTCCGAATGTCCTTAAAAACACAAAGGTTAGGCCAAAAAATAACAATACAATGCAAAATACATGTTATTTGAGCAACAGACAATAAATTATAGTTAAGGGAAGGAACAGCCAAACAGAATCTAAATTCATATATTTTGTAAGAGTAATTGAACATTCTTCAATAACATGAGAAGGAGTACCATGGCTGTGGACACTATAGATTGTTTGGATGATTTCATAGACTGAATGTGACTAGTGTCAAAGGTCATGTGATCTGTAGCACCAGAATCAATTATCCATGTACTATTACTAGTAAGTGTAGAGGTTTTAAGAGCCTTATCAATATTACCTGATGTAGCAATTAACGATGAGGCTTCCTTAGGATTGTTGAAAGATTCGGCTACAACAGTAGAAGCATGATGTTTTGGTTTTTGAATTGCGTTTATTAGGTGCTTTTGACAGGATCCCACCATTCTGGATATCCAATCAATTCATAACAACTTGACTTAGTGTGTCTAGTTCCACCACAATGAGTATATAGGCATTCTAACTTTGAAGCTCCTATTTCATAACTGCGATTCTGTGATCCAAATGACTGATTTTAGTCATCAATTTGTGTTGGTAGGCCAGAATATCGCTCTGGTTATAGATTGGTATGCCTTTGTTGAGATTTGTACCGACGAGCTACCATGGCAGATGACTCAGGATGATTAGGTTCTCCATTTAGTGTCATTCTTCGAACAGCCTCACGACGTACATACGCACACGTTTCTTCAAAATTCGGTACTGGATCCTTTCTGAGAATCTACATCTGCGTTTTTTCAAATTCTGTATCAAGTCAATTTAGGAAGATGTGCACTCTCAAACGTTCAACAGATTTTTTATATGCAATAACATCATCAGGATTTTTCATTACAACTTTATCACGATAGTTTAGCTCCTGAAAAATTTCTACAAGATCCACCATAATAAGTTGACAGAGGGCGACCAACCTGTTTAGTAGCGAAAGCTCGCTGATTTAGTGCAAAGATTTGTGATTCGTCTGACCCGTCATAAAAAGCTTTGGCAAGAGCATTCTAGATTTCAGGTGCAGTGCTAATCAGAGGTAGCGCTTCATAATTCTGGTGACATAGATGTCAACAATCATCCCTTGACCTTCTGATTTTCTGCATACCATTTCGCATAAGAAGCATCGGTATCCTTTGGGTTGGGTGTTTTGCCAATAATATACTCAAGTTTTTCACGTCCTGCAATATGCATCTCCATGATTTGGGACCATACATCATAGTTAGTTTCAATAAGGATGATGCCGGCTTTGAAGCCAGAGTTGTTGGATTGAACATGTATAACTTGTGTAACTGATTCAGGTCCGTTGTCAACCATAGTGCAACGAACAGATGAGGATTTAAGTTGTACTAATATGGTACGAGTACTACGAGTCTTGTTCTGATACCAAGTAGAAAACAATGGTATCAATAGAGAACAAGAGACATATAAATAGGAGATGAAGACCAGCGCCAATCGCATATTGAAAAATGAATCTTCCCCTCTACTCTTTGTTGGCCTTGGTGCTGGTATTTACACCTAATGAAAAGGCCCAAAACGGCGGAGGGAAACCATGTTACGAGCATTATTGGTGCCATTGTTGATAACAGTTCTCGTATTGGAAAAGAACAGAGAGTTGCTATGGAGATGGCAGTGCATGATTTTGATGGAATATGGTAACCAAAATCGTGTGATTGATCTGCAAGTAAGAGAAACTCTTGGATGAGAACCTGTTCATGCCGCTCTTGCTGGCAATATTCCAACTATCCATAAATTTGAAAATTGTTTAAGATCTAGTAATTTAATTATAATGTTATCTTTAATTTGTTGAAATATATGTATGTATGTATGTATGTATGAAAGATGACACCAAGCTGGTCAAAGATCCAAACTTTAATATATTTTTTATGGAAATTGAATTTCTACTCTCTTGGATGATCACAACCATTTATGCTATGAATGTTGTGTTGAAATTTTATATTTTCACAGTGGATGTACATGTTAAGTAAGAAAAAGTTCTTAAAAAATATTATGAGCTAAAAACAGTTTGAGATTGACATACAACCAGTATAATTGACTTAATTATATCTATTCATTTATAAAATTATTGCTCAACATAATAGATATTACCAATACTTATAAGATTCATTTGTATGTGGAATAATTAAACAATTTTATAAAATTGAATTGAATTGGATATGATTGGACTAAATCAGTATTGTGATATATTTGTGCAGTACAATTGAATTAATTACTAACTCTTAATACATTGGTGCAATAAGAGGTTGTCATGCATTGTTGTGTATTTTAGACTAAATACCTACAAAATAGATGAAATTATTTTTTTAATATTTTAAATAGATAAATGCATTAATTAAATTGTGTTCTTTCACATAACTAACATACCCTATATTTTTTTTTGGAGGAATAACATAACCTATACGTTAACATATTAAAAGGGTCTTATTATTATTATTATTATCATTATTATTGATACAAAAAAGTGGACAGAAATCCGAAAGGAGAAAGAAAAAACCTAAAGAAGTCTGAGCTCTTTAATAAACCAGTGCTGAGAAGGAACTCCAACTCTGAAGGTGTAGCAGACAAACCATATCCTCCACCGTCATACCAAGAGCTGTTTTAATGAGTTATATTACGATCTAAACTGGCCGACAAGGTAAGTTTAACGGATCATATTTAACTTACAAAAATAAGAAAATTAATGGTCATGTTTGGATTGATATAAACACGATACAATAGCCTATTGTCATTCCTAATTTTACTCCCATCACAACTTAACTATTTTATTGTTTGCAACTATTTATTTAATTTCGACTAACACATAAGAGGATTGGATAAAAAATTGTTCAATATTGCTCTATCTTGGACAACAAATGGCCCATGTAGTAGTGTATGATACAAATTATTCTTAGTGCGTATACTACACGAAAATTTCACTTATAAATGTGTTTATAATATTTCACTTATTTTTAATTTTTATTAGATTTCACGGTTTTGTCTCTTCTTTTCTTAGAAATAATAACAAAAATATAGAAGCTTACGGAATTTGATATGACCTCAAGTTGAAGACATATTTCATAAAGAATAGAAAGTATGTGGAGGCAAGGATTAGGGCCAGATGAAAGTTGTGAAACTCATCATAAATGTGTATATATAAGGTTTTGGTTCTATGCTAAGGTCAAGGCCAAAAATAAGTCGTAATTTGTGTTCCGTATCTTGATGAAGTATATATAGCACTGTTAATATAGGACCACCTTTTTTTTTTTTTTTTTTTTTTAATTTTGTGAGTCCTAATGTAAGACCACTTAACGGGAGGCTTTAATCCTCGTAAAATTGTAGCAGAAGGTAGAATAAATAAGTGCAAGTTGGACAAAAGTTTTAACTTTTTTAAAAATCTTAAAATCTCAAAAGAGGGATTCAGTACAATAATTCTGAATTTTTATAAGTGAAAATTACCAACATAACCCAATTGAAATGATGATTTTTGTTTTTACCCAATATTTTATATAAATTTGTTTTTAGCCTCTCAAACAAATTATTTCCATTCTATACCCAAGATTACTAAATTACCCTTCAAATTAAAATCACCCAATTGCCCTAAGCGAAATTACCAAAATAGCCTTCTTTTCTCCTACTTCCTCCTAGCATTCAAACCTCTCTTCTCTTTCTCTTTACTATTCATGGTTTTTGTTCTCTTCCATTCACCATTATAGCCGAAAGTCAAACCTTCTAGTAAGGGATTCTTCATTTGAGCTTCTTTGTAAACCCTCTATTTTTATATTGTGCGGATTTATCAGGAATAGTCCCTAAGTATTTATTTGAGACCCTAAATGGTTTATGGAAAGATTTAAGGTTATAGAGAACCCCTAAGATTTGATTTAAACTCAATTGGAGATTAAACGGAAAGATAAAATGGTGAATGAAATTGAGTAAATTTTTAAGGAAATAAGGGACTAAGCTAAAAATAAAATTTAAAATTGTGGTCATTGTATGATTTAGTTAAAAGTTAAGGGAGAAGAATGAGATTTTCTAGGGCGTAAGTGAAATTATTGAGAGTTTTGAGGAGGAAATTAGAAGCCAAAAGTGGAAAGTTGACTTTCAACAATAAAAATAAAAACCAGTCTCTCTCTCGCGAAGACGAAGAAAGAAAGAGAGAAAGAAGAAGAAAGAAAAGAAAAGAAGAAGAAGAGAGAAGAAAGAAAGGAGAAGGAAGAAGGAGTGACGCCGGCGACCACCAAGTAGCTCCGGTCGACGTCACTGCTGTGCCGACCGACCGCCGCAAAGCTGCCGAAGTTGAGCAGAAACGGCGAGCTGTCGTCCAGCGCGGAAAGCCGAGCAGAACAGCCGCGATTCAGAGCTGATCGGCGAGGAAAAAGGCAGTGGCGAGCTGCTGTCCAGTCACCTGCAGTCCTGCGTGCAGAACCCAGCTGATTCTTCCCCATTTCAGCTGCATCTGAGCTGATTTTCAGCTTGAAAACAGCCCTCCACCCGCGCGACAGAGACAGCAGAACGGCAGCGATCTCAGCCGTGAATCGCGGCGAAGTGAGAGGGAAAGAGAGAGAGGAAGAGAGGAGAAGGAGGAGGAAGAAGAAAATCAGCTCCAACCCAGCTCAGATCTGTCACCAAAAGTAGTCCAAAACAACTCGAAAATCATCCTCAAAGCGTTGTTAACGCAAAAGAAAAGGGGTGAGTTTTTAAGTTAGAAATTGATGATTTCGTTGGTGATTTAAGTTGATTTGAAATGGATCTCGTTATGATTTGTTTGTTGGTTGTTTTTGAGTGAAAATGAGTTGAAAAATAAGTGGATTTAAGTTTATTGGGAGATTAGAAAACCAAAGAATTAGAGAGAAACCAAAACGCGCACTAAACTAGTTCGAAGGGCAATTTGGTAAATTGGCCCATATGACGTCCGTTGAGAGTTTGGATGACCCTAATGAGTTTAATTAGGCGTATTGGGATTAATAAAAGTCAAAGATTAAATTAAGAAACCAAAAATGGAGAGTTACGCCTAAAAAGGGTCATTTAGGCGCGATTACGTAATTTTTATTATTTCGAGTTTCCAGAAGTTGACGCAAACGTAATTTTAAGTATATATGTGTGTAGGTGAAGAGCATTATACCAGATCACGAGAGGACGTTTGAAGCTCATCCAAATTAAGCCCAAGTTTAAGGTGAGTGCACTTTCAAAAAGGTTTTCAAAAGTGATTTTATGCTTTTGCATTGATAAGTTAGATTTATGCTTTTGCATGTAGAAGTTCTTGTATTTAAATACATATATTGTATTGTAAAGTAAACGAGTCCAAGGACTCAAGTTTAAAGCTTTCAAGTTAAAGCTTTTGTGCTTGTGCACTAAGAAAGTAAACGAGTCCAAGGACTCCAGTTTAAAGCTTCCAAGTTAAAGCTTTTGTGCTTGTGCACCAAGAATAAAGATTTGTAAGCATAGCATTAGAGAAAAATAAGTTTTCAAAGGCCATAAGTACCCCACATTTATCGA
>JAIZFV010000001.1:183032-274058 GCA_021234005.1 Nephelium lappaceum | reverse complement strand
TTAATCAAATTTTTATCCAAATGATATGATTAGTTGATTTGTAACAATCAAATTAATAATGGAAAGATGAATTGATGATGTGATGGTTACAAATCAACTTATCACATCATTGGAATAATGAATTTAGATAAAATTTTGAATAATGTAACATCAGTTATATATATATATATATATTCTCATATATGAACATCCAAAATTTTGTTTCAAAATCTTTAATTACAGCCACTCATTTTTAATGAACCCCATCATATTAATGAGACCCACTGGAAATAAATGACTGACAATCTACTAGAGAATGATATATATATAGTGATTCTATTATTAGTGTCTCATAATTTTAAAATGTTAGAACGAACTAATCAAATTCATCAATTACATTTGAATTATATAGTAGAGAGAATTTGTTTAAGAAGAAAGAAGGTAATAGATTAATTTGATCGGTTCGTCCTAACTTTTTAAAATTAAGAGGTGTTGATAGTAGAAGTACTATATTATATTTATATATATATATAATTGTTTTAATGTCAAGATTTTGAAAAAAAAAAATGATATACTTTGAATTATTCAAATCTCATATCTGATTTTTTTTTTTTTTAATTTGAAAATATCTCATATCTGAATTTATATTGCACTTCTTAATGTAAAATGCCCATAATCAAAGGCAACAAAATATAAGAGGGAAGGGGAAACACTACTTCTTCCAACCAAGCCCAAAACCAACACTGACTTCTAAATTTCAGTATGGGCCCATGGGCCATGGGAACAATTCTTTTTCAAGTTCTCAGTGCTTAAAGAGACTTTACATTAGCTTTTAAATGTGGGCTTGTTTTAGTTCAAACCATAACGGTGAATTAATCATTGCTACTTTTCATTTAAACAAAAAGATCCTCCCTCTGATCCGCCCAAATACAGACAAATTTGACTCCTCACCCTCTTGGTACATCCTTCACTTAATTTAACTGGTACATGACCCACCACAAACAAGAATAATATGACCATCTTTTGAAAAAAGTAGCCAATCCTCCTTTTGTCAATGGCCCTAAAACAAAAAGAATGGAGCATATTATAAATTCAAATAATTTGCCACTCATGAATGATGTAAAATTATTCAAACTTTAGCACTAAGTATAATTATAAATAATTGAGTATAGCAATTGTCACATGTGAACCATAATAATTTGAAAGCTTGACCTACACTATCCGAGGTAAAACAATAATTGTTAATATGTGGGCACATTACATAATGACAAAATATTCTTATCAATTAAATTGCATACTTATGATCTTAAAAATTTTTAACAATAATGTATACATTAATTTGTCCATACTGTTTTTCAAACATTATAATGTATATATATAGAAGAATTGAATATTTACTCTTATGTCAATCGAATGAGATCTACCCACATATATCAACACACACACCTACTACAAAATGTGGAATGAAGAATGCATACCATTGATACATATATCATATGTGCCAAAAGTTGAGTTCTCTTTCAAGTGCAACGGTCGTCCAAATAAGGAGACAAAAAGTGAACAACACCACTAGAAACATAATAGAAAATCAAATCCAAAAGATTAAAGGGCATTTATGGTCATTTATGGTCATTTAGAAAAATATGCCAATCTGTTGGAGCCGGTATAGCAAAGACATTATCATGTAACATCAAATATTTATTTCACAAGTATGTAGCCGTTACAGCCATTGACACCGAATATTTTAAAAATATATGAGCTATTAAAACAAACCTTTTAAACCAAAAATCCGACCGTTAGATCCTCTGCTTCTCAACCAAAAACAGAGCACTCTGTTTCCACAATCACATTTCTAGCTATACCACAACTAACTACAAAGAAGAAGAGAGAAACTTCAAAGCTCGATGGCAGCTGCCTACATGTTCAGCGAAGATGATATGGTGGTCGATGAGGGTCTTGGCTTCCCCAAAGCCTACGCGAAGATCTGCAGAGACCGCGGCGTAGGGTTGTACAGTCATGGCCCTCCCTTTTGCTTCAATCCTTATGCTCTGGAGGAAGATGAGGTATGGAAAATGGGGTTGGTTGTTTTTTTTTTTGTTTGGTTTGATAGAAAATGGAAGAAAGTGAAGGGAAACTGAAGTGGGAAATTATGAATCCATCTGTGTTTTGGTTTTTGAAAGGAATTCAAAGTATTTACAGAAAATCTGAGCTTTTTTATCATGAATTTGTAGATAAAAATGTGGTTTTTTATTGTAAAGTTTTGTTGAAAGTAACTTGTGGTGATAGGCTATGTTCTTTCAAGAAGAGTTTTAACTTACCACGAAATGTGACCTGGTAGTATGGTGCCCTTGTTTCTGGTAATGACTCAGGTTTGAATGGCTACACCCCAAGTCGAATCTCAAATAGGAAGAATTTAACTTATGATGTTATGTTTTTGTTTTGTAGAGTTTGAGAGCTAAAGAATTGGAGCAGATGTTTCCAGTTATTGATCCAAAAGCAAAACCAACAACCAAGCCCAAGATCTTTATAAGTCTCTTGTGGAAACAACTCAACCATCTTGGGTTAGTATATACCCACTTCACGTATGAAAAATAAAAAAAAAAAAAGTGAAAGATAAAAATGAAGAATCATTGAATTTTAATTTGTTTCATTTGTGTCTTGGATTGCAGAAATGCTGGATTTGATCCTGCAGTGATTCGAGTAGATTTGTATGGGAATGTTTTGTACTATCATGCTGACTCAGCTTCTCCTCTTGCTTGGGACATTGATCATTGGTTTCCTTGCTCAAGTACTACTACTACGCTTACAGGCCTGAATGTCTCACATTTTTATGTTGTATGCATCGTTTAGTGACTTGTGGCACTGTTTTAATCTTAGGGGGAGGCGGACTGTGCCTAGCAATCTAAGGATTCTACAGTGGCAAGTGGCAAGAGGAAGCATAACAAGCCTGAGTTTCTTGTTCCATGGTGGGATTTGCAACTGGGCATATCTGTAAACCAGTTCTTGTCAATGTTTGCTTCTTCGAATTCGGATTTCAGGTGGAGGTGTCTAGCTCATTTTTGACAATTTGATGCAATTTGTTATTGAAATCTGAATGTGGATGACAATTTGTTTGCACCATTTTGTGCAGGCGCAGGGCATTTTCTTTCTTGTTCTTCGAAGGTGAAAATGAAGAAATAAATGACTGTCAGACTGTAGAGTCTCACTGCTTTCCACAACATTTTGTAGAATCAAAGAAGCAACTCGGCCTTGCTCCAGCTGCTGTTGTTGTATCTCGGAGGGACCATGATTCTTCGTTAGCCTTGAAATCGTTGGACTATAACAGACAAATGAGGCCAAACTCTTCTGTAATTGGTAAGTGCATATCATGATCAAGTTGTTATATGTTTGTTTTTGTACATATAGTGATTTTGGAGTCGTACAATAACACAACCTTGTGTGCTTTCGGTTCTTTTAGCAGCAAGAAAAATGAAAAACAGTGTCATGAAAGAAAATGAAAACCCAGACTTTGTTACAAACCCATATCAAGCCATTGTTGCAGCCAGGGATTCATTAAAACAAAGAGAAGAAACTCAGAAAGATGCAGTTGGAAATTCAGAAATTGGATGATGAAGTGAATGACATGAGGAGAAAAAATGATGAAGAAAAGCTCGTTATTCAAGACTTGGCGTTGGCTCTGATAAAGCGTAGGAGAAGGGCAGAAAAGTGCAGGGCGGCTAGCAGAATCACAATCATCGGTATAGGACTATGCTGGAGGATGATTCGAGGATGCTATGCAACCAGTAAGTTTGACGTACATTTTTTTTTAATGCACAAGGTTGGGTCTGGTTTGTTGTGGCATATGAAATTTGGATAATATGTATGTTTGTTCTTATAGGAGTGTAATTATAAGGAGCAAGTGAGACCTGAAACCAGGTTGCAACAAACGCGCTAATGGCAAGACTTGAAGCGCAAAAGGCTATTTGTGATGCTGCAGAAAAAGAACTTCACAAGAAATTTAAACAACGCGAAGATATTGAGAAACAGATAAGGCCTGAGTGGTGGGAAAAAACAAGAAAGAGATCAAGAATGGATGATACTTTATTTGAAGAGCAGGACAGTAGATCTGTTCTTTATCTTCCAGGAATCAGGCCTAGAACACCATTACACAAAGAACTAAGAGTGTTTCTAGAGGAAGAACAGAAAGCATCAGAAGCTGAAACGAATGAGAAGCGGAAACATGAAGAAGTTGAAGAGGAAATGCCAAATCCTGCTATATGTTTTGCTAGAGAACAACTAGAGGATCATGATAAATCCATTGTTCCCCTTGAGGATCAGTACTCAGTTGAGGATCAGCTCAAGAGACTAGAAATACGGGAAGGGAAACAACATCAACATCAACTACTAGTCGTTAGAGAACCAGAAATGGAAGAAGATGAAGAGAGTAGGAAGCAGCGTGGTAAAGGAAATGTCGAGAGGTGGTTGCAAATGCTGTTAGAGAAAACTCAAGAAGAGATATGTATGTCTGAAGATGATGAATGGAAACCAAAATTAGCACATACAGATGACATAATCAAAAACTGGATCAAATATATCCAAAAAAGGACAGAGAGAGTACAACACTAGTTCTGAAGAAAAGCGCAGATTGAAGAGATCAATGAGGTAGAGCCTAACAAAACACAGATGGAGAAAAGCACATGCAACCGAAGTTAGTAGCGTCGTGTGAACAAGTGGAGAGCAGAAAGAGCTCGGAAGCAAAGGAAACACCACAGAAGAATGTAAGAAAAAAGCTTGATGATGAGGTCTGAGAGTGCCAGGGGCTTTAGGAGAATCCATCTTCTCCATCTTTGATCCTGAAAAAGGGAAGTGGACTGCATCCGCAAGAAGCCAATGGTTACTGGTGATGAGGATTGTGATGAGGATTTGCTACAGGGAACAACTTCTTCAAGTCATCCGTCAAGCAATGAAGAAAGCACGTGAAAATATGAGATTTCTAAGTGCACTTTAGGTCTATGCATTATTTATGTTGTATCTAAATTGTTTATTTCATTATTTGATTTCAAGTGAGTGCTGGCAAATAGCTACCTAAAGCTGAATTAATTGAGTGAATTGTAATATTTAGTTGTCTTGATGTGTGTGTATAACATTTGGTTTATAACAGCTTGTTGGTTTTATAGACAAATCCAGTTCTTTTTATAATAATTTCGGTTTTTTTTGGTTTCTTCCTTTTTCAGTTTAGTATCGCTACAGATACATTTATCCTCAATGTGTTTTAAGAGAATGAATATTTGGCTACATCGATATTCCCCCAGAATTGAATTTGTTGTAAGGAAGTTCAGTTTTCAATAATTTGCACCTGAGTTAAGAGAAGATAACAGAGATGGAACCAGAATACAAGATCAATATCCTTGCCACTAGTAATACAAGAGGTTAGATATTTGATCATCTGTTACACTATCCTCTAAATTCAGAATAAATGTTTTTACCATAAAAAAAGAATAAAGCATTAATACAGAGCTGTTGCTGATATGATCAAATTCAGGCTGCTAAGATTCTATAAATGATATATCACTTAAACATCGGAATGAGGAACTACAACATATAATTGTTTGCACAATATTCATCAGCCTTGGCAAACTTCATCCCAGAACTTGACACTCATTTACAAGAACATGACAAAGATTGCAAGAACAAGATGAGTTTTTTCAAATGATATAAAATCTACACATTTATTCCATACACTATTTTCAACATTCAGGTGAAATTGTGCGTCTAATTTTACAGGAAATATACATACATCAAAAGATGAGAATTTACCTACAACTATTGTTCAAATTTAGATCATCTGTTTTCCTTTCTTGGCAGCGAGATTACAGCAACTCCATTTCAATTGGCACAGCACCAAAAACTTTAACATCGATTTCATCAAAGGGTAAACAACAAAGAGAAACAGAAACCCAGCTTCTTCTACCCTCTTCAAATCTGTTGCACATCATTGCTGCAGACGATAGAATATCCATGCCTCAAAATTTGAGTGTCACTGTGAAAATGTTATTTGGCTGTTCTTTGTTTTGCACGTGGACATTTTCGTTCAGGCGCTAACCACAGCCCAAGTAAACCAGCTGAGCCACAGCCTTGAGGCTGTCATTCTTGTATTTTCTTGCATGTTATCCAATATTATTATCCTCTCTCAGCCATTCAACATATCTACTCTTCCCAAATAACCCTCATCATTGCAAGAGCAGATGCCGTCCTTAAATGGTGGAAATGTTCAGTGTCCCTAACAAAGATGTCTCTGCGCACAGTCTTGGAGATAAATTTGACAGTACTGTGACAGCTTTGGCACGTGTAGAGATTCTTCGTCACCCAAATAGGCATCCCTGGTGCAGTATTTAAGAGGCCAAATGCAATAGCCAGTCTCTCACTGTGCCCACAGAATATCTCAGCTTTTGAAGCTTCAACTTTATCCACAGAACCAAATTCCCAATCGCTATTACCAATTGCTTTCATTTTCTCATAAAATCCCTCCAAAACTGCATTTATTTCCTTGATTCGAGGATGAAAATTATCACCACTAAGGAAAGCATGAACTTCTCCCTTTATTTCCACCCAACTGCACCCAGGATCAACGGTTAGCCCTTCATCTCTCATCATCTTTCTCACCATTGCAACTTTATCCCATTTCCCACTACCAGCATAGAGATTACACAAGAGAACGTAATACCCAATGTGTTTCGTATCAGTTTCAAAGATATGCTCAGCCGCAAGTTCCCCAAGCTCAATTGATCGATGGATCCTGCATGCATTCAACAAGGCTCCCCATATGGCTGCATTCAGGCTTCATAGGCATTTTCCTGTATAAACTCATAAGCTTCCTCCAATTTCCCAGCACGGCCAAGCAAGTCAACAATACATGCATAATGTTTCAGATTCGGGATGATCAAGTACTTCTGTTGCATGCTGTTAAAATACTCTAGACCTTCGGTCACCATTCCAGATCTACTACAAGCACATAACAACGCAATAAATGTAACCGTCATCTGGATTTACCTTAGAATCTACCATTTTATTGAAGAATTCTACAGCTTCTGCCCCTTGTCCCTGCTCAGCATACCCTGTCAGCAAAATATTCCAAGCTGCAACATCTCTTTTGTTCAAGTAAAATTGGTTCCATGCAGGTTCCATCCTTCCACACCTCACATACATGTCCAGAAGTGCATTTGGTAGAAAACCATCAAACCCAACCCCAGCCCTTATCGCATGGGCATGAATCTCTTTACCACACCTTAAAGCTCCTATTCTAGCACATGCAGACAATACAGAAACTAACGTAACAGAGTTTGGTTCTAAATTCAACTTCATTTGCTGAAAGAAAAACAAGGCCTCGAAGCACCGATTGTTAACCCGAAGCCCAAGGATGATTGCAGTCCAAGATATCACATCCTTGACAGGTATCTGGTGGAACACTTCTAACGCCTTATCAATGCTTTTACACTGGAATACATATCAATGAGCGCGTTCGCAACAATTAATATGATATGAATCCAGTCCTTTTAGCAAGCTCATGGAGCTTCATCCCCAAATCCAATTCACCTAAACAAGCACAGGCAGCTAGAACACTAGCTACAGTGATCTCATCAGGCTCGACACCATCCCTTTCCATCATTTTGTAAGTTGCTATAGCTTTATCAGGAAACAAATTATTCTCATAACCAGAGATCATTGTTGTCCATGTTACCACATCTTTAGACTCCATTCTCGTATAAATTCTTTCCGCTTCCTCCCATTTCCCAAAACTCGAATACATTTTAATCAACGAATTGCACACCGAAACCTCATTCAAAACCCCATTTTCGTAACATACCCATGAATCTCCCTCCCTAGTGTCTCATCCCCAAGAAACTCACACGCAGAGATCACACTACTCAAAGTCATGAAATCGGGCTCCATCAATGCTTCTCTCATAACGACAAACAACCTCAACCCTTCCACACACTCCTCATTCTCAAAATACCCCGAAATCATCGCATTCCATGATATCCTATCCCTCCTACGCATCCCATCAAAAACCAACCTCGCACTCCTCAAATCCCCACACTTGACATACATAGTCACCAAAGCATTAACAACATCAACATCAGCCTCGAACCCGAACCTAATAACATGAACATGAACCTCCTTCCCTCTCTTCAAATCCGGTACACCCCCACAAGTCCTCAAGACACAAGGAAAAGTATACACATCAGGCTTCACACCACCAACCCACAACAACTTCTGATACAAACACAACGCCTCGTCGAAGAACCCGGCCTTCGCATAACCACCAATCAACACATTCCAAGAGAACAAGTCTCTCTCACACATTTTCCCAAACACATACCAGGCACGAGCCACGTCCCCAAATCTCACAAACATACCCAAAAAAGCATTCCCCACTCTAACACTAAAAGGCGTCATTTTTTTCAACGCGAAGGTCTGCAGACGCAGACCCTCTTCGCGTGCTCTCTTCCACTCACACAGTTTGAACCAAAGCAATGAAAACATCTTCTTCCACACTAACACCCAGTTCCTGCATCGAGTCAAGGTAAGTCAAGGCGCGTTCGAGACACCCAGTTAGACAAAGTTCGTTTAGGTACGAGTTTGGAGAGTGGTTGGTGGTGATGTTTTGGGTGTTGAGTGCGTGGAGAGTTCTGGGGTTTTTGGAGTGGAAAGGGGGAGTTAGGGGTTTGAGAGAGAAGAAGAGGGATTTGGGGAGGAGGGCATTGGGGTTTGGCAGGGTAGTGTGGATGGTGTGGTGGAGAGGTGGTTGTGAGGTTTTAGCAGAGAAAGCCATTGTTGAAGATAGAAAGCATTGTTTAGAGAGGTTTTGTGTGGGTTTTAGTTTTTAGAAGATAAAACTGGCCATGTTTTCAAGTCAAGTTGATTAGAGCATTAACTGATGTTTGATTTGCCTCTGTGTCTTTTATCGTTTCTTGTAATAAGGGACAATCTCATTTAGTCGACAATTATGTTCGGATAGTTTAGTTTCGATAATTTCATTTTGTTCCGTAATTATTATAGTTATTGAAATGATCAAAATAATTAAAATATTTTTATAATTATATTCTTTCATATTAATTATCAA
Source organism: Nephelium lappaceum (assembly GCA_021234005.1). NCBI lineage: Eukaryota > Viridiplantae > Streptophyta > Magnoliopsida > Sapindales > Sapindaceae > Nephelium > Nephelium lappaceum. Next base: position 264,976 of record JAIZFV010000001.1, on the reverse strand, counting down.
ACTTTTATTTTTAACATCAACTTTAATGATAAGAAAATTTTTGAATATTTTCACAAATTACAGGATATTTGATCTATTTCATAAATCGAAAAGAAATATATTAATTATTTCTAAAAATATTTTAACATTATATTAAATTATAGAAGCGAAAATATAATTATCTCTTGTAACAATACTAAGGGTGAATTATGATATTAGACATAATAGCATGGATAAGGCGAGGCAAGTTACTATTTACATTTGAAAGATCGAAAAATGGATTTTGTTACGAACAATCACATTGTCATGTCAGATAAATTTTAAAAAATTTTAAGTTATAATTATTTTAAATTAAAAATTTTTCAACTGCTCGGGCATCTCCTTTACAAACCCTTCACTGATGGACTTTGCTAAGGGCATTGATTATTTTATTTTTATTTTTTAAAAATTTATATTTATTAATAATTTGAAATAAGGGTATTTATATTATATCATTTTACTCTTGATGAGGAGTAATGGTGTTATTTTTTATGAAGTTATATAAGAATAGGCATTTTTATGTAGGTAAGGGTAAATTCACACTATTCATGCAGTCATAACTGCTATTAATGTATCTTAATATAATCATATATTTGTAGTTGGGATTTGCTTTGAACAATTAGATTATGAGTTTTTTGAGATAACAAATATTAACTGATTAATCTTTTTAGTTTGCTCATGAATTTGAAACTCGATTTTTTACTATTATATTAAATATAAACCAATTCTTAAATCTAATGTGAATGAGATATGAATTCTAAGATCTCACAAAATAAGATATTATTTCATATTTAATTTTCAACTAATAAAAATTGAAAAAAAAAACAAAAAAAAAAAGTTGTAGTATTATTCTTAATAGATCCTAATAAATTTCATAACCATTTGATATCAACTTTAAATATAAAATACATACATATATATATATATATATAAAGTCTTTCTATTTTTTTTTTTTTTTTGAAACATTGACACTTTACCGGTTAAATGACTGTTGAGACCTACCAAAATTAATCATTGATAGCGTGACCCAGATGACTACTCTCATAATTAGATAAATGACAACTCATACTAAAAGAAGACTCACAACTCATATCTTATGTTTTAAATAACAAGACTAAGACTTAAACCTTTGATCTTTTAAGATCAAAATGAGTACTCAATTACTTTTACTAAAGGGTAGCGTGTAAAAATATTATTCTTGGATATGTTTGCATATTAATTTCTTTATTAATTTTTTTGAACGCATAACGATGGGCCATATGGGATATTTAAAACAAGCCCAGCCTCTCTAAATATACTTCTGTGGCAATGTTATGTCAGCCCAACATCTTCCAAAAGCAAGAATGTATAGGTGAAGCCCAAATCAAGATCCATGGAAGAGACAAGCTGATGCGTAAACAATTGATATGCAATCTATCAGGACAGGAAATCAACAAGGGACAGTATGTACCCAAATTCATTTTTAGTCGATTAGCGAAGTAAACACTTCAGTGCAATGGGGATACATAGTGTATGTGCTGTTGCAATCGCTTCCTTAAAATGGTTATTTCTATCTCTACCCTTTGTTTTGTTTCCATAAAGAGCTCCTTACTTCACCATTAGACAACCACTCTTATTCTACATATCTTTGTTAAAAAGTACCAACACCTTCTCTGAAATTTGATAGAATTCGTTAAAAACATTCCTGCAAAAAAGTTGTATGACTGCCTTCCCAAATACTGAATTTTACTGGATGCTAGCAAGCTAAAATTATATAGTTACGTTGATCTTTTTATAGAATCGGGATTTTTTCTATGTTATGTTGATCTTTTTACTAATTTTAAATAGTTAAAGATAATAAATTATATTTAAAAAGCAAAGAAGGTAAAAATTTAAAAAAATAATAAAAGATCGATTCCTTGATTAAACGTTATTAGATTTATTAAAATCAACCGAAATATTAACATAGGAGAGAATTTTAATGTAACTATTACTTATTGTACAAGACTATATTAGCATCATAATCTTATATGAGCCTTACATTATTTTTAAATTCGTAACACAACACTAAGTAGACAACATGGTTAATAAACACAACTTTCAAGGCAGAGACACGCATGCCCTAGCTAGTTTGATTCTTCATTTTGATCATCAAGACATAGATCTTCTCCACTTATTGGGAGTAGCTCTGCCTCTAACAAGCTTAGATTTCATGTCCATAGCCATAGGTGTATGTCTCCCGAACCCAACCTCTACTTCTCTTTCGCCTTCTTCAATCTTCTCAACAACACTAACAGTGCTTACAAAAGAAGGCACCAACCCCAGCTTTTTCCACCTGAAGAACCCCTTCTTTTTCTCCACCATCCTCTCCATTTGCGCTTGCATGGCGTTGCATTGGCTTTGGAGCCTCATCACATCTTCTCTCAGTCTCTTTATCTCCATTTGTTGAGCGTTTATTTCGCGTTTTGATAAGCAGCGAGCTGGGGGATCGAGCCCTAGGGTAGGGCTTCTGGTTCCACTGAAGGAGCCACTCCAATCAAGTTGCCTGTTGAGCTTGGTTTGTTCAGAGAACAGCACTTGTATCACAGCTCGAACGGGTAAACGTTCATTTTGGGCTGCATGGAGTGATGCTTCCGGTGAGAGCTTTCGGCTATCAATCAATCTACAAAGAACTTTTCTTTCTTGCTTTGCGACCCCAGGATGTGCCTGCCACAAAGTTTTATATATTTATTGTCGCACAAGGCAAAGGTGGACGTCAAGATTCAAATTAAGGAAAATTTTTATATAATTTTAACCAAATAGACATGAGATAACGTTAAGCCTTTAAACATATAATTTTTTTTTCTTTTCTTTAATTAAAAGCTAGCACCAATCGGATCAAAGGATTTATCAAAGCAAAGTTATCAAATGCTAGTTATACAGCCTGAAAATTTACCCTCAAAAATGAGAGGGAGAGATAATTACTCCAGATGTCAGGATCAAACACTAACTACTCCCACAAACGGGATCAAACACAATAAGAGATGAAAACTAGCTAACTATTTGGATCAAATACTAATTATTACTCCTACAACAAAATCAAACACAATAAAGAATACAAATTATTCACACAATCTTCAAAATGCGCTTGGTGTAAAATAAATCTCTAAAACTTAACTTTAGTTACTCTCCTCCTTTATTAAGAGGTGATGTGCCTTTAAACATACTAAATATAAGAGAAGAAATAGAGAATTCCACAAATTTATCTAATATTTGACTTAAAAGTATCATCTGGCTCAACTCTTGGATCACATATATAAACTCTATGGTTCGTTAAGTTTACTTTAATATATAACTTATAAGCTGTGAGATCTTATCAAGCACCAATAATTAAAAAAATTATTTATGAGAATTAAAATCGCAACACCTTAATTAATGAGAAGGTGCTCAATCATCTCACCATATTAAGAGGTGATATATATATATATATATATATATATATGAAGAGATAATATCCTTTTTAACATACTAACTATGAGAGAAGAAGGGGAGAATTCAACCAATTTAACTCAAATTTGACCTATGTCTTAAAACGTGTCATATAGTCCAACCCCTAGATTGTATATCTAAACCCTATGGTTGGTTAAGTTGATTTTAATATATAACTCGCAAGCTGAGAGACTTTATCAAGCACCAATAATTAAAAAATTAATCAGAAAGAAAGCACTTGAAACAAGTTAAAATCTGTCTAATCATCTAAATTCATACATATAGATTCGAAAGAATTTGAAGTCTGGCCGGCAAATCCAATTGGATCTAAAGAAATATTTATGGCCCGCCCTAGCTCATTCATTTGGCACCTCTACTAAATTTAACAATTCTAATTCAAACATGATTGGATGCAGAAATTCATTGCACCCATTAGTAGAGTCACAACAAGTCACAAGCCAAGCAAGACTCAAGCTGTAATGCAATATGAAGTTTTACCTCGTGACAACTTTATACTGGTTAGAGACAAAGTCGATCTTCCATAGTCAATATAGAATCAAAATTCCAAAAGATTTTATTCTCACTAACTTTCGAGAGAACATAAAAATAAATAAATAAATAAAAAGCCAGCTATTAACTATACAGGCAGTTTTAGGTTACCCCACTCTAGATATATAAGGGCATTTATGTCAATCCATTTTCTTCTACGACCCTAGCCCACCTACACCGATCGTCAGATGAAAAATCTTACATATGTTAGTGACAACTGACAACACACTAGCAACCGCTATGTTTTTGGTCACAGTCGATACTTTTCTTCTGTTCTTTTCTCCCTTTTTGCAAACTTTTATTTACCTCCTTTTAATTGGGTCAAAACTTGGCAATGATGTCTAAGATATGCTCAATTACACCTTAAAGTGATTCCAATATTAACTTATAAGAATTAACCAATATCAAATTTTGAATTAGTCTTTAATTAACCAAAACAAGGGATGATCATATGGAAAATTAACTATATAACTCAAAAAAATCAAGTAAATATTGTTAACTTACTTTAAGATATGTATCAATGGCACGATACAATCCATCATCTGCGGCACGGGCATGTGTAGGAAGAGCACCAGCAAGAGCAACAAACTCAAGCAAGCTCAGATTGGAATCCATGGCTGCTTCAGCTAAGTAGCCATCAACCAATTTAGCAACCTTAATCAAAGCTGCACCACTTTTGGCTCCCTCAGAATCCAAGCTCACAAACTTCTTCACTAGCCTTGAAACAAGCTCAACATCAAGCACCGTACCACAAGTGTGACTGAAAGATGGAATCATCAGTTCTTTGAGAGAAGCTTGGTCCAGCTGCCACGAAATCCGCTTCTCTAGCTCTTCTCTAAAAGCAGGCTCCACATTAACCATGTTCGCGGTCCGAAGAAGACGAAGAAGGAAGTTGCACGGGATTGAATCCTTCTCAGGAGGAAGAATCCCCACTAGGGTTTCAACAAAAAACCTCTTTTTCATCCATGAAGCTGTGACACTCTCCGGTGACTCCTCAAAGTTGGTTAGACCGTTTCGAGTATCGTCATTGGAGAGGTCAGGTAGCCATTTCGATGCATAATGAGCTATGATTGAGCCAATGAGGTCAGGACGGACACCCTTGGCCGTGATACCAGCTAGGGTTTTGACAAAGTAGTCCATGTCTAGAATGCATGCATCATCGAACCAGCATTCCGCGGCAAACTGGGTCGGTTTTATCGGCAAAGTGACGGATTCTGGCAAGGAAACTTTCTTCATTTCGGTATTTGATTACAAGTTGTAGTAGAAAAGCAAATTGAGGGATGTGCTTTTTTATGTAGTAATGTTGAGAAAGGTTAGGTTTGCTTTGCATGTGCAAATGTCTAAATTGTCCATGCATAAAGATTATCTAGGAGGAAAATATAAAGATGAGAAGGGTAGTTTAGGAAAGTGGAAAATTTAGGTTATAATTGAAAGTGAAAGCGAAATGTTTGGGAGGCTTTGGTGAGGAAGACTTTTGTTACCGTTGGTGCATGAGAGGATATGAGTGAAGAAGGAAGGAGGAGGAGGATAAGAGAAGGGATAGGAAGAGTGAAGACAAGTTTCTTTAAATGCTAAATATTCCTTCTTATGAAACTTGACAAATCGTGTGACTAATTTTCCTGCTAGGAGAGCAAGCGCACCACCCATGATTGAAAATGACTTGAAACTGATCAATTGTGTTAGCTTAGGTCTCACACGCTCACACACACATATGTAGAGACTGTACTCCCTCACAATGCTATATACAGCAGTGCACAGCTAGCTGTTGTTTGTGATTGTGTCGTGATGAAGCTATATACCTAAATTTGAGTAACGTACACGTGGTATCGATTACCTTTTCTTTTTTTTTTTCTTTTATGTCGGGGCATGAATAAGATGGGGTTAAAAATACATTTTAATCTGACTATATTTAAATCAAATCTTAAAAAAAAAAAAGAAAAAATGGAACCCCTTTTACCCTTCTTATGTTAATAGCCTATATGGGAGGGTAATTCTATGACCATTTAGGTGAGATCGCATGAATCCTAGAGTTTCGTATCTTTTAGTGATGATGAATTGGTTGCAAAAAGGACTGGTACTGTCTCTATGACTTTTTGTTTTATGAGAAAAATCATAAAGACAAAATTTCATTAATGGGTCGATCAAATTTCCCAATCAAATGATTAAGAACGAAGAAAGAGGGAAGCACGGTCCATGTTCATGTGGCAGGGAATAAATATACAAAATACAAATGATGGGCTTTTTTTAACAGAAATTTGTAATTTTGCGAGGTACAAATTACAAGCATCACGTGAACTCTTGCTTTGTCTGTTTTGGTAAGCTACGTCTGCATCCCTGGGTGCACGGTGGCCAAAGTTCAATTTATGCAGACCTCTGCTCCCATTCTTAGCTTGCAAATGGACCACACTGATTCTCATTCAGGCATTTCAGAATTGGGCCCTAAAATGATTGTCAGTTGGGCCTATTATTTTTGTTTGAGAGTTGGGCCTTTATTTTACAGTGTTGAAACACTGAAAGTAAATGAATCCCACCAATCTTTAAATGAACTTGATCAAGTCGGATGTATTTGGTTGTGAAAGAGAGATCAATCGTTAACTTGGTATGACACCAAATCACCTCTTACAGCCGTTCCAATTATTCCACTGATGGAATCATTAACCAAGGCTCGTACGTTATTTAAATCATTAACCAATGAAGCTGCTTTTCGTGTTTTTCTTTTTTTCTTTTTTACAATTACACATTACAAGTACACGTATAATAATCAACATCTCCTGAAATAGACTTTAAGATGCGATCTAAAACAAACTCTTATAAACTGAGAAAAGAGACAGACATATAAGTGGGAACAAACCGCAAACAGAACTCACATATAGGTGAGAGAAGTGATCGAACCTTGCACTCTAAATAAAGCCAATAGAATGATGTCAACTGAACCACTCACCAAAAAGCTAATAAAGCTTTTTGTGTTAAAAGCTACAAAAGTACTGTATGCTTTTCTTTAAAAAGAGTACACTCCCATTATAAGTAATTATGCACCTTTTCATTTACTAAAATGACAAGAATTTGATTCCCACCAAACAAGTTATACAAGCTTCTTTGAATATTTTTCTCGTTTTATTATAGAAGTTGTGTTTCCATCGAGGAAGTATATCCAAATCACGCAACTAATAAATCGATATCAACAAATCTCGATAGATTTCTATCTCGTTCAATGTTTTTTATTTTCTTTTATAAATCAAATATTTAACTTTGTATGAATATTTAAGGGTATAAATGTGACACCCCTCCGATATAATTCCCCCATGGGACAATAAAAGGCACTTGGCCTCAATCCTCTGAGCAAACTCCATCATTATCAACAAAACAACACAATAACCTTGTCTGTGTCAAGCATCCATTCAAACAGACGTTGCATCAAATGGAGAATGTATAATAGAGTTTTGTGCCCATAGGCAATCTCCAAACGATCAGTCAGTAAAAACTGATGACAGGGATCTTGATGCGAAGTACGAGAAATATTCAGATAACTATAAATTTAAATACGGTTTTTATTAGGATAAATCCAAATGCAATTCTACAACATACAGGAATGTAAAAAGGATCAGACAGCGGCTTTTATCTACGGCAAAAAAGGGCAGGCTTAAAATTGTCAGAAGCATACATGTTTTGGTAGCTATTATTTCTATATTTTGCGAAAATTTTCATGCAATGTTTGCTCACATTCATCTTGCGGTGTGTGACGGCAGAATTAATTCAAATATTGCGGGGAGTAGATGGTTCGGAGGAACTACTCGTGGAGTCACCTGTTGCTGAATTCAATGTTGAACCGCTTGGAAGAGGACCATTTCCATCTTCATTTTGAGACACGACTGGGATCTTAACAGCAGCTCTTTCCATCTCCTTCTCCAGCTCTTCTTCCCGTCGCAAAGCAGTGAATTGGGTGTCCAAAGACTTGGCTGCTGCTAACCATGCAAGAACAATCACCATAAGTATCCCTCCGAGGTAAGGAGTTGAATTCGCTAGTGACCCAAAGGTTAAGATCATAAACTGCTGAATGAGAGCTCCTCCAGACTTCCCCAACGGGTTGCACACAACATCAATGGCTGCCTTCCCTTTCACCTAAACAAAGCATTGGACCGACCAGAACTTCAGTGAACAGAAACCACAAACAAACTTCAATAATAATAATAACATTTCTCCTCCTTTATGAACCTGTTTTAAGTATTTAAACGATATTTAAATCTCCGATTATCAGGTCATCAAATTGTTTAAATTGTGTGTCTTGAAGATGAGTAAAACTGATGCCACAAAGAATACAAGACTTGATTGAGATCTAACAGGTTCTAACCTTGGTATCCTCATCTAAAGGAATGTAGGCCATTTCTTTGCAGGGATCAAACAAGCTGTACTTGGCACTTTTGCTGAAAATGTTTTGCATGGCACCGACGTATACAGCTGCAAGAAGAGGAGTCATTCCGAACTTTGCAAGAGCAGGTGCGAAAGGATCTCCGAAGAGAATCAGAGAAAAGAAACCAACTCCTGTAAGCAGGAGGACTGTTGGTGTGATCTTTGCTGCTACTCCCCATCCATATTTATCAAATATAAACTGACTTAGAAGCATCATCGTGAATGTTGCTATTCCAGTAGCAGTTGAGAAGTCGCCCATGAAGGAAGAGTATTCATTCGGGCTTGGGAACTGCATATTGGAGAAAGAGAGCAAAAGAGAGTAAGTAAACGTTAAAGCCCCTTGGGTGAAGAAGACAAATGGGGAATCTAACGTTAATTTACCTGAGCTTTGAGCTTCGATTTCCAGGTAACCTCAACAAGGTTAATGCTGATACCATATGCAACCACCAAAGTAGCAAGATCCCTAATGTATCTTGATGACACCAAGAATTTCAAGCTCTCCATTGTTCCCATCTTCGGCTTCTCCTGCAAAGGTATTTGCAATAGGAGAAAAGATAATGTTACTGACCATACATGTACATAAATAAATGATTATAGACCACATTAGACCATCTTAATAGTCTAGACATGCATATCATAGTTTTCCAAATGAGTGCATGTATGTGGGTGTGTCTGTCCTTTCACATAAATGCATGCTTCTTAATATAATAGCAGTATCACTAAACACACTTTTACTTTTCATAAATGGCACTGATAGATATAAGACACCGGTTTCCACATAATCAAATTAAAGCACTCTTCAAGCAATGAGAACTATAGCTGGTATCAGAAGAACTGTAATCCATACCTAGAAAAATAACAATATCTATTGAAATATGATTAACTATACAATTATGCCCAGGCAGAATATTACCTTCTTCTTCTTGCTACGGGTGGGAAGAGGAACAAAGGTGTTCACCCACCAGTAAAGGCCACAGATGGCGAGCCCCATTGCAACCACAATGCTCATCATTGCTTTCAAGGAGATGGCCCAACCATCAACTCCAGGGCCCAACGTTTGCCTCATCATAGAGAAGTACTTCACTGTTCGACCTGAGAAAATAAGGGCAACATTGGCCCCAAGTCCAAATAGAGGGTAGAATCTTTTGGCTTCCTCAACTGTCGTTATCTGCAGCAAAGATGTGAAAGTATTTTAATTTAAAATCAGTTAACAACAAACCAATACAAGTAAGTTGTTAACAAAAATAATTAAAACTTACTCTAGAAAATTTTATATGAAGCTAACATAATGCTCATGACTAACATTCAAAAAAGAAACACGCTCCCTTCAACATAGAAACAGAGATACAAATTCAATGAGAATATGGATTGAATGCTGTAAGATTCAAAACGCTCTTCAAATTCACTCCCCTTTCCCCATTTCCCACTGCAAAATTTCCATATGTCACTTATTAGTCTTTTAGCTACCACGCACATTCACCTAAACATATAGAGAGATATAAAGTAACTCTTTCAATGTCTTTCAAACCAAAATTTAGTAATTTACCATCATACCTTGACCATCCAATTTCAACCATTATTTATAAGTATTAGTCTGCATTCACGCCATCATAGCTGATGTATTTCAGTTCAGAAAATTCACAATTAATACTGTTTTTTCAGCACAAGTACACTAGTACAGGATTTTATCATTCACAGTCAAGCATCAGCGGGATATATTTTGGCATACAGATGAAGTCCATATAAAGCATTACAAAACCAATTAAATCAAGTCATGGAAAAGAATCGACCCAAAATGGTGATATGTAGGCATAAAATGAATCACATCATTGAAATTACAGAGCTTAATAACCCATTTTATAACCTCGATGCCACTCTCAATCTTTTGAACATCTTATACAGGCAAGACAAAAGAAATACTTAAATCAGTCAAACAAATTGTTGATTCAAGCATCTCTCCGATTATACCAACCTGTTAATGAATTCAGAACATCATTAGGCAATTCTCTCTTATAACACGAGGACTACAATCTCATAACATAATCACCTGTCCAAAAAAGAGACAACCATGTACAAATACTGATTCTAAACAAAACACACCCAGCACCCAAAAAGCCTTACAAACAAGCATTAAATGATAAGTCCTAATCAATCAACAAACAAATAGTATTGGCAGATATTATCAGTATTCAAATGACCTATAAAACATAGCCAACCAGAACTATCCAACACAATATTTTCCACAGAACAAAGAACATGAACATATAAAAGCATAAAAAATACTGACACCACAATTAAAATCAACATAAAACAAAATCGGAAAAAAAAAAAAAATCCCAAGACATTAAAGCCAGCAAAACATAAAGTACTCACAGGATTGTAAAAAAATCACCTGATTAGCAAAACCCCAAAACAGAACAGAAATGACCACACTCCCCCAAAGTTCAGCCATGACATAGAACAAACAGAAGCTCCAAATTCTCAGAATGGCCAGAGGACCAAGAAACCTTGGGCCAAGAATATTGAGGAGCTTATCGGCGAATGCCTGAGGGTGGATGTAGTTGCTAAGAGGATACAAAACAAACCCAAAAGCTCCAAAGAAAGCTATGAAGGGAACAATAACAGTGTAAAACAAAGCCTTCTTAGACAAAACATTGGCCAATTGTGTGTACAACAACATGAACCCAATAGCCATAGGCAAGTTGACCCAAGTCTTCAAGAATGGTATAATCTCAGCACTGCTCCCCTTAGCAGTCACAACCAACACATCCTTTGTGTCTCTAAGGATTGTGTAGTTGAACAGAATACAAAAGAACATCAACCCAAGTGGGATAATCTTCTTCAAAGTCACAAGCTCAATCCCCAACAGCTTAGGCTGGTCAGTCTCACCCAACAAAGGCTGTCCATCACCAGCAGGAGCAGAAGCTGCAGCTTCTGCTCTGCAGATATGCAAAGCTCTCTCCTTTGGGACAAACCCTTGTGTCTTTGACAAAAAGCTTTGAAATTTAGACGCCCCATTTGAAGACAAAGACAACCCTTCAAGGGTTTTCTGTTTTGAGGCAAAAAGCCTCTGCTTTAACCCATTTGAAGGCTGTAGACTCCTGAATTTAGGGTTCAAAGGCAGAGAAAGAAGCCCTCTTGTTTGCAAAACAGCTTCCATGTCTCTCCCTCTCCCTCTCTCTCTGTCCCCCCCACTCCTCTCACAAGGAAAAAAGCTTGGTTCTCTCTATAAAGAAGAACACCGGGAGAGAAGAAGAGAGACAGATAAATAGATAGTGAGATAGATGGAGAGAAAGATAAGGTGGTGGCTTGAAGATGATTGTTTTCTCGGAGAAACAATAGAGAGAGAGCTAGCAATGCTTCTCCGATATAAATATCCCTTGTAGTTTATACACCAAAATTATCAAACAAAACCCTCGCAAAGGTTAAAATATACCAAACCAATAATAAAAACTCTCTATAGACAAAGATTTTTTATTTTTTGTTTTTTATTTTAATAGGGTATTGGTAATTATGGTTTGTAGTAAACACGGTTAGTTTTTTTTTTTTTTTTGAGAAGGTAAATATGGTTAGTTTTGCTGTCAAAGGAGTGGCTTGGATGCGTCCATTGGTTAGTAAAGGAAACAAATTCAGTGTGTAGATTAAGCAGAGAAAACAGAAGTAATTGGAGGTGTGAAACTGGTTAATTGAGAGAGAGAGACGCAGTCAATGGATGGGAAAATTATCCCAAAAGGGATCTTCACAAGTGTGCGGAAGGAAGGGATCATGTGCAGTAATATCTTTTGAGTTCCCAAAATGCCCTTTTGGAGTGAAATGTCTGAAATAGCCTTGAGATATTTGTCACTTTATTAAAAATGCTTTGAAATGGTGGGGTACTTCTCATGGGCTGTTTTTGATAGATACATTTGAGATACAAGTTGGAGCAAAAGTGCTTCCTTGCTTTGCTTTACCATATTGTTCATGGTTTGTGTCGCGTTAGAGAAGTGAAAGCTTCGTGGTGTTCGCTAGTTTAATAATAAAATAAAATTAATTAATTAATTAATTAAAAAAATTAAAATAAAAAATAAAATAAAATAAAACACACACACACACACAAAGCTAAAGAAAAGAGTCAAAAGACACGTCTTTATTGTACATCGAATACTGATTTTGCCTCTTCAAAAAAGGAGACAACAGATTTTGGATCTTTTGTTTCATATAAAATATCATTAATCAAATGCAAATCCGCTCCCATTGGAGATGATTATATACTTGCTCTTCCATCGTTCAAATTCCTCAAATACATTATATAAACTTTGTGCATGTGGTTTTTTCTACTGACTATGGTAGTGCTGTCTATTGGTTATGGGAGTGTACTGTGGAAATCTAGACTGTATATATAGTGATAGCTCCTCGTAAATTCCGTTAAATCTTTAATGTTTATGCAATCAGCTTTAAAAAAATTCTAATCAAACATCGATTTATTAAGGTCACAAATTTAAATCATATCCTTTTCCCCACGTCTCAAATTATTATACTTAAAATATAAACAACCTTTCGTAAACCATTATTTTAAAAACCTATTTGTATTTGGATTCTGTATGCTTTCTGCTATTACTAATTAAAGTATGTATACTTTAAAAATATTGTAATTGTGAGGGCCAACAAATGGTACTTATTAGATATTTTTACTAATGATAAGGTAATACAGTTAATCTGTGTGGATACTGCAGTGGCGATTACACACTCATGACTATGCTTGGTCCCCGGTTCGACCTCTCTTGCCACTAAAATGTGGCTTGTCCCCCTCCCCCTTCACCTTTGTGTGTGTTACTCCCCAACCTATCTGTGAGTTGTTTCCTCCCGTATAGAAGTTGTTTCTTAGACCACGCCACCAATATCTTATCCTACTTGATTCTAGTTGTCCAATGAGTCAGTCCTAGTAATTAAAAAAAAAAATGACAAGGTAATAAAAATATTTAGGTAATAGAAAGCTTTTATTGATGTTAAGAGAATGTATAAGTCTCAAAAATACTAAAAACAAGGGTTTTTATTTTTTATTTTTTCAAAATTCACAAATAGACCCCTATGGCTGTGTAAATTGTTCTTCGGTTGGAATTAATGTATTGCTTCCATGAGTTTCTAAAAAAATTAATAAAACCAAAACACATTATTTATAATAAAAAGAATTCAAATTTATTTATAAGTGATATGACGTAGTGGTTAGTCACCTCCATCTACTTTTGTTTCTCCAAGTAGCATGTTTAAGTGTCAATAAGTACCACCACTTGTGTTAATATTCACACAATGTGTGGGTAGGGGATCTCCCAATTTTTGGACTTCAGAAGTTCGAGTGCCAATAAATATCACCTTTTGTGTTAATATTCACAAAATAAGTGAGTAGCCCTCTCTCAAATGTTTAGAAACAGTCATCCGAACTATATTATTAGAATCTCATTTGGGTTGTTCTCAGTAATGCCCTGATCCTGTGTTACTATAGGTCATCTGAACTGGTCTCAGTAGTCCTCTGACTCTACGCTACTAGAGTCCCATTTGGGCTAGTCTACCAAGGTATTAGGAAATCAAATATATATATATATACATATATATATATATACATATATTCGAGTTTTGTTACCTAGTGTCCACACAAGAATGGGGCATGTGTTAATAAATTATAATGTGACAATTTCTAGAAGCTTTTTCTTTTTTTTCACACTGAAGTGTTATTGTCAAATTATTTTTATTGAATTTATTTACTTTTCTTTGATTTTGCTGGCAAGAAAATAAATAAATATATATAATAAATCATAAATTTAAATCAAAATTTTAAGTTAAATATTTTATCCATAATTATTTTTGGATAATAACTAATAAATTTATCATGTTTTATATTTTTTAATGACACAAATGATTAACCAAGTATAAAATTTTTTCTGTTAATTATATGAATAAACCAGATTTTCCAAAAACTTTGACCGGTAGATGAGAATGTGATTTAATACCTCTTCAGTAGCTAACTATATTGAAGGATTTCACCAAATAAAATAAAAATTGAAAACTGAATAGATTACACGGCCTTCCATGAGGTTTTGTTAATAGAAGAACATTTCAAATTGTTTAATTGATGTTATGTTATTATAAAAGATCTTGATTGGAACCATGATAGTAGGAATTCAATTCCCACTAAGTGTAGTTTACATTGTATTGATTGATGTTGATAGATCTAGTTAGACCTCCAGTTATTCCATATATATTTCTAATTTGTTAAATAAAAAAATTTAAAATTTAAAAAATTAGAGAAAAAAAAAAAAAAAAACCACCCTGGGTTGGAAGGTAAGTTTTCAACAAATTTGTCTATGAGGAGTTCCATTAGAAGTGTCTATTAAAATAATATATATAAATTATAGGATCCACTTGTACTTAAATTATGTCATTCTTGTCACTTGGACAGCAGCGTAATGGGTAAAAGCATTATTGCCCACTGATGGTCTGTTGTGAGACCATAGTTCGACATCTTATACCCCTAAATTGGTGTATCTCTCACCTACGTGTAAGTTGTCCTCTACTCTCATGTAGGTTGTTCCCTTACCTATGTATAGATCGTTCTCTTCTATTTAGGAGCCGCTTCTTGGGCTGCATTATCATTGTCGAATCATGTTTGATTTTGAATATTATCTTGATCAATTTTAGTAATGAAAATGATATATATATGTCATTCTTTATCAGTTAAACTTTCTCCTGTTTAAGGAATGTATAAATAATATGACGTGACAATATGATTTAAATGTTTTTCATTGCCATGGGGTCTACGTAAAGGAACATGCACTCTCTTGTCTCGTGTAGTACTAGTCTCATGACTCTATGTCTCTTGACTTTATCGTGCATGAACAAAAATGAGGTTGGATCCACCGAGTTCAACGATGCTTTCATTCATTTTTCATGATTCAAGAATCTCCAAAAACCCCTTTAGTGTATCCGAGTTCGAACCTAAAATCCATCTAAATTTTATAATTCTTTAGAATCAGAACTTTATAATCTTTGAACCCTATAGATATGTATGATACCACTTTAATTACTTTACAATTCATCTTGCAATGGAAACTCATCCTTCTCACCGAACCAATCAATTCAATCTTAATCACAGTTGTTGATTTACAGCTGAGTTTGCAAAACAAATTTGAATTTATTATTAGTTTGTTTCTTGTGAGCTTCCCACGATCCTCTCATGCTAGAATATGACATCTTTGACCTTACTTTTCAAAGTCAAAATACTCAAGTTAGGTGGGTTGCACAGTTCAACATGACTACTTCTTCAATCCTATGAAAGAAAATCAATAACTCGCATTTATTCCTCTTTTTGCCATGTTTTACTCAGATTAAATTAATTTACTCGTCTTTTTTTTTTTTTTTTTTTTACAAAAGATTAAATTATAGATATTAATGAAAAGAGTGATTGTAAAATGAATTTCAAATTTTTCAAAATAAACTTGTGTATGATTCTTGTGTTTTCTAAAAGTAATCCATATGTACATTTGTTCATAGCCCTTCTAATTATTAATGAATGTCTAATGAGATGCATGGAACAAGAAGTGTGTTCATTACACTTATGAGATATAGCTAGATTTGTGTACATTAAAGAGAAAAGGAATGATCACATTTTTTTCTTATAATTTGACGTAATTGCTAATTCTATATTTTCACCTCGCCTTTTAATCAGTACATGTGTAAAAGTTTATTAAAATTTGGTTTGGAAATCAAGTGACAATATCTAATATTAATGAAAATTGGACAAGGAAATTAATTTTATGGGTGATAACATCTACACTCTTATTTAAATGATACGGATAGTAGTTAAGTGGTTAGTGGAATTATCCCTTAATTAAATTTTAATTTTTGAAACGTTATCTACCATGCAATAACTTCAATCTAAAACGGTTAAAGGATAGTCGAGACTTAAAATGAGTCCCTATTACAACCGGCAGATGACAACTCCTACTAAGAGAAAGCACATTGTGTCTTAAATAACAAAAGTAAAACTTGACCCCTTAACATTTGATAGTTAAGGAAAATATTCAATCATTCTTATTAAATGATGGTTTGTCTCCAATCTAGAATGTTGTTATGCTAAATAAATACTCTTTACCATCAATGCCTTTATGAGATATACTATATTTGTGTTTTATTAAAATATTAATTGCGAAGAGATGTTTGGGATATCTACATGATATAATTTATAAGTGTTTATATCATGTCAACAAAACTATAGTTTTTATTTTAGTCCTACCCCGATTAGGCATTACAAACATATAATATTCCATTATGTAATTTTACAGACTTTGATTGAAATATAAGTGATAATATAATATATAGAAATTGTGTATCATTATATTAAAACATAAACATAATTCTTATTAACATTTGCCTCAAAAATATACTAATGAGGAGTTTTAAATACAAATGAGTTTATGCTTCTCGTGGTCCTTCATGTTCCAAAAATATATCAATTTACGGTGTATTTACTTTAATTGCAAGAATTGAAATGAGAATCGAAATGATATGAAATTCAGAATAATTTAAAATTGGAATGATTTATCGGAATCAGAATAAATGGTTTTCTTCAATTTAAAAATTGGAATAGGAATCGGTAGTATTTCCATTGAATTATTTACTTTTCTTGGAATCGAAATGACTTAATTACAAGTTATAAAAATGCTCTTAATTAAAATTATGTACTCTATAAGTATTTTTTTTGTAAAAAAAAAAAATGTAACCATTGAGATTTTGCAAATTGCGAAAGAAGCATTGTGAATCTTTTTTATAGATATTCAAATTTATAAATAATGAATACTTCAGCATATGTAAATATTCATATTTAAAAATATAAAAACAACCAACTACAAGTTCATAACACAATAGCAAAAAATGTATATCCAAGAGGAAAAAGAAAAAGGGAACGCAAAATGTTTAAGTACTACATTTTTTTTGAAGTATAAATACATTTTTTTAATAAACAAAAAATGTATAAAAAATATATATACTAGTTCGTAAACACATTTTTCTAATAAGGGGTATGAAAATGTTTTTAATTTGGAAAGAAGAATAAGAATGAGAATGAGATTCCCAAATAGAGTGAAGGGAATGAGATTCTCATTTTACAATTTCAAATTCATGTGAGACTCACAATTTCATCATTACAAAATGATTTTATTGCAAACAAACACTATCAATCATTCTTGTTCTTCAATCCATCAAGTTTACACCCTTATGCTCTAAGGTTGGTCAAATGTTAGTTAAACATTACACGGGTGGGGTCATTTTCGCTATTTAACGCTTATATCATGTAAATGCACGTGTTGCATGAAAAAAAAAAAACAAAAAAGAAAAATTAGTAAATAATTATTTAAATAATAGGAATGATGGTAAAATTATCCTAAAAAAAATTATATGGCAGTTTTTTTTTTTTTTCTCTTTTGAAGATTCAATCACTTATTTGATATAGATTTAAGATCTGCCAAAAATTCCATGATCAATTAATGCAAATAGTAAATATAAGTAAAATACTAATGAATGAAGAATGACGGATGGCCACTGGCCACCGATAATAACTAAATAAATAATATTGATATAAATAATAGACTAGAAAGTGAGTGGGCCAGGCAATGGGAAGTCGCAACTGAAATTCTCCCACGAACCATTCCAATTATTATACAATGTTTTCATTTTTTAATCATTATTTACAGTGAAATGACTTAAATTTGGATGGTTAAAGCACCGAATCAATAATTGAATAACGTTAAAACAAAATTAAGATAATATACAATAGTAGTAGCATAGTTTATAACAGGGACGGCTTCGTGCAGCCCTAGTTCCAAAGTGGAAGCACTGAAGTCCATGAATTGCACTCCTACAAGGCCTCTTTGAACTTTGAAGCTTTAACTTTTTTTTTTAACTACCCAATCCGGAGGCAGCCTTTCATTTTTTATATGCAACTCGCATTAAGAGATTGCTCAATATGCAAGCTGAGTAGGCATAATAGTGTACATTAGGATAAGAAAAATTTTGGATAAGGCATCCACCAGACAGCTGACTCATGGATCTCAGTTCTTTCCGCTCACAATATATCATGTAATATAGATTCAACATGTGATTGGATGTGATATTAAATGTCATAAATTTGAATTCCTGTATGAATATTACGATCGATAAATAGTTAAAATGTGATTTTTTTTTTAATTTTTACTTTATAAATAATCAATCATATACTTCAAAAAGGTTAAGGAAAAAATTTAGAACATAAGATAATAAAAATCTTTATACCGTATAAAATTTATTAGAAGTGAGTGTATTGTGATAGTCCTATAAAAAATCTTCTCATTAATATAAAAAGTTTAAGCACGTTGTAAATTGAGTTAGTAGTGAGATTCTTAAATTGTGGACTAATCAACTTATTTATTGAAAGTCGTCTAGTTTGTCGTCTAATTTTGATTGTGCAATTGTTGTGCATGTATTATTTTGTATTTGTAGTTGAGAGTTCACGTCTCGCATTATGCATTATAAGTAAGTAAGAAGATCTCTTTCATGTGTTGTGGATGTTGCTATTTTGAGCTGTGATTTTGTTACATATCAATAGACAGCTCCTTCCAAACCAGTGCCAATTAAAAAAAGAAAACATTAGTTTTATGTCTTTTTTTTCCTATATTTATTTATTTATTTGCTCCTTTCTTTTATTGCTTTACGAAATTGTACAACATTATATTGGTGCATTCTGGATAGTATATTGTGTATCAAGCATGTATTGTTTACTCTGAATTTGATATAATTATTAAAAGAATCACTTCTTATATTTTATACATAAGTGTAAAATTTTAAGTTAAAATGTGAAACATTCTTGTTCATTAGATTTAGGAATTGCCATTCTTTGTTCAAAGATTTTGTGTTAGGTTTATGGCTAATCCAATTTTAGAAATCATGTTTGAAGAACATATTAAATGGGCTATCAATAATTAGCCCTAATTTTCCTTTCTTTCCATGTTCTTTTAAAAATAATTACTTCTCATTTAGTTTTTATATTTCATTGAATAAATAAGTTCTCAAAATCCATATCTTGTCAGACAAACAGTGTAGTGTAGAATATGCAAAATCTATCATGTCCAGTTTATCTTATCTTATTTAATAATTCACATGCCACACATGATCTTACAGGTGCCCATTATCCTTTAAGCTCAAATCTCAATTGGGCTTCTTGCCGGGCTCAATTTGTTCAAGTACGTGTTACACTGTAAATAAAACAGATAATTTCACAATTAATGTATTATTAACAGGTTATACTGCGTTTTAAATTCATTAAAATTTCTACAGCTTATTGTGGTTTGTGGTAGAGAGCTCTTATTTAACTTGACAGTAATTCAAATTCAAGTATCTACAATATAAATGGTATTTGAAAAACTAAAATCGTTAAAAATTGTAACTAAGCTAGAGTATCCAAATCCATCAATGTTCTTTGTTATTCTGCTGTGAAAGTTGTAAGTACAATGTCTATGTAAATTTGCCTGATTATTGAAGCATTTTAGTGGCATTGCAAATAGGCAGAGACCAGTTGCCTGATTATTGAAGCATTTTAGTGGTATTGCAAATAGGCAGGGACCAGTCTTTGTCCATTTTTCAAAAATTTGGTTTCCATGTTAAAAAATTACTTGATCTGCTTTATAAATAAGTGCTTCTACAAACAGAAGAAGAAGCACTTTAACCACAAGAAGGAAAACATAAACATTGAGCTTCAACATGACTTTCTATCAAAAATTTTACAGAAAGCTGGTGGGGTTCACTTGAGAGAAACTTCAAACTTTGAAATTTTGAAAAGGGTAAATTGCACTCCAGACTCCACATTTAGGTATAACTGCATATACATTCAACTTTTCTAAATATTGCACATTGTTATAAAATAAATGAGAATTATGGAGGAATAGAAATGGAAGAACAAATAGATTTTGATAATATATCTATGAGAGGAAACGAATCAAAGAATGAAAATATACAAATGCGAAAATGAGAGTAAAGAGATTAATTAATTTATCTTTGAAAAGTATATTCTCTTCAATTATAAAATGTACAAATATATAGGTTTTTACAAACCTGCTTAGCGATCCATGAACCAATATCAATTGACCTACACAATAGATTACTTACAATGGTGGTATTCCACTTTTCATAATATACATTTATCCCACCATTAGTTGACCATTGTAAGGAGTTGGTTGACTTTTACTGAGACATCAAATGTGAAGACAAAACTACCTAACGTTTTATATATTAAATAAAGTAAGGTAAAATATGTAATTAATAACTTAAACCAATAATAATCTTTTTTCAAAAAATAGTACAAACAGGGGAAAAAAAGTGCGGTATAATTATACATATTAAAAGTAAAAAAAAAAAAAAAACTCTTACACCACTTTCTCTTTGGAAAAATTATACATATATATATATATATATTCATACATGCATATATATGTACACCGATTTGTAAAGTGTCATTTCAGTTAATTAACCTGTGTAAAGTGAGATAATGTTATAGTTGAATAATAGAAGAACAACGCTAAAGTTTGGACATAAGTTGCAACTTTTAGCATTGTTGAAAAAAGAAATAATTACATGCTTTAGCGAAGGCCATTTAATGGTGGGTTAGATTTATGTAATTTTGACGGAAATTAAACATCGATGTAATTATATTTAAAACTAGTCGTTAATGTAGTTTCCCCTTTCAATGAACTTAAAAGTTACTTCACTACTTGTAATTCAAACATAAACCAAATTTTTGGTTCCTCAAAACATGAGAATCTATATAAAGTTCATCTTAATTAGATAGATTATAAAAGGTTTGAAATCTCCTCTCAATATGTACTTAGGGTACAAAATTACATGATTTAATTATGGGTCAAACGGTATTGACTTAAAATTTTTACTTAATTTCGTGACTTCAACAAATATTCATCTATGTTTTCGTAGTGAAATAATTATATCAAAATTTTAAATTAATGTAATCTATTTTTAACCTTTATAATGCATTGGAGTAATAAAAATTTCGAGAATAGTTTATATAAATAACAGTTATAGGCACTTGATGTGTTGTCTTAGTGGAGGTAGCACTGTCTTTGCTTTTCAGCAAAACAAAGCCAAGTGCGTTATTTGAGTCCGTGTGCCACAAGTGCTCAGCAGCAATTTTCCCTATCTAGATGGGTTCTTCCTCCCTCCCTAGGGAGTCATCCTCCGGCTTTCGGGAATCTCCGCTTCGGGTCACATCTTAGTAGGTCTTGTCTAGATAATCTGGCGGTATTATCGGTCTTGTATTGTGTTTTTAATATGTCAAAATAAAAAATAAAATAAAATAACAACAAAAATAACGGCCACAGGTGATGCAAGTGTGTAACGTGTGGCTTGGAATCAAAGGGAGCATTCAGGATTGCCACCATCACAGAGAAAATCACAGAAACAAGCTAATGGTAGCTTTAGTGTAAACGACTGTGACTCTTCATTAATTCTTCCTTCTTGTTTTTTTTTTTTTTTTTAAAAAACAATTCTTCCTTCTTGCTGGTATCACCAACCTGTTATTGTTCTTTAGATGTGACTTGGTTTCGTTGGTGAAGAATTGACAGCCTGATTTTGAAATAAATTTTCATTTCATACTCACTTGTTATAACTAGATAATTTGTTTGTTACATGTTATTACATGCCGCGATGTGGTTCATAAATTTAAAAATGAAAACAGTTTTACGTATGAAAACACAATTTCAGAATTTAAAACTTGTATACTAAAAATAATATTGGACATCTCATGTTCATAACCTAACTTACACATCATTCCATGATATAATAATTAATAGAATGATATTTATTAGCAATGACCTGCAAATTTATCTCATCATTGTCAAGATAAATTTGTATATATAGAGAGTGTTGCAAAAAACATAAAATAAAATAAATAAAATAAAATAAAATAAAAACTAACAGCCCTTTAGTTTCAAATTTGAATTAAAAAGAAAAAAGAAAAACCCCATTTATATCAAAACCACCTTTTAGATTTTTTTTTATTAATAAAAAACCCTTAATTGTGTGCCAAAAAATCTGCTATATCTAGATTAAAATCAAGAGGGTTATTTTTGAAAAAGGCTCAAACTGTATGGAAGTTATATATATATATATATATATATAAGTTCTAATGGTACCTATTATGAGTTTTGAATAAAATTGTCCCTGCTTATAAATTGCATGAAAACAAATGAGTTCCAATTCGAAAAGACTATGAAGCGAGAGAAAAATGCAAAAATGGAGGTTGAAATGTTTGAATTTGGAATACATTAGAAAATAACTTTATTTTACTCATCAAGACTATTTCAATTAAATACTATGGGCTTAAATCCAACATTATTTGCCCCCTTGAAAGCTTTTCAATAGGTCTTGAAAAACAAAACCTGAACAAAGGAAACAAATGCCAAACAACAAAAATGGATCTCAAACAAATAAAATGATCCAAAATAATTTCATATCATTTTACTTTTTCAAAGCCAGACAAATAATTCAAAAACCTTCAATTTGTTTTTCCAAATAGTTGTCAATAACGGAAATATTTGCAGTGCTCTCCAAGTCGCAAACAAAGAGAAGTTTAAGAACAACATAGCTACTTTACTTTGTTGAAATATAGAGAAATTAGCGAATCCTAGGGAGAGAGAAAGAAGAAATCTATTAAAAGAAGAGAAGCAAGAGAGAAGAAAAAGAAGAATGAAAGAGAAGAGACAATTTACATTAAAGGTAAATTACGAAGTTTATAATTTTAGATGTTATTAAAATTCAAATTAATAAATCAAAACAAAAGAAATAGGTGTTTGAGTGCTCCACTTTCTCTCATTTTCACAATATAAATTATCATTTTCAATATCATCTGGGTTATAAACTCATAAGAACTTAATAAGGTTTTAAATTAAAGTTTTCACAATGATAAAAGTTTTAGTAATTAAGAAATAATTAAAACTCTCCACACTCACATGTTGCGGTAGTATAGGTTAAAGTAATATCCCCTTTTTCTAAAATCCTGATTTATGAACTATCAAACTAAACAAGATCAATTTCCAGACCCTATTAAGACTATTTTCATCAATTCTTTCATATTATTGATAAAAATAAAATAAAATAAAATGATTTTAATCAAAATCATAATACACTAATAGTACGAGATTATATCATCTTATAATTTATACATCTCATACAAACCGACTGAGACATCTTAAGTTTATAGTGTAGTTTATAATCACTTTATAAAACATTCAAAATTTATGATAATTGTATGGTTTTGAAATCATATAAAGAAAATTTTCAATTATAAACAAAAATAAAAAATAAAAAATAAAAAAAGAGAAAGAAAAAGACCTCTCGATAGATGTATTTGTTTATGTAGTTTCGAAACTAAATTCCAATTTCATAAAAAATCATAGAAGCTTTCAAGAATTATTATTATTATTATTTTGTTTTTAGTTATCATATAGTTTATTTGAACCCATCTTAGCCTACAACTTGCCACGAACGGTCGAAATACTAAAAATGGGCCTTGATCACAATCAAACGATTATAGGCGTGGGCCGCACATGGACGATGAATTTAAGTCCACGTCACGAAAAGAGCCAAGCCGAAGATATCCGCCGGCCTCGATAATTGATGGCACGATTTTCAACACGTAATAATCCGCTCTTGACCAGCCCCGTCCGGACAAACCGAATCTTGTTGCCAACACGTCACCTCTTATATTTTCTGTTACAACACTGCCTGTCAATTTAGACAAAGGTTTCCTTTGGGTTTGTGCTATGATACTTTTTAACTTCTAATCACTTGATAAACCCAACCAAAAACGTAGTCCCACTCTGATTTTGACACGTCAACAAAGTGCCCTCTGCCAGATGTGGGTCCAAACCCTTTGATCTTTACACGTCTTACATCTGATAGAGAACTCATCATTTGGATGTGGGGCCCTGCTTTATGTATCTCAACTTGCCCAACATACCTCACAACCTCTTGAGTTTTGAATAATACCACGTTTTTTTTTTAATTTATCTAAATGATATAATAAATTGATTTATAATTATCATATTAATTTTATAAAGTAATTATATATAAATTTATTACATCATTTGGATAAAAAATTTTATATAATATAATAATATTCTATAAAATTTTGTATATACATTTATGAAATTGAAACACCAAAACAATTATTAATGAATATGTTTTATTTAATTAAATTTTGAATTATTAGTACTATGTGCAATATGAGTTATCTATGTCGTGTATGTATCAATCCAAACATGATTCGTTAACTTTTTGCTCAACCCAAAAAGAGCCATTTAAACTTTTTGTGTCATTAGTCTAAACGCAAACAAGACTCATTAAATTAATGGACTCCCAATAAGACTCACTCGATCATTACTTTTAGTTTAGATCCATTATGTGAGAAAACTCAATTCGATTAATCCATTTACTAATTTAAAATTTTGAAATAATTTATGATTTTTTAATTGAATTACATAATTAAATTCGATAAACTCATTTATGAAAATAATCAATTATGATATAATATTAATAAAACAATATTAGTAATAATATGATTGATATTTAATTGTATTAAATAGGTTAGCGGGTTAGGAAAACTACAATCTTAACATAATCTATTTATTTAACAGGGTTTAACATGTTGACCTATTAATGACCCGAACCTAGTAAGGTTTAACCCTAATTTGTTAATTCCATATCATGATTGTGTTGTGTTATAGAGTCATGTTGAGACATTGTAAAATGGTGAAGGTATTATTTTAAATGAAGCTCTTCTGGTACGAAATTTCTTAAATAACACTATGTCAAGCTGCCATCCACTAGGAAAAATTTCTGATTGCAGCTAAATTAGGATTAATCTTTGTCAGATATAAACTAGGGTAGTCAAGGTATTATTTGAATTCCATCGTATTCTTGAGTTTGACATAGTAAATGCTACCCTTATAAAATTTCCTTTAATGAGCTCCAATTCACTTGACAACTGCATTTCTCGAAGAAGCTATCTCTTCTTTTGTTCTAACTACCCAGATATTTTGTTTACTGGGCCAAAACAATAGACAAATCTTAAATTTAAATCAGCCACCACATGGTTGGAACCACCCTAAACCAGTCTTTTTAATAACTGAAGATGCCTCTAACTCTTGGTTGCCAATAAAAGTAGCTGAAATGTCACTTCAAATGCCTGCCATAATTTAGCAACAAGTAATGTTATGTTATAATTGGGGTGGTTGATAACAAATTATAAATTTGTAACTTTTCATAGCAAAAACGCCAATTCCTTTTATAAGAAAAAATAAAAAAATAAAATAACCCCAATTCCTCTGCAAGATGAGGTCGATACTTGATCCTAAGGTGGTGTCCCTCACACCTACATGATTGAGATTGTGGATTTCAATAGTGTCTTCCTCAAAATCCCGAATTAATTGTAACAGTTAAATAAAATTCTATTAATTCCTCTGAACACTGGGCATTTATGAGATGATTTTTGCTAATTTCAGCCCCTGTTATTTTAAAAGTACACACCTCTTTGCAATTGAAGTGGTGATCTTTTTAGATATAGGTGGCAATTGGGTTGTGGCTACTAGATTCAGCTCGACACCGCTGCAAAGGCCCGGCCCAATTCAAGTGCTTTTTGAATTAAATTATGTTTAATCATTGAAAAAGAGAGGAGGATACGGTACAAGATATCACTCATTTTCTTTTAAGATTAAGTCATGTAGCGTTACAGAGTCGAGAACATAACATTAAAGAGTTAAAGATTATGTAATATTGTTAAGATTATGTAATATTGTTTAGTTAAATATTATATATAAAAAAATGTATGAAATCCGACACGTAATAAATATAAATAGAATAATGCAACACAAAAGTCCATCTTAAAACAAGAGAAAGCGATTGGGGTGTGATGGTAAAACAAAGTCCATTTATGTGCCTAAAAATCATGGGTTCTATTTGTATAACATCTCACTTATGTTGTATTTTTCTTCATGCACATTGATTGTTTCTTGGGTTGTTTCTTTCCAAGAATCCTCATAATCATATTACAATTGGTTCTGACAGTTTCTTGGGTTGGTCTGAGTAACAAAAACAAAAAAAAACAAAAATCATCTTTAAACAACATTTGAGTTCCATTCAAAATTTTATTACATTATAACAATTGCTTTTCCACCCTCATATTAATCAACAGTTTTTCAAAACATACCCCGAAACGTTTACAACTTCCACAAAATCAACAATTTTTGGAGCCATACCTCTCCACCCTCTCATCAATCCACTCTCTCATATCCTTCAACACAAGATTGGCATTCTCATCAGGCTCTCCTTGTATCAAAGAATGATACATCCCATCATAGATTTTGAGGCTCTTGTCCTCACTGGATGCCTTCTCATACAACAACTGGGATGAGGTAGGGCACGTGACTCCGTCAGATGTACCGTGCACAGTCAAAAACGGCGCCGTAACCTTGGAGAAGTTATCCTGTATGTACTGGCACACCCTAGCGATTTCCCTCATGGTCCCCACCCTTGGTTTCCCCGTATATCTCCTCGGATTTGAGGCTATGATCTTCAATTTCTCAGGGTCTTTTATGGCTTTTCCAACCATCTTGTTGTCCGGCATGGCGGCCCACGTGTCAGCCAGACCGAAGAGGAGACCGTACATGAACAGATGTAGTTTGCTAGGTTTCATGTTCTCTGGGATGACAAATAGTGGGGCCGAGTAGATCAGGCCAGTCCACGTGTTGGGCTCTGATTGGAAGTACATCAACATGGTTATGGCTCCACCCATGGACTCGCCAAACAAGAAAGCCGGCAAGTCCTTGTATGGCTCGCTGTTGCGCACGTGCTTGAAGAACGATACTGACGTGGCCGCTATTTTCTCCATGTCACCTGGATTCGAAAAATTCAATTCATCATTTATCACCTTTTTTAAAAAAAATGGAAAACAAAGTTAAAATTTGAAATTAAATTTAAAAGATAATTACTTGCATTTGTTTACTAATTTAGTTTGAAGAAAAACCAAACCAAAACGGACAATTTGGTGTTAGTAAAATTTGGATTCATATTTTGCATTCTACTTACAAATGTGGGTTTTTTATTTTTGTCAATAAAAATATTTATCACAAGAAAAATAAAACAAAATGTTTTCAAAATTTGCTGCGGGAAAATAACATTATACTTTTTTTTCCCTTTTTTTGAGCTTGACATTGCGTATACATTATGTTTTATCCCTTTCACAAAATATCATTTTTTTTTTGTCTTTTTGAGATAACTAAAAAATGAATGATATTATTTCAAATATCATTCGTTTTTTAGTTATTAAATTTTTTCATGTAACAAGTAATCAGGGTGTTAAATCAATTATCAAAGTTTATTTAAAAAAAATTAATATTCACACATAACTATATAGTTACTAATAGAAGAAATTTAAAAAAGAATAAACATGTTTTGCTACTTCAAATCTAAAAATAACAAACGACGACTTATTTTTTGAAAATTGTTTTAATATCAAATATCGAACAAACAAAAATATATATAATTAGCTAACAAAAGTAGGAAAGTATTAATTATTAGTTATTTCCCTCCATCTATTACATTACAACTATATCAAATTATATCTACCTAATCTAAATAGCATTAACTACTCTATTTCTTTTCTCTAAAACTTAAATTTACCACTTATAAAAAATTAAATTTACCACAAGAATACATTTAATATATGGAAAGTGGAAACCTTAACACCTACTTTAAAATACACGTCAAATTTTAAAAAATTAAATAAAAGAAATTTATCTATTTTTCGCAAAATTAAAATAGTGTAATTATACATAAAATATATATATATATAAATTATTTAGTAAAACTGTTTATTATTAATATGCGAGAGCACATATTAACAATATACATATATATATATATATATATATCTATGAAAAAAAAATCTAAAAACAGACATTTGTCGGATTTTGTAGTCGAAGTAAATTTGTCTGAATTCTTTGATTTTTTTTTTTTTTTCTACTTTTTAGCGTTCGACTACCTTTTCGGATGAGGATATCCATCAACCTTGCATTATAGACAAAATATCATGAGTTGACTAAAAGACCAGCAACTTACCCATGTAGCAACGAATACCGTCGGATCGGCCGTGGCCGAGAAGATCAGCGGCGAAGACGGCGTATCCCCACTGGGCGTAGCTGATGCAGATCTTCTGGAACATCCATCCCGTGTCGGATCCGTAGCCGTGAGTCATGTAGACGGAGGCCTTCACTTTCTGATCCAACGGCAAGAAACTCTGCGTGAAAAGCCTCCCGTTGGGGGTCTCGAAGTACTCCTTCGCGTTCTTCACCCCTTGGGACGTGTAGTACTCCTCCTCCGGCGCATATCCCCAGAAGTTAGGCGGCGTTTCGGGCTGCGTTTCCCCGCCTTGCGCCGTTTCTGGAGGCATGGCGTTTGAGTGAAACGTTTCGAAACGTGGATGTTAATCCAAAAGGTTGGCGAGGATGAGGCTGTGAGGGATTTTTAAGGGTTGGTTTGTGTTTGTTTTTAATGGATGGGGCTTGACTGTTAAGTCCACCAACCCAGGTGGGGTCCAGTTGGTTCTGGGGTTGGTGAGGATGGCGATGGTTGGTGGACTGACTTTTTATATAGTGGAGGTTGGTGGGGTCCGTCTTAATGGGTTGGTGGCAAGGCATTTGATCATGGTTTTATATGATTGAAGGGTGTTTGATCGACTGGATTCGCATGTGTGGGGGTGGATGTTGTGAGCGTGAGTTCGGTTTTATGTGATTATGTTTGGTTGTTTTCGACGTTTGACTTTGCTTAGTGTGGAGTGTTAAGTGTAGAACCAATCAATTAATGAGATGCATTCTATTTTCGATAAAATTGCCATTAGAGGTACCTCAACTTCTATTCTCCTTGAAATTAAGAGGAAAATATTTAATCTAAATTTTTAATGACTTTTATAAAATTTAAAAGTTTGGATGATATTCAATACCTATTTTTGATAACTTTTAAAAAGTCTATAAAAATGTTATGGTATTCATTTAATTTTCCTTCAAATTATAAGGAAACATTTGACTAACTTACTGATTTAAATAAGATTATCTAATAAAAATATTTAATAACTACCATTTGTAAGATTCTTTAATAATCACGTTACAATCAATCCAAAAGTTATTATTAAAAAAATTGATTTCGGTAACTTTACTCAAACCTGGTTAACAAAACCCTAAAAGAAAACTAGTAAATTTTTTATGGTCTGATCTCATAAGACAACCCTATTAAAAAATGTTATATGGTAATGTTTTAGTTGTTTTGAGTTTTTATTCAAATTATAACTATTTTTTTTATGGCGTGATCTGTTTTGAATGGGTGGAGTAGCGGTGGCAAAATGGGTTGGCGTGTCAGATCGAGCCGAATTCGACCAATTCGATATACATTCGTTTAAGAAGCAAGTTAATATTTTTGGATTCGATACGAATTCGTTTATAAACGAATAGACACGACACGACACGATTAATTTGTTTATTATTTAGATCATAAAATATGTAAACTCATTAACCCGTTAATCCGTTAATTTATTTAACCCATTTAACCTATTTAACTCGTTTAATTTGTTTAACTTAAATAATATTTTAAATACAAATATAATAAATAAATCACAACTAAACACCTGATTCAACACATAAAAACCAACACATTAAATTAACTATATAAAATTCCATAGCATCCATATTTAAAAACCACAACAAAATAAAATCATGCTCAAACTCAATGCAAATCTATAGAAATTAAAATTACATAACATTGTCATTCTCCAACATAAAACTTTGTAATTTAAATTATTCTCTCTTTGATTCCAAGGAGACCTCCAAGTTACACGAAAATCACAAGAAAATAACATTAGATATATAGATAAATTTCCATAAAAAAATAATCCAAAAGTTTAAGTTTGCTTTCCTAATTTCTTATTGAAATTTAATTTAATTTTTTTAATTTTCATTCCTAAACAATATACACACAATAAAAATTAAACTTCAAGGAGGTAAAATGCTACTTTTTTTAGGTGATTATAATTAAAAACAAATTTCATTGAAATGATATTAGAATGTAGAATAAAAAATGTAAAACATAGTATAGCATCCTTACACCATAGAAAATCCTAGTGGTATACTACAACAATGAAATTACATTGTTGATTGATTCATAACCTCAGAATCATGGAGTTTTCAAGTCACTATTTTTTCGATCAAATGTTTTGAACAACAAAAACTAACATATTAATGAGAAACAGTATACGAAACCAAACGATGAAAAAACCAATTAATACTAAAAATTGATTATAGAAACAGATTTACAAAAGCCGAAAAAAAAAAAAAAAAAAAAAAAAAAGGGTAAACAAAGCAATATCCCAAAGGTATGCATTCCTTCATATTTAGTGAATGAGAAACACCAACATACCTGCTAGTGATATCAAATCCTGATTGCCCTAATCCATGGAAAAATTAATTGACATTTAATGACCAGCAATAACTCACAAAGAAAACATTAAAAACCAAACATCATACTTCTTCCAAATCTTGTGATAGTTTTGCAGAGTATGAAAAGCAGAAGAAGCCGTCAGGCTGAAAAAGCAAATCAATAAAAAAAACAATCAATCCAAAAATAATAATAATAAATAAAAGATAAATAAAAGAAAACGTAGGTCGTTTTGGGACACCTGAAGAAAGAGAAGGACATCTGAAGTTGGCCAAGACTGTTTTGGGAGACGAATGTCATTTTGCGACGATGTCGACTGCCGATTCGATCTAATCTGGTAGTGGAGATTGTGGATCCATGGATATGGTGGTGGAGTTGTGGAGAAGAGGTAACTGTGAAGGAGAATGGGATAAGAAAAGGAGATCGTGAGGAAGAATGGATAGCAACCGTGTAGGAAAATGAGAGAATGGACGGTGACCGTGGGGAGAAAAATGGATTTGGTGGTGTGGTGTGGTGTAGAAAAAAGGAAAAAAGGCTGCTAAGGTGTGGGTGTGGGAGAAGGAGAGAAGGACTATCGAAAAATGAAAATGGATTTAAAATAAGTTAGGTTTAGGGTTTGACTAAATGTGTGTCTATATATATATATATATATATATATATATGCATAATTACACACTAACCCTATAATATACCAATATTACAATTTGATCTCTAATTTAATCGTGTCAACCCGCGATTTATTTAAATAAACTCAATTCAATTCGTTTAATGAATAGGATTAAGCGGGTCGACAGGATTACGACACGAATTCATTTAAGTCAAATCTACACCCATTTATTTTTCACGAATTCGTGTCGACCTGTCATATCGTGACTCATATTGCTAACCCTAGGGTGAAGATAGGAGGGTCAAACCAAAAACACTGATATTGACTTACGGGCAGTGTACTAAAATATAATATTAATTTTGAGAGGATCAACATAGAAATTTTACAAAATGTAGTGGTTATCATGTAAACCTTTTAAATGTATTTTAAGATTTTTTTTGGAGAGGCCAGGCCCCGTCAATCCACCTTAGCTATCAAAATTATATTTTTTACTAGGGATGTCATGTGATTAAAATGTAAAAGCAGATTATTTCAAAAAAAAAAAGTAAAAGCAGATTTGAATATATAAAATAAATTTACATCAGTATATCCTTTTCTAATATGATAAGTATCTAAATCAATGACATATCTCTTAATTATGAGAAGGTTATTATGACAATAGAAGTCACTAATTATACAAGTAGAAATTCAAACCGCACAAGTAGTGATTGATCCCAGTAGATCTTGACATATTTCTAACTCGTTTGGTTTTAGATTTTCTTTTTTTACAAATGTTATATATTGAATAAAGAAAAAAAAAAAGAAAAAAGAAAAAGGTACATTCAATTCAAAACTCATTTGACATACGATATGTAATTTAGAGGGTGTATTTAATTAATTGGAATTTAAAATGTATTCAATCAAGATAATTTAGAGAGTGTATTTAATTAATTGGAATTTAAAGAATTTTAAAAGTTTGGATGTATTCAATCAAAATTTGTATGAAATTCATTTAAATCTAAGTGTATTCAATTTAGATTTGTCCAATAAAATTTAAATGTATCTAATTTAGATTTGTATAAAATCTAATAAAATATAAATGTATTTAAAAAGTTGTTGATTTCATAGATTTCATTTAAGTAATGAATTTGGATATAGTTTAAAGTATTTTTTATAAAGAAAAAAAAATTATAATAATTCTTACCATTATTCTCAAGATTTTATTGGATTTTGTTGATATGAAAATTGTCCTCAATAGTCACATCAATAATAATGAACAAAATACAATCGAAACACAATGTATGAAAGGAAGAGATCTTACTATTTTATGAGTTTGATGATAAAATGGAATACATAAAGGACAATAGATTTTACAAGATTCCCTTAGATACTCAATACCCTTCTATTAAAGGCATTTCTCCCTCCTTTTGATAGGTTTTCCTTCCCCTTTTGTTAAGAAGAAGGGATAGAGAACGCATCTAATAGGAGGAGAAGGAGCTTGAGCTACCTCACAGTTAGATTCTCGAGTCTCTAGCCTTAATTTAATGTATTCACTCTCTTTCCCATAGCCATATTCTCTTCTTGCTTGCTTCTAATTGTTGTTATTCACTTGTCTTGGTTCTGAATAGTGATTGCCTTTTATATATGTTCCTCTTAGGTTCAAGGCTCACTATCTCTCCTTTTCTCTTGGTCAACTCTCTTCAGATCTCCCTAGCATGCTTTTCTACATCTTATCGCTTGAGGCTTCATTTGGTCGATCACTTTTTCCTTTTCCCTGTCTTATGCTTCCAGCTTCCCTTGGCTCAGATGTCGTATACACGTGTCAACTTCTTTTAAACTTCTCTGGTCCTTGCGCCACGTGGCGTGAGCATAGTCTTTTCTTTTCTCACCTACCACCTGGCGTCCTTCCTTCCTTGGTGCGTCAGGCCTAGGTATGGCCTGTAGGCCTATGGGTTATACATCAATTTCAAATTGAATTCCCCCTCTATTGGTTTTCCCGCCCTATTGCAAAGGTACTTATGACTATTTCTAGCTTGTTAGGTTTGGGCTTGCACCAATTTCCCTCTCAATTCAGTCTTATGAGCTTGTCTTTTGGGCCCGAAATTGAATTGGCTATGTCAATTCAATTTTGGACCCAATAGGTTTGGAGAATGGTCAATTTCTTCCTTAATAGATTTCTTAAAAAATTCTAACAAAATCAATATGGAATCTATAAAAGTTGTGAATTCCGTCAAAATATGTCATTAAAAAAATTCATCAAACTCCAAAAAAAAAAATCGTTGATTCAAGATTTCATTTAAATGATGAATTTGAATGGAGTTTAAAGTGATTTTTATGAAATATATATATATATATATATATATATATAACAGATCTTATTATTCTTCTCAAAACTTTATTACATTTCTCAAAAAATTATAATAAAATCAATATAGAGTCTATAAAATTTATGAATTCCACCAAAATCTATCATTAAAAAAGAAAAAATCCATCAAATTCTAATAAGCTCTAGATTGAATACACATTCCTTCATCTTATCATGTAACTAACTCATTAGCCCATAATTTACAAGATAAAAGTTGATTGTTAACACTTTACAACATGTTTTTGGATGATTTTTAGACAATATCCAGCATTACTCAATCCATGTCGAGTTGGTATATCAATAATTCAATATGGTTACATGTTTGTAATTTATATTTGTTAGGCCATGCAAGTTTATTTCAGTGCATCCTTACGTTTACTGAAACATGGATGCACTATTTTTTTTTCCAATAGCATTTTATATATTCATAAACTCTACTTTTCTACATTAAAAGGGTAGATCTTGTTAAGTGGGTAGTGGCTTTGTACAGAAAAAACTTATTTGTATACATAAAATTAAATTTTATGATTGGGTATGCAAGGTTCTCTTATATGATTTTCGCTTCACATATGACCTATTGAGGCAATGTTATTTTAAGAGATGGTTAACACAACCAAAAGTGTCGTGTAATAAAAATCAAACTAGCGTTTTTCCTTTCTTTATACCAAATGTCAATGTACCTTATTATAATTTACCAGAGGTCTAATTTATGGACAATAAGAAAAGCATTTGACTAGCATGGAATGATGTTGGGTTCATGGAGAAAGAAGTAGACAGAACGTAAAGAAGAGAATACTCGAAAAGAAGAAGTTATGGTCATGAGTAGGGCCATCTTTGATAGGACTGATGCCCATGAATTGTCTTGACCCAAATGGTCAGGAGTGAAGCCATTATATATATACAGAGTAATTTTATTATCAGTACTTCCTAACTTTAAAATATTAAGACAAATCAATAAAATTTATCTATTACATTTAAGTTAAATAAGAGAGAGAATTGTTTTAAGAGAAAAAATGCAATAAATAAATTTGATTAGTTCGTCTTAACTTTTTAAAAAGTTAAAAAATACTGATGGTAAAATTACTATATATATAGTGATTTTAAAATGAGGACTCCCTTACTTTAAAAAGTAAGGATCAATCAATCAAATTTATTCATTATATTTGAATTAAATAGAAGAGAGAATTTGTTTTAGAAGAGAGAATGTAATTGATGAATTTGATTGGTTGGTTCTTGCTTTTAAAGTAAGAGAGTCCTCATTTTAAAACACTATATATATAATTCATCCATTACATTTAAGTTAAATAGAAGAGAAAATTTGTATTAGGAAAGAGAATGTAATAAATACATTTAATTGGTTGGTCATTATTTTTTAAAGTAAGGGAGTCTTCATTTTAAAAGCAATATATATATAATTTTAAAAAATAAAAACTAATCAATCAAATTCATTCATTGTATACGAATTAAATAGACGAGAAAATTTGTTTTGGAAGACAAAATGTAATGGATGAATTTGATTAGTTAGTCATTACTTTTTAAAATCAGATATATCCAATTTTAAAAGTCCTCATATAGAATGTTATATAATCAGGTATACCTGATTTTAAAAAGTAATGATCAATCAATCAAATTTATCTATTACATTTTCTCTCCTAAAACAAATTATCTTTCCTATTTAATTCATATACAATGAATGAATTTGATTGATTGGTCCTTACTTTTTAAAATCAGATATACTTGATTTTAAAAGTCCTCATATAGAATATTTTATAATCAAATATACCCGATTTTAAGGAAAAACTTCATTTTAATCTTTAACGTTTTGAAAAATATCAAATTTTTAAAACTCTTTTGAAAACAACTCTTTTCATTCCTAACTTTTTCAAAACTCTTTAAAAAAGTTTTAACCGTTAGTCAACTGATACTCAATGATAACTTTAAACCATTTTTAATAACTTAAATTCGGAGACATTTTAAATAATTAAACTTATAATTTCATTGTTTTATTAGGATAATTCAATAATTTACGTGAAAGTAACAATCATCAAAAATAAAAATATTTTTTTATGCATTCTGTTGATGTTGATAGTTAGTTGACTGATAGTTTTGAACATTTTCGAAGAATTTTTAAAAAGTTAAGTATGAAAATAACTGTTTTCAAAAAAAATTTAAAAACTTTATATTTTCTAAAATCTCAAGAATTAAAATGAAATTTTTCCTAATTATAAAAAGTAAAGACCAATCAATCAAATTAATTCATTGCATTCTCTCTCCTTAAATAAATTCTCTCTCCTATTTAATTTATATATAATAGATGAATTTGATTGGTTGGTCATTACTTTTTAAAATCAAATATACTTGATTTTAAAAGTCATATATATATATATATATATATTAACAATGAAGCCATCATATTTTTAGATGGGCTATTATTTAAAATCAATTGAGGAAACAAAAATGGGCTGGAAAGAAACAAGCATCTTTAGAGTTTAACTGGCATTTTGAGTTGAATGTGTGATCAGTTGTGGAACTTGGACAATGGACTACATGTATATTAGTTTTGGGCCAATGATTATTTGGACCACACATGAGCTCAACTTGAAAAATAAGGTAGTGATATGGGAAAATCGTATGTGCGCCCATTTTGAATGTACGCATCATTGAAGTTTTATAAATGTTATAATTTGTAAGCACATTCTACATATTATCCAAACTAACATATCTTTTAGCTTTGGGTTAAACACTCTAAACTATTAAACTCAAAGAAAGTAAAAATAAAATGAAAAACATGGTAGGAAGCTCCTAGCACTTAATTCAAGTATTATTTTAATTAAATTACATGATTTTCTTTTTTAAAATTATTTATATAATAGTTAATTTTAATTTTAATTCAAATAAGTACGACTTGATTTATATACTATACATATAGAAAATAATATTATTTTATGGGAAAATCTTGAAAAACAATCTGAAGTTTAAAACATTATCTTTTTACCCACAAAGGTTTTGTTTTTATCTAAAATCTAATAAAAGTTAATTTTAATAGAAAAATTTTTAAAAAATTAAAAGACCTTTTTACCCCTAAAATTTGTATTAAAAAATATAATAATCATAATATAATAATTCAAAATAAAAAAATTATAAATTAATAAAAACCAATCTCCACCGTCTATTTATCTATGATAGATGGACAGTGAAGATCAACCCATCAAATTAAAATATTAAAAAAATGATCAAAAAACATTTTAAAATTTTTTTAAAAAAAAATCATCATCATTTGGGTTTCCAATCACTTTGAGTTTCCCATCGCTTGGAAACCAAAAAATGGGTTTCCAGTCGATTGGAAACCTATTTTCTGAGTTTCTAGATGACTGCAAATGCTAGAAACCCAGAATTCTAGGTTTCCAGTGGTTGGAATTCAAGGTTTCTAATGGTTGGAAACCATCATCATCATCAATCATCAATCATCAATCATCAATCCTCAATCCCACCCAAAAAAATTCATCAACCCAATCATCAATCATCAACCACCAAGCCTCCAAAAATCAAACCCACCCATTAATCATCAACCAACAACACCAAACCACTGAACACCAAACCCACCTATCAATCATCAACCACAAACAGCAAACCACTGGGTTCGTCGTCGAACCCACAATACCGCTACCATCATCATCGATTGAAGAAGAAATTGGGGAGAGAGAGATAGAGGGATAAATGAAAGACCAAGGGAGAGAACCTGGGTCTCCAATGGTGGACGAGATTTGCGTCTCCACCTTGGAGACCCAAATGCCATCGTCGAGATGTCTACTACTATCATCACTGGCCGGAGATAGAGAAAGATAGAGAAGAATACCAACCAGAGATAGAGAGAGAAAAGGAAGAGAGGAGAGAGAGAGAGAGAGAGTTGTGAGAAAAAAATATTTATATATTTATATATTCTTTGTTTTTAAATAAAAATATCTCATTTTTTATAATTTTATATTAATATTATTTATTTATTTTTTTATATTTGAATTAATATTATTTTAATTAATTATTCATTGCTTTTCCCTTTTTGCCCCTGAAATTAAACGGTCAACCATCAAGGGCATTAAGGTCCTTTCGTACACCTCCAAGGGGAGTTTTATATATTTATTTTAATGTCAAGTTGTATTTCAAATAAATATGAAATAATAGGTTGCAAAATGGATAATATTTCAAACCTCATATTGTTTTCCCTTATTTTATTATGATATGTGGGGTTTATTTTAAATATTTCTATAATACTAGATAACTAATTAATGATGTATCAATTGATGAGTTGATGCATATTGCAAGTGAAATAGAATATTATTAATGTGTATTCATTCATTAATTGTTATATCAACTTAAACGATAGCTTAAAAAATAGAAGGTTAAAAAAAAAGATTATAGATAATCAACTTTCTGCAAGTACCCACGTATATCTTTTAGTATGATAGCAAAACATGATATAATATATCAATTGGTTTTATTTAAATTCAATTTTGGGAGTATTTATAAAAGTGCAAGGAGATCAAAATTTGATATATCAAACAAGGAGGCCCAATCCTTTATTGGGCCTCTCTCTATAAATGGCTTGGATCAGTATTAGGATTTGCTTTTAGCTAAAATTGATTGAATTTGAAACCCACTCTACACCAACAACTTCACAAACTGGATAAATGGGTTATAATTCACGAAACGAAAATTGCTTCAGTTTCTGTTCAAATAAATGTCTGAATAATCGCATAAAGAAAAAAGTCTATAATTGGATTTATATGAATTTACTCATTGTT
This sequence comes from Nephelium lappaceum, assembly GCA_021234005.1. NCBI lineage: Eukaryota > Viridiplantae > Streptophyta > Magnoliopsida > Sapindales > Sapindaceae > Nephelium > Nephelium lappaceum. The sequence continues at coordinate 226,254 of JAIZFV010000001.1, read as the reverse complement.
TTATAAGCTTGGATCTTTGCTCCCAAGTAGGCAAGATGCAATGGCTACTTATCGGATCTCTGTTCCGGAATAAATGGAAGGAAGCCACCTACACAAAGTGAAAAAATTACCACCCATTAGTGGGATTTTGATGAATTGAACCCACAACCTTATAGAACTTTGCTCTTGAGTAGGCCAGATGCAAGGGCTACTTATCGGATCTCTGTTCCGGAATAGATGGAAGAGAGTCATCCACACAAAGTGAAAAAATTACCACCCATTAGTGGGATTTTGATGAGTCGAACCCACAACCTTATAGAATAGGACAAAACCTTACCACTTTGCTGAATTGCTTTCCCCATATATTTTTATACTACGGTCAAGTTTTGTTACTAAAGAGATATTTCATATGTGCATAAAAAAAAAATGTACCAGTAACCTAACGCAACCATTCTCTCCGATCTCTCTCTAACGATCAGAACAAACTCCTTTTTTGTTTTGAAGTTTTTAGTCTAAAGGAACCATTTCTTTTGTATCTTTATTTATTTATTTTAATAAAAAAAATGAAACAATAAGTTATTTGTAGGGTCCCTTACAAATACGGTCTGGAGCTTGTTGGTCCTAATTGAAACCAGTTTTTCCTATGGGCCCATTAACAGACGCTTGCTTGTCAAACAATGTTTTTGGTAAGGTCCAATCTTCCCTTTGCGTTGTGAAAACTAATTTTCATAAACTAAGTTTAAAATACCACTGCTAATGTGGTTTAATAGTAAAAAATATTTATTTAATTTAACAATATTTCAGATCGAATTGGTGTTTGTTTTTTTTTTAAAAAAAATAAAAAAATAAAAATAAGAAGCTTTGGTTGTATTCTTAATACTTTAAAAATCACAAGAACATTTTTCAAAATTAAAGCCAGAAGTTGTTGTCAAAATCTAAAATCTTGGTAAGTATGTTCAACATCAATACTCATAATTTTTTTTCATTATTTTTCGGATATGATTTTAGAGCGAATCCATGAGTGTATAAGAAAAAATGTAAGAAAACATCTTTTAAGGTTCATCCAGTTTTTTTTACCCCATAAACAACTGATTTTATTAATATAAGTTTTTATTTATAAGTTGTTAAATAGAATTTTAGTTTTGAATTTTTTTGTTAAATGGATTTACTTTTGCATGATTAGTATTTACTTCAACATAATCAATAGCTCACAAATCTCAACTTAATATTAATAAAATCAATTTGTCTTTACATAAAGAAAATCGAAGGACCTTTTATCTTCTTACGATTTTTTTTTAGCTTAATAAACCTTACCAGCCAATTGTGACCTTCAAAACTAAAATGTTCAATTACTTGACTTTTGCGAGTCCTAAAGAAAACAAAAAGATCATATGTGAACTAATATCATTGTTTTCTGACAAAGTAATAAATGAAGAAAAATAGAAGGTTATAAAATCATTACCAAACTTACAAAAGTACTAAAAAGACAGTTGATGATAACTAAAGCAAAAGTTTGGTAACCCTTGGAAGCATACGCAATTAATGTTCTTCCCGAAAAGAGGGTTGACACATCCTATACCTACCTATAAGACTGTAGTTGCATCACTAATGACTGGCTCTTTGCATGTGATTCTACTGGGGACTTAAAACTCTTGTACCTTTTGTTACATGCCTCCTTTCATTTTTTGTTTTTTTTTGAAAGAACATACCTTTCATTTAATGTTGCTTATGCAATATAAACATTTTGTTCTATATTTTACTAATTTAGTAATGACAAATAAACTTGCAGTAGAATCGTACATGGGCCTCACTTCCACTTGTCTCTGGCTTTTTATATGTGAAGAGATAGATTTGAGCATCTAAGTTTTACTTCAGGAGGTCTTAATAGGTGTAATTATAATATCAAATAATAATAATAATAACAAACAAATAAAACAATTTTTGATAATGTTTTTGAAAAACCGATGTTTCAAGGAGACAGTACTATTAAGTCCAAAATATTTATTAAATAAACTCATATTAAATTAAATAACATATGTATAAATGATTTGACACATTAATTGAGTTGAATAACACTTAAAAACATAAATCATATGATTTATATAACTTTTTCCAAGTCTAAAATCTATATAAATTCAATTTCTTCTGCTAATATATATAATAATTTTCTAAGGATAATTTTCAAAGATCATTTCTTTGATTTTGACTAGATTCTTCGGTTTTTCAATTACCTCTTTAGTTTGTCAAATTCTTAGAAAATCTAAGGAGAATTCTTATTAATTTTTCAAGGAATAGCGAATTATCAAAATTTGAAGAGTTAAAAACAACTAAAATTTGACAATCATTATATTATTTTCAATCATGAAGAGACAAAAGACAGTATATATGTTTACAGAGAGAGAGTTTGACTATCTTAATGTTGATAGGGTAAGGTTAGTCATCCAAAATAACATTTGAATATTCTTCAATAATTACTTTTACAACCAATATAAGAGTTATTATTGATGAATAATTTTACTGGATAAGTTAAAAAAACTCTCTCTCTCTATATATACTATTTTCAATTATATTTTATAACATTTACGTGATAAGTTTCATTGCAATAATTTAATAAAACGTAATAAAGAAACTTGAAAAGATTCACATTAATCATCCCACTTCATACAAACCAAATTTTCAAAGAAGAAGAATTGATTCCTTTAAACAATTGATTTTTTTAAGTGTCCGCCTAAGAATCGAGAAAGTAAATAATCTTCAAAATCTACCAACCAAAGCAAGCGACGAATTAACAAACCAACGACCTCGTTCCTGATGACAAAACCAAACTCAACCACTTGTCTTCTTTCTACTTTATTCGGTGGCATGACTTGTGTTTTTCTCTTATTCTCTCTATAGGCCGGACTTTGCTTTGCCCATAATTCATTTTCTTTTACTTTGCATCCTGTTAGGGTTTCTAGGATGGTGACAAGAACAAGAAAATGACACAACAATAGCATACATTTTTTTCCTGTTAGAAGAATCGTTTGGTTCATTTACTAGCTTGTCTCCTTGGAGTACTTCCATAATCAATCTCTGTCCTAATTAAGAATTTCTTGTATGTTAATTGTCTTTTTGCATAATAGGCATATTATATCATTATGATAAAAAATAAGAATAAACTGGAATGATACGGCATATATATTTATTAATGGGTGACAAGAGATTTTGTTTGTTTTCATTTTTTTTTGTTTTTTTTTTGAGAGAAAGTATATTATGTTAATCACTAGAAAACTGGGATACAAGATCCTCCTTAATTAGTCATTAGTTTTTATTATTACTTTATTAAATAAGATTAATATACATGGGTGGGACGGGAAAACATTCTCATTTATGATTTACGTTTGTGTTCATTAATGTCTTTGCGCACGACTCTATATGATTATACTTAAAAAAAAAAAAAAAAATAGTCTCAAATGTATTATAGAGCATAAACTGTAGGCTTCCACTTTGATATAAAAAGCTTAACCAATTGTAATTGCGTTTATAAATTATAATAATCATATCTTATACCGTAATTTTCTAAATAAAAGTTTTGATTCCATTGTTTGCTAAATACAATATAATTGCTCCACATATAGGCATGATATCTTCTAGCATTATCAAGTGCTTTCATACATCTATTGTACTGCTGAAATTATGTGCAGTAGTTCACACATAAGACTTACATAAACAACAACAGTAAACACAAATTAATCCATCAAAGCACTTAGAAAGTAAATGTATATGCTTATAGAGGAACTTAAAAAGTTATTGAATGTTGAGCTATGAATTGGCCTCAATGATACCATTTAATTATATGCTTGTAGAGCTGTCACAATGTCTTCAAAAATTCAATTATAACGGCTACGTATAGAAGAATAGCTCTGACTACTTTAGGGTGAGAAAATTGACAAAAGGTTATAATGTTTAATGAATTTGCAATTGCTTTGCTAATTCATATAAAATTTATAAGATAATGTATTGTAGTTATCAAAGTAGTAGGTGTGCTTGCATTGAAAACTTTAATACAAAGATGCTCTTTCACGCCAGACTAGCCTATTTAACTTTTATCATCCTTGCAAATCTGTCAATTTTGTTTGTATCTTTATTTGCTGCACCCCTACACAAGATGGTTGGTACTTAAAGTTTTTTGGTTGAACTTTTATTGATTTTCTTTCAGGTTAGGTTTTATTACAAACAAATCCTGAATGGTTTTAAAAATTATGACTTTCTGTTCATATCCACGTATAAATTAAATTATTAGTGTAATTCTACTTCACATCTATAATAGGTGTACTATTGTCGATAAAATCATAAAGTGTTAGTAATCTCTCTGTTTGTGAGAGTAAATATGTACTCTTTATTGATAGTGAACATCCAGACCATATATATAGCAATAATTCCAATAAACTTTTGAAGTGACAAATTTCAATGTTAAATTAATCTCGTGTAAAATTTATAAAAAACCTACATTTGCATAAACTTATCAGCCACCTATTTTTGTATATATGTATTATTTATTACATACCTTTATCAGTAGAGAATGCTCAATAGACGCAAGTCATGCAACTATCCATATTTGATCTATATCTCAAAAATTCAAATGTACATTGGATGGAATTTGGAAGTGTGAAGAATGGAAATATATTATTGCAGTTTGATTTAAAAAATTGGAGCTTGTTTGGGTAAAATAAACAATTTGAGTGAATTCCTTGTTCAAAGAAAATAATGATCATAGTTAATTTAAAGAAAAAGGTATGGTACACAAAGAGGCAATGACAATTACAGAGATGTTCATTGTAAGGTAATTATCATGGTTGGTGGCAGATTAAGGGGACCACTAAATATTTATATTCCAATTTAGCAAGTTGCCTGTCTGATCCTCCCCTTGCCAGAAAAATTTTGAATTTGAATGCTAGATATGTAGAGAAGGACAGAGACAGAAAAACTTCAAAAACATATATAAAATAAAAAATAAATAACTAGAAATTAATAAATCATTTTATCATTCATACATAAAATCATATTAACATTCAATGAAATTTATCAAATTTTATCAAAGGTATATAAAGGGCGTACAGTAAAAATTTCTCATATATATATCATGACCCTAAATGACAAAGATTGGCCTTTGGGTGAGAATATTGAAAAATGCTAGAAGTAGATAGGTGATTGAATGATAAATAAAATTGTATAAAGCAAGTTGTAAACTTAGAAGCTTGCATTTGATTATAAGACATCAATACATTATAATAATGTTAACATGTATACTTAGAGTACTTGGTATGAAAAAGGGAATAAAAAATCATATTTATTTTTTGAAGCACAAAAGTTGTGTATTAATGTATTGAAAAATAAATATAAGTTGTTTGATTAAGTTTTAAGTTGTTAACTTGTGTCCTACCCTTTAACTAATTCAAATCGTGTATGATTTTTTAATGGTGGCACGTATGTACGATGAATACTAGTTAACTATAAGGTTATTTTGTTGTTTTATAAGAGGTTTTAAATTCAAATTATAAATGTATGACTTAAATTTTTAAGATTATGATGATGTTTATGAGTGATTAACTATATAAAAGTATATCTAACCATTAATTAAAAGAAAACGATTAATTTATAAATTTATTTTTAATTAAAATATTTCTTTAAAAGAAAAGGAAAATAGAAAGAAAACAAGAAGTGTTTGAAAATGGACAGAGGGACAATGCGTTGGTTCAGTTTCACATGGCACAGAGGTATGGTGTGAATGTTTCTACCAAGGGCTGTAGGACCTTTTGAATTAACTTAATCAAATATTCCAACATTCCAATAATTTCTCAATTATTTAATTCAACACAACTAAGTAATCATTATTCACTTCCCACACCATTTATTAATTATTTATATTTCCCCAACTTCGGAACTTTGAAACATGTCTTCTCTCACCACTATGTGTGCTTGGGACTTCTGTATTGATGGACATTTTGGCATGTATCCTTTATGTTATTTTTGTAAATGTTTAAAATAATGGATCTTAATAAAAGAAGAAGAAGAAAAGAACATTTATGTTTCTTGAATTAGAATAATTCTATGTGTTTGTCAACTTTTAGATATGGACAGATAAAAAATTAAAACGAAAGAAATGAGCCTTCCATTTAATAATTTGTAGCTTTCAACTTTTAATTATAATTTTTAATTTTTTAAAAAAATGTTAATAAACACTTGGAAAAGACACTTTCCATTTTTTTTTTCATTTGCAAAAACAAAAAATAGTTAAAAAAACAAATATCACTTTTTTAAAAAATATATCTTAAAAAGCCATATATATAATAGTAGAGAGGATTGAAAATTATGATTGGTTACTAGTTTTTTTTTTTTTCTAAGAAATAAAATTAATAAATAATTTTATAACCATATCCATATATATATAAACAACTTTTCATTCTAATATTATTTCCATATATACTCCACTAACTAGTGCTAGTAAATTATTCAATTAAAAACTTCAAATCGAGAGAGTTCAATTTAACTATGAAACAATCAAACTAATTGTAAGAGTTAAATCATTAAAAGAAGAAAAGTAGAAAAAGATAAAGAAAAGAAAACAAATATGGGTCACAATTCTAATGATGTATAAATTGGCTATAAACATTGTTAACCAACAATGGTGTCCATTAGTGTGTTTTCACACTTTATAGATAAGAATTTTTAGATTATATTGATACTGAATTGAAACGGTTTCATTGTCAATGAGATCATTTTATATGTCAAGAATCAAATTCTCCATCATTAAATTGTCTATTAACCAATAGCAAATTAGTTCTCTACTTTTCCACTACTTGCATGATAGAGACCAATACAATACTGTGGTTGATTTTCAAAGTTTATATAATTAAAATAAAGGTATATATGCATTATACCACACAACAAATGACACTAATTTTGATGGACTCTTAATACACTTAATTTTTTAAAATCCTTTAGATTCTACCCAAATTTTAAATTGAATACATTACTTAAATATAATTTAATGCCATGAAAACTAGAGATGTCAATGGGAGTAAACATGGATGGAGGAGGGTTCTCATCTACATCCTCATTCCTTCACCCTTCCCCTCTCTCCACTCAAATCCCCATTTAGGGAAAAATGGTGATAGGAATAGTCGGGGCTGGGTTCCCCATCCTAGCCCTGTTCCATAATTTCCCCCGTTTTCTCCATTTCCCACATCCTTGTTTCACCCTTGTCATCAAAGTCGTAGACTACACAAATGAAAGAAAGTTACACCAATGAGAGGAAATAGTGGTTGTTTGGTGAAAGAAACAAAAGATTGGAGAAGAAAAATGGGAAGATATATGATCCTGAAATCGTGGTTGTGAGCTACGACTAAATGAAAAAGATAAGTGAAATGAGAACTGAGTTGACTGCTTAGGTTTCTTAATGGTTACTCATGTTTAACAAATTTTATTTTTACAAATTGTTAAAACAAATTTAATTATTAAATATAAATATTTTTTAAACTTCATACTTTTAACGAGGGAAAGGGGGATGGGGGTGGCTTTTCCCATCCCCATCCTCGCTTGGATTGATTATATCAATAATCTAGAAATAGAATGACAAATACATTTTAATATTGAAACTCAATTGACACATCAATTAAAATTGCATATCAAATTTCCATTACTAAAGATCACATCTTTGATCTTTCTGACTCAATAAAAAAAAAAAAAATCCTTTCCATCTGTCTAATATAAAACAAAATAATTTCAAAAAATAAAAATAAAAAATAAAATGTCACTTTGTATATACACAGCTTTTAAGGTTTTTTTTTTTCGATAAATATACACAGCTTTTAAGTTGATTAGAGAGTATTCAGACAAGCTTTCGTTGTGTGGCCCATCATCTGTACACTGAACTTTGAATACTTTGTATGATATTTGTTGAAAAATTTTCCATTCAATCTGACCACAAATTTCAATGGAAAGAAAAATGAAGGGAGATACTACCAAATACTGAAAGGAATCAGAAATCAGTTTAGACTGGATGGGGTTGACAAATAATTGATAAAGTTGATTGGGAGGAACATGGAGGGCCCAGATAACATCAGCAGTTGAGCTGCAAAGGACAGGATGATGACTCATAATTCCATGGCCTTTTTTATAGGGTGTTTTAATCTATCAAACAGTTGTTCTGCTTTATGTCCCTCCCCATTTGCTTTCATGCTTTTAGTCCTCCTTCTGTCTCTCTACATTCATTTGAAAAAGCTTTCATTCTTTTTGACTTCCCCATAAGAACTGAGATTCACTTGCGTACAATGTGGAGTGCAATTCGTTTATTTTTTTGCTTTCTTTTTATTTAGTATTCATCTTGGAATTCCCATGACCACCCGTTACTCTTTCTTCATTTTTATTCAACCAAAATACCATACTGGCCTTGCACTTTAAGGCTCTCTCTCCACCACAAAAAGTTAGTAGGTAATTTCACAAGAGTGAATATTTATACACATGAAGAATAAATAGTTAGATTGGTCAAATCTTTTTCATACATATATAATAGCTGAAAATGTGGAAACCACATTTCCAGCCTTGTTTGTAGGAATTGTTACCTAGATTATGCTGGAAATATTTAATCTTGTTGGATTTTGACATCAATGTCAATTCTAATTTCTAAACAAAATTAGAATAACAAAATACAGAGTTTCTATAGTCGATGTTGTTGGGATTTATTCATTATATTTGTATTTGAATTCAATATAAGAGATAAACATTTTTGTGAGAAAAAATACAATGAATGATTGAGATTAGTAGTCCTAACTACTTTATTATTAAAAGACACTTAACATATAAACTGTATAGTAAAATATATCGAAAGTTATTACTTTGGTAGTTTCAAATTTCAATGTTCAAAAGACATGTGAGAGGCTTGATTGCTATCTAGCTTCCCATATATATTATAAATTAATGAAAAGTACAAGTATTTTAAAGAAGTTTGGCTAGCATGGTTGATACGAATTTAAAATTATAATTTGTTTTTATTTTAATATTGAACTATTCATTTATTTTTAATTCAATAGATGAGATCTATTAAATGTATTTAAATCTTAATAAAGTAATGAAGTAAAATAGCTCCAAATTGTTACTGAATTTTAAGCTAGTATTTGGAAGATAAATTCTCTTTTTCTGCTTTCTTCTAAATCCTTCTTTTAAAACATCGTAACCACATTATTTTATGCTTTCTACTATTTAAAATAAAAATAAAAATTCATTTACTAGTTACCTAGTTTTGTATTTTATTTTTGGTTCAGAACGCAGGTTTTGCTATATGTTAAAAATATATATATACATAAGTGAATAATTATAATGGGGCATTTTCAAACAAATCAACAAAATGACCTAATTAATCAAACATCACACGCAAAATGATAAAATCAAGCCTTGACCAGCTGCAAGATTTGACAAATAAAACAAATAAAATCCATGTGATTATTTTAATTTCACTTCACATGTTACCATCTTCAATTAAAGGTCACAATCAAAAAAGAAAAAAAACAGGGAAAAAATTAAGAATATTTATTGTTAGTGAAGAAAATAAAGGGTAGACAGCTATTAATATTATCAATAGGCTTTCAATTACATTAACGCTATTAATGATTTGTTTCCCTCATGTTTTGCACCTTCAATTTACGCTGTCCTTTCTGTTCTGGCCCATAAAACGACACTACATTGTCCTTCTCTCGTGCTGTTTTGTTTTATTATTATTATTATTATTATTATTATTATTATTTTTATGACCAATATAAACTCAAAGATCAATTGAAACTACACGAGATTTAATTTAAGGACGGAGTTTAGAAAACAACTTTCATACATGAAGGAGCACCCTACACAAAGATAGAGAGATAACCTACACAAGGTGAGAAGGAAATCCATACAATGATGGTGGGGGGAACCTATGCTTTACTGCATAAGGGGTCAAGCTCTTTTACCAACGAAGCTCAGGCCTAGCTATCGTGCAATTGTACGTTAACAAATTTAATTCAAATATAATCATATATTATATTGGAAAATTTTATGAAGAAATATGTCTTAGTATTAGTAGTTTAATATCGATTTAGAAACTTTTGTATACATGTAAGTTTGCAACTTCTGTCGTCTTTAAAAAAAATGAATAAATAAATAAATAATGAGTTCGGTACTATAGTTGTTTCATGTTAATGAAGTTCTCCGTTTTTATAAAGAAAAACTAACTCACTTTTATAAAAACTAACTCACGAAAGTATTGTTAATCAAAACGATTGCATGAGAATTGTCCATTTTTATATTAATAATACTAGACGTCTTTCATTTATATAAAATAAGTATTTATTAATATACATCAATTTATTAATTAATACACAATGAATTAGGATTAAATTGAATCACAAAGTAAATATTTAACATTACTCATTTTATATGTTTCTCACTTGAACACAATTAATAATGTAATTCTTAAATAAAAGTTGTTATATACATATATATATATATATATATATGTTATAATCAATTGAGCAAGGCCGATTGCCTGTGTGGAGGCAAACCCACCTTAGCATCTTTGAGTGTCAGGTTCAAACGCTCACCGAACCACTCTTTAGTAGCAGTTTTCTCCTAATTATATGTAAGTTGTTTCCTCACTCTATGTGAGTTGCTCACTCACTCTTAATGGGTCGGCCCTTCCATTCTTGAGAGTTGATTTTTGAGTCATGTGTTGTCGTTATTAGTCCCAATTGTACTCTGGATTGGTCTCAATCATAAATAAAAATGTTATAATCAATATAAGATAATAAAATCGCCACTAAAATATTTATTTCATATATTTAGTGTTCTCTTAATAATGACACTACGCAATTGACATTGTTAGTGCACCCATTTTTTAATTATAACTTGACCATGTGCAAGTTATCACCACAAGTATGGGATTGACTCCGTCATCCCTAACCTTTGTCACATTATTAGTTGATTTAACGCTAACTCATCTTCACAATTTGATCCAATGCCAGATTTCCAACAATCCTTCCTCTCCCCATCCTTCTAACCCTTCTTCTCCCACCTTTCTAACCCTTGTTTCTGGCACCAATGTTTTAATTGTAACTTTACCACAAAGGTTTTCGCTATAAAAGGTGGAATTGCGACTTGGTAATCTCTAATCTTATCGGTCATCATTCTTCTATCGATATTACAATTGTGAATTGATACATCTAAGTATTCGTTATAAAAGGATGATGGTGACTTTGTTGTCCTTAACCTCCACCACATTACTAGTTGATCATATGCTAGTTCACTAGCGATACTTTGCTATGTCTAGTCTCGATAGCACCTATTAACTCGAGACATTTGCATGACTTCTAAAGGGATATCTATGCATTTCAAGTGCTAAAAAATAAACCTTCCAAAACATCATGTTAATGACTCCATAAAACAATATGAAATAATAACACAAAACAATACACAAAATTTATATGGTTCACCCAAAATAACAATAAGTGTTTATAAACACTTAAAATTTTCACAACCAATATCTTGATGACACTCGAGAAAACAATAATTCTCTAACACTCAAAAGAACTTCATTTTTCATTCAAATAGTTACATCATTTTTTTTCTCTTGATTATAGGATGCATGAAACAAATTTTTATATAGATACCTCTAGGCTCCCCTTATTAAATACCATTAATGATTTTTTTTTTTAATCATGCGCCAGTTGCTTTATATGCGCTCTCAAATTTTTATACTATCAAAATGGATAATCAATGAGTTTCCTTATTTCTCCATTGTGAAAAACAAAATAGTTACATTTCCTTATTTTTTGGATCCATATCTCAGTGTATTAAATCCTTGATTTTAGGAATTAAATGCATTAAATTTCTTAATGTTAGAAACCCATAATTCTTTGATTTTAGAAATTCTTTCTTTAATTTTAGGAATCAAACATAAAGGTCTCAAGACAATCCTCTCCAGAGTGACCATTGCCCTTATATGATCAACAATGGTTGAAAATCATTCCTTTGCTTTTGCTTCTCAAATTTTTGGATAGAACTCAAAATTCAAGGAGTTATATGATTCGTACTTAACAAGGCAAGATCATTCGTTAACTAATAACTTATTAATATTTCTTAAAAAAAAAAAAACTAACAACTTATTAAAAGTAGATCATTTAGAAAATTAATTTCCACTAAGAAAATAAATTTTGATTATTATTATACTTCTGCAATAAACTGATAATAACAATACGATGTCACCTAATGCACTTTGAAAAAAAAAATTGTTTGGATAAGATTATAAATTATAATTCAAAACTGAATCTAAAGAATTGAAATTCAACATTTACAAACATACCGAATCTGACTGTTTAAAATTTGAATTGACCAACCAAGTCATATGTAGGTCACATGGGCCATTGACTGACGTTTCAACCTAAGTTCCAATCATTTTCTCTTTTAATCAATATTTAACTCTATCTTTGTTTTTAATTTCAGACCCTGTATTAAAATAAATAAATAATATAATACCCTGAAAAATAAAAATGCAAAAAAATAAAAGAAAAAGTTAAAAGGAGAAAGAACAAGAGTACTGAAACGCGCGTGCTGTTGTATGACAAAAGTAAGAAAGTGGAAACTGACTTGACATAAGCAGTCAGACCTACAGCATACGGTGACGTTTGGTACCTAATTATTCAACAGTTACACGCACATGCTCCTGTCAGCATCTGAATTTACCGCCAAAGTAATTCTTCACTCTATTAAGTATTAACCGCCGAAAGTGACAAACGGAATGGATATACTGATTTAACCGCCTCTGCTTGTTTTTTTGAAACAGTGGATTCGTGTTTTTCTAGTCATTTTTGTGTTAACATTCGTAAAAGTGTACGGCTCAAAAAACAAAAAAAATATCTTAAAAGTATAAGCAGGCATCTCTGGATGTCTAATACCAATTATTCGAATTATACTATTAGAGTCTCGTTTAAACTGATTTTGATAGTCCTCTAATTTAGAAATGATGTCAGCTAATCCAAAAAAAATAAAAAGCACTGCAAGTGTTTTTATATTTGTTGTTCAATTAATCAGGGGATGATTAGGTTATAATAACTTAAAATATCAGTTTTTATTTAATTCAGATGTGAAAAAAAAATAAATGATTGTGAAAAATGATAAAAGAATGTTAAAATCACTCTTTTAAATTAAGATTTTAAGTTATTTTAACTTAACTCATTATTGCAATTCTTTTTGGTGTGGTAGAATTTCTAAATCTATATATTGTCTTCATGTATGTGGAGTTTTAACTACTTTAGAGTTTAAGTTTTATCTACGTATGTAATATATAATATTGTATATTTTTGTGTAAATAATTTTTCTATAATTGGGACTATCATAGGATACAATCAAAATCAACAAAGATAAGCAATGTGACGTAATTGGACGATTAACTCTAAGGAACGAGAAGAATGGCAAACTCAGAAAGAGTGTTGAGCAACCTATAAATAGTTTGGGGGGGGGGGGGGGGGGGGGGGGGGGGGGGTTGGGGGGGGGGGTGGGGTGGGGGTGTGGGTGGGGCGGGGGGCGCGGCGTGCGGCGTGCGGCCTGGGTGGGGATGGTGAAAGGGGGCAACGACGAAGGAGAAGGACGGGGAGGTGCATCAAATTTGACACATGAGCATGCTTAAGTAGGGTTGCATCCACCTTGCTCATTGTAAATAAAATTTTGGACTTTCAATTGCCTTGAGGGGCAGGGGGGCGGCCCTGGTCAAAAGGGCAGGAGGATTGAGGGGAGGTGCGTCGAATTTGACACACAAGCATGCCTAAGTGAGGTTGCATCCACCTCACTCATTGTAAATAAAATTTTTGGACCGTTAATTGCCTTGTGGTGCAATGGAAGCACACAGGCAGCCTTGGTTCATAACCAAGGTTTAACACCTCACCTCATCCAATAAAGATATGATTTTCTTCTATATATATGAGTTGTCTTCCACCTTGATGTGGGTGACTTTCAGTCATAAGAAGATTGTTGATCTAAGCCATACCACTAGGGTCTTATTAATTTGATTATGGTTATTTTTTAAGTTCGTCTCAATACCTCAAGAAAATAAATAAATGAATAAAATTTTGGACTATAAATTATTTTGGAAAAAGAAAAAGCCTGGACCGGGTAAAATTTGTTTTGGCCGTCAACTACAAACCAAAAATCCCCCGAAGCAACATACACGGCCCGTACTATTCAGCGGCAGCAGATTCTGGGGTGAAATCCCCACCGTCGATTTTCTTATGAGCCGGCAGGGACCCAACAATCTTGACAACAATGAAATAAAAGCACAAAAACCGTAAGCTGTGTTCATGGCAGGAGCACGATTGTTGAAAGGAAACAAAGTGGGTCCATAACTCGCCATATATTGCCACGTGAATTAATATTTTTTGAACTAATTAATTTAAGATTTTTTTTAAAACTATAAGTAATTTAAGATTTCACTTTTATATATAATCGTGGGATTGTGCCAATATATAGGGATGCAATAGTTGTTGGATTCAAAATTTGAAGAGTCTAGAAGGTTTTTATTTTTAAAATTTTTGAATTATTTTATTTTTTTAAATTGTTGGATCAAATTCATCTTTAAATTTTGATATTTTTATCTTTGTTGTATTAAAAAATTAATATGAGATTTTTAGTAAATTATTGGATAAAATGTATGTTATAAGATGATTGCAATGAAGTGTAACATAAAATAATTGTAATTTTTTTTACAACAAATTATTTTGTAATAATTTTCATCAAACTAATATCTTATTCAATTAATTTGAATATATTTTCTGAATAAAAAAAATCTATTGTCCGATTACTGATTCACGGATATAATAAAAATTTGAAACCGAGGTTTTTAAAATAAAAAGATAAAAACGAATCATGAAAAGCAATCCGACCGTTGCTTGAATCAGTCTGGACGAGAGAGGGAGCCACGTGGCGAGCGCCTGTGCGACAGAGTGTTGGGAAGGGGTGGGTCCCAGCAGATAAAAATGCGGTGGTGATGTGACGTGAAGCGGCCTGAGTGGGGGCCGAGTTTTAGATTTCTGGTCCCGACCAGACCACGATCTCTACAACTTCTAACGGTCACGTTCTCATCTTTCGCTCTCCCCCACCTAATTCCCCTCTCTTTCTTTTCTAATTCCAATTTTCCTCTCTAGAATATAGCAGCCCCATGCCTCTTATATTTCTCATTAAGTTAACTATCAAATTAGGGTTAATCTTTTGCTACCTTAACTACCCTTTAATTGAAATTTAGTTTAGTTTAGTTTCTTTTTTTTTTTTTTTCACGTTTTTATTTGTTTAAGAAGGTAGTTTTTAATTATAAATATGTTTATATTTTTGAAACAATAAGATTAAAAAAATTTACTTTTACAACATTAAAATTCCCTTACATATCCGTAATTATGTGTAGTATGATTTGAATATTTTATCACAAATACGAATAGAGAAAATACGTTAATCATTTAAGATATGAACGAACTTTTTTATTTTTTATTTTTTAAATACTATCTATAGCAGAGGTAACTCGAACTTTGAGATATTTTCAAGTTGAATGAATATTTTCTATCATCAAACCATATTGAATAATGATCAATTAAAATTTAATTACATTTCATTTTTATAGTATGGCGTTCTATGCATTTTAGAACCTATTAATTTTTTTTAACAAGCAAGGTATTATATCATCTCAAAATTAATAGTAGCTACTAATTAGATTGTTACATCATTTAAACAAAATTTTTGGGTAAATATTTGGGAATGGTAGCACTATTATATATGTATGTATATTAAAATACCTTAGTTGTCAAGAAATTGATATTTATTAATAGATTTAAAATACACAGAAATGCCAAATAAACCAAAAATTATAATTTTGGTATTGATTTAAAAGTGTATAAGTTGATTTTAGGAAAGGAAATTATGTATGTCCGCGTTTATAAGTTAATTTCAGGAAAGGAGATTATACTCTATTTAATAAACAATATGCTTAACAATTTGTCAAAGATGATGAGTCACGATTCCAAAAGCCAGGGTTGTAGATTTGTCCTTCTAGAACATTAGTAAAACAATCCTTACATATTTAATACGTAAATTACAGCGTTGATATTATCAAATTAAAAATTAAATTAAACTAAATTTGGATAGTGTATTTACCAAATACTTGTTCGGCAATCATAAAACACAACGCGTCTCCCAGCATCCATGTTCAATTTTATGTAATAATCTCCAAATAATCAGGCTTATTATCCAAAATTAGAAAATTATTGAAAGGGTAAAATGGTCATCATGAAATAATAAAAAATAATATTTTACAGCAAAACAAGGTTAGTACCGTCCACGCAGAAAAAGCTGCCAGATATGCTGCAGTCCAAGCCGGAATCAAGTGGTGTCAGATTAAAATTTTTAAAAAATAATTATTTTATAATTAATCGTGATTTTTGACTTGAAACCCAAAAATAAAAATTAAAAAAAAATTTAAAAATTTAAAACGAGCAACAAATAGTCAAATACAGAGAGATAGAGAGAGAAATACAAACCCAAAAACAGCAAAGAGAAAAAAGGAAGAAGAAAGAAGAAGAAACAGAGAAATCAAAAAGATTTCGAAAAATCTTCTCTCTTGAAACCCTAGCGTCTCTGTCTCTTTGTCTTCAATGGCGTCTCTATTGGCTTCTTCACGACTCCGTCTCCGTCGCTGCTGAACGAATTCCCCGTTCCGCCCCTTCCTCGCCGGAGCCATGGACAGTTTCACGCCTTCACTAGACCAGAATCAGAATCGGTATCGTCTCGCGTTCGAATTCGCTAGGGTTTCAAGTCCGACATAGGAAAAAAAAATCAAAAAGGAAATAAAGAAACAATTTAAATAATTAAAAATCAAATTTGATTGTCAATTTATTTATCCAGAGTCTCGCCTTTGTTTGTTGTGTTGTGTTGTGTTGTTGTTGGTTGTGATGGCGGCGAAGGGATGGTTGGTTCTAGAAAAGATGAGGCGGATCGTACGGACGATTTTCTTCATGGTGGCGATGGTGGCGTCGCTTCTTGTTTCATCGCTGCCAGTGCTGGTGGCGCTCGGCGACGTGCTAGTCCCCTGCGTCCTGATCTCCAGCTTCACTTGTGTTAGATGTTATGGACTCAAAGAACATTTGCGTCGATATCATTTCAAGAGCTCCTTGACAGACATTCCTCTGGTTTCTGTCATCAGATCTCTAATCATCACATGTATGATCATCATCAATCCACTCAAAATCAAAATGCAAACTTTAATTTATTGTTTTTTTCATTTTGTTTGCTATTTTTGATGAATAAATGTTTACAAGATGATTGTTGTCTGATTTTTTGACGATGATGATGATGCAGGTGTATATTCGATGTGTGATGCCCCTGGTCTATCACATGGACCTTATCTTGGAACCGTAACACTGAGTTCTTTCGTTTCGATTCTTCTTCTTTCTGTTAAGGCTTGCGTTTTTACTGTAAATTCTCAACTCGAAGCTGAGGCTTCGTCTTCTCCAGCAAGGCAGAGGCTGCATTTGAAGAAGTCGTGGGGAATGCCTGTGTTGTTTTTGTCATCTGTTGTTTTCGCGCTTGGTCATACTGTCGTCGCTTATAGAACTAGTTGCAGAGCGCGTAGAAAGCTCTTGTTTCACCGTGTTGACCCTGAAGCAGTGAGTTTGATATAGTTTGTATTGTGATGTTGTAATGTATTGGGGAGGAAGTGGAATTTGTGGTGATTAAGTATAAATCTTTTGTTCTTCTAGTAATTATACATGTTTTTTGATTTATGGAGTCTTTAGTTATGTCCTAGAGTTGTTGATAATAATTGTATATATGGGTAAATATATGATTTTTGGTCCTTATAAGTCTGTTAAATTTCAGGTTCTTTCCTGTAAAAATGTATGTATTGGGAGGAAGTGAAATTTGTGCTGATTAAGTGTAAAATTTTTTTGTTCTTCTAGTGATTGCGTTTTTTTTTTTTTTTCCCGATTTATGGGGTCTTAGTTTTGTGGTAGAGTTATTGATAATAATTGCATATATGGGTAAATGTATGATTTTTGGTCCTTACAAGTCTGTTGAATTTCAGGTTCTTTCCTGCAAAAATGTTTTCTCTAGCTTCCAGAAGGTTCCACGATCTCCGACTCCTTCTGTAGGTGGGAAGACCTCGAAAAGTGACAGTGAAATGAGGAGGAAGCCACTAGGATCAGCTCGTGATGAAGGGGAGCTTCCAGTTCGATTGCTTGCTGATATTGACAGTTTGTTTCTTACATTGCAAGGGCTTACTGTCCATTACAAGCTCTGCTTGCCTGGTTCACCGCCTCGTTCTTTATCATCCACTGTGTTTTTTGAACCCAATTCGAGTTGTAGCACACCACCAAAGAATTTGGGAAGGTTAAAGGTTGATAGGCAAGCGTTAAGTATGATTTCGAAAACCCAGTATCAACATCTTCACCGGAGTCATAGCAATCAATTTCATAGCCTGTCCCTCTATGCTCCTCTACTGGATGGTTCTGTGACTTCTGGTGTTATATCTGAAGATATTCCTGTTCTGAGTCTGGATGATGGTGTTGAGAATGATGAAATGAAGTCTGGGACTGTAGAGCCAGATGTGGAAGCAAATGGACAGTTTGGGATTGTTTTAGTGCATGGTTTTGGAGGAGGAGTCTTCTCTTGGAGGCATGTGATGGGTGTGCTGGCTCGGCAAATTGGTTGCACTGTTGCTGCTTTCGATCGCCCTGGTTGGGGTTTAACTTCTAGGCCTCGTCGCAAAGATTGGGAGGAAAAAGAATTGCATAATCCTTACAAGCTCGAAGCTCAGGTCATTCTCTTTCTCAATTTGAATGTTATTCTTTTATTTTCTGTTAATATATGTCCTGAAGTTAGATTAAGCCGGAAGAAGAGGGAAAACAAAAATACACGTACAAGTATAGCTCGCTGCAAGTAGCAGGGGTCTCCTTGGAGATAGATATTGTTTCCATTTATTGATAGATATGATGTTAGCTTGTTGCAGCAGTACAGCCATTTGTTGATCTCTTATACCGTTTTAGCCTTGTCGTCCTTGCATGGCTCCTTGTCGCCATCTTTCTGCTCCACAAAACCTTGCATTTTCCATTCCAACTGTTATTGTTGGGGCTCAACAATGTATTTGAAATTTGAATTTAATAATTTTTATATTTCCAGGTTGATCTGCTTCTTGCATTCTGTTCCGAGATGGGGTTTTCTTCAGTTGTGCTTATTGGTCATGATGATGGCGGCTTGCTTGCTTTGAAGGCTGCACAAAGAGTCCAGTTAATGAAATCTTACAATGTAAGCTTTCTCAGTTTATTCTTCCGACTATGCATCGTCATCAGCTTGAATGAAATTACTCAGTTTATCTTGTTTAGTGTGATATGTAAAAGAACATATATGCTTAATTTCCTTTGTTAAGATGTATGCTAAGTTGGCATGCTGTAAGCAAATCGTTTTTGGTCTTTGTTTTAACATTATGCTTGTGATTGATATTCTTTGTTGTGTATATGGATGTCAATTGATTAGTTAAATTCTTAAAAAAAATGATTGTCACTTAGGTTAAATTTTTCTGTTTTTGGTTAATTGATAGTTCATTTGCACATTCGTTTTTCAAAGTGGGGGAGAGAGTGGTGGAAGGTTTTACTAACGCTCATGGGTGGATGTTTTAGTTCACCTATATTGTTTCTTCTAACACACAAAAATAGTTGGATGCAGAATTTCAATATTAGAGTTGGAAAAAAAAAAAGGCTCCAAATTTTGGTTGTGTTTTGGTTTTAAATCAGAACTACTGAAAACTGTTTGAGAACTAAAAGAAACTTTTGCGTCAGTGGCTACAATCTATAATAAGATGGGAGAAGTACTATATCATGTGGTCAAGGCTGCAGATGATGGCGCATAATGGCCTTGTTTTCATGTAAATGCATGAGCCAACCACCTTTATTTTTCATGCTCTCAATCTATGCATGTTCATGTAATGCTCTGTTGTCATGTTATCAACATAAACTGTAATAATTCAGATCTGAAAAATTGATAAAACAGTTTTGGAAAAAATGCGGAGTAGTGAAGGATTATTGCAATTGGAAGCATACTACACAAACAGTCCATAGGTCTTTGGTAAGAGTAAAAGCCTGTCTGATGACCATGTTTTTCAACAGAAACATTAATCTCTCAACAATCCCCATTGTTAAACATGTTTGATTAGACACAATTATTCACAATCTTAGAGAAGATTGTGCTTAAACAAGCCAGATATGTTAAGCTGAAGATATTTAGAATTTTGCTTTGGATTATTGAGTGGTAAAAATCACGTCATAATTAGAGGATAAACTCAAATATCTCTTAACTTTTTTTTTTTTTTTGGTTGAATCTGCCCCAGTTCTTTTTACCTATATTGTTGTGCATTATTCAGGTTGCAATTGAAGGGGTTGTACTACTAAATGTCAGCTTGTCTAGAGAAGTTGTTCCTGCCTTTGCAAGGATACTCATGCGAACTGCACTTGGGAAGAAGCACTTGGTTCGTCCTCTACTGCGAACAGAAATTACTCAAGTGGTGAATAGGCGTGCATGGTATGATGCTACCAAGTTAACAACAGAGGTTTTAAGCCTCTACAAGGTATTTTTACAACTTTTTTGCAGTATTTATAGTTGTTATGTGCATATCAATTATATTATTTGGGTATTATTTGATTCATAATTCTTATATATAGTTGCCTTGTTCCGGTGGATGGCTTGTCCACTCCTGTACTCCATTTTTTATCTATTAAATCTTGTTGTCTCCCATTGAAAAGACTTTGTTAGTTGACTTAGTCATGCAAAGTCAAATATGTATGAAATGGCAGATTGGCAGTAATTAGATGAAAAGAAAAACAAATTCAGTGATATTGGTTTACTTTGAGAGCTTTTGTGGTTCACTATTTTGTCACACAAGATCAGAGTTGCTGCAACAAGTGTGTCCCATGACTCCCCACTCCCATTTACAAGTAAATTAATGGGTAACAAACTGAGTTATAACCTATTGAGAAATGTTTTAAACTTTAAAGTGAGTTCCAATTACCTTGGTGAGATTACAGGTCTTAGGGATTGAGAATCCCACTTACACCAGGATTTGGGTTAAGTCGGTTTGTTTTCATTAGAGTTGTGTATTGTCATAAATTCTAAAATATATGATTCCATCAATTGCAAAGAAGTTTTAGGCATGATTTTTTTTTTTCTTTGGAGGCAAAAAATTTCATGACAACATGTCTTTGAGGGGAGTATGCATACCGTATCTGATATTTCTTTCCATTTGTCAGCTGTGCTTTCTTTGTTTTGATTCTGAAGATGTAAAGCAAATTGTTTTGGATGATATACTTTTCTGTTTCAGAGTAGGTTGTATAATTCTATGACAAGTTTAAAATATCATCATGTTGACAGTATACCTCTACTGTGTCTTGAATCAATCAGGCTCCACTATGTGTAGAAGGTTGGGATGAAGCACTGCATGAGATAAGTAGACTGTCATATGAGACATTCCTTGCTCCACAAAGTGCAGCATCATTGTTGAAAGCAGTTGAGAACTTGCCAGTGTTGATTATTGCTGGTGCTGAAGATGCCCTGGTGCCCCTTAAATCTTCTCAAGCTATGGCTTCAAAATTTGTAAATTCTGTGAGTGTCACTTCATTGCACTCTCTGTCTATTTCTCTTTTGTAACTATTTGAGACGGTTAAGAGCTAACTGGTTACATGATACTCTAATTATATAAGGTAATCATCTTATGTTTATGTTATTTATCGTGATGCAGAGGCTGGTTGCTATATCGGGATGTGGTCATCTTCCACATGAGGAATGCCCCAAGGCATTACTTGCAGCTATAACACCTTTTATAGGCAGACTCTTATTTACAACAGACTTTCAAAACCAATAGGATACCCCCCCTTTTGTTTTCGTTTTTGTTTTTTTTTTTACTTACAAGTAGGCTGTATTTGCTGTAGGGGTTTTTTCTTGTTTTCCTTTTTTATTTCATTTTTCGTCTTTCTTCTTTCTTTTTCTTTGTTTAATCAATTTAACCCAAAAGGGAGAGCATAAGGCCTTCTCTCTCTTTCGGGTGTTTTTGATGTGTTAATTTGGAGCCAAGCCAACCCTAATTCTCCAGGGTTATAGTTATAGAGCTCTCTCTCTCTCTCTCAATTGTATTTTTATCTTTCTTTCTCTTCAACCTTTGTTAAGGTTTTAATTTATTGACCGTTTATTCTAAAATGAATCATGTTATTTGCCACTTAAGGGGTGGGAAATAGCATTTATTTGTACATTTAATCAAATTTGAAAAAGCATGCGTTAAAGCATGTTATTGTTTTCATACTAATTTGAACTTTCTGTAGCCCTAGTATTTGTGGTCTTGCATGAACGGTGGATAGTGGTTGCCACTAGAATTCAACCAGTAGAATCAAAGCATTGGGCTACAAAGGTAGTGGTTATTGTTTCAATTGCTTCGTTTGGTGGTGTAATACATATGTTGTATGGTGGCAGTGGTGGGAGATTAGAATGGTTTGATTTCCCGTTCATTCATTCATTTGAGCATAGTGATGTTGTATGGTAATGATTTATACATACATTATCTCATTGTTTGAAAAATTGTAGAAAGGATTCTGCAAATTGACATCCATTTTTACCACGGTTGCCATAAAAAGCCTCTCAAGTTAACGAATTGAAAAAAGAAGTTATTTTAACGTGTGTGAATTTCTTTTATTGAAGGAAATTAAGTAATAATCTTGTTCATGATGGAGCCTTTTTTTTTTTTTTTTTAAAATGAAGTTTAAAAGAGCGGCCAATTTTACTGTCAAGGGAACCGTCCTCAGTACGCAAAGCAGGTGGGGGCTAGCCAGTTGCCAGCAGATGAGATTGGCCACTCAAAAAGGTAACCTATGGCGCCAGAGCCAGCGGAGCATGAGATGCACTATTTTTTTAACTTTTTACCAAAAAAAAAAAAGAAATCTTTAAAATGACTCTCTGCTCATTAAATCTAACAAAATAATTGAAACTAACATAGCCGGTTAATAGCTCCCAATCCTAATTCTTCAAGCCTAAAAGGTAATTAGCCCTTCGTATATATGATTTGTTTAGTGTTAGTTTTCAAATAAAAAAAACAATTGGTCTATATGTCAAAAAAAAAAAAAAAAAACAATTGGTCTAATGTGCCCTTACTTTCATATTTTGACACAATTAATATTTAAATTCAAGTAAAGAGGGATAATTTGTCAAACAATGAGAATGCTAGCAGACCAATAAAGCAAATTACATATCCAAATCAGCAATGATACTTCAAATCAATTGGAGAAGAAAGAATCAATTGCCAATAGTACTAACAAATTGACAATACAAGCAGCCCCTGGCAACAACACTTATCAATTGCAAACCAGAAAGGTTTAAAACTCTAAGAAAATAGATTGTACATCTAAATGAACACTTGCAAGGATAAATTGAAAGCAAAGAAAACTATAACAAGAGTTTAATGAGCCACATTATCAGGAAAAGCACACACCAAAATAATCAAACCCAACTGGACCGAGATTTGAAACAGGGCAGAAAAGCATTTTGAGTGGCTCGATCCTCCCACTGCAACCTCCTCCACCAGCTTTCCTCTCCCTCAATGACAATCTTACATTCCTTGGCACTGTTAGAATCGAGTGGAAGCTTCTTAAGATTCTGGCATCCTCGCACTCTAATATTCTTGAGGTGCAGGAAGGGCAAAGCATTACAAAAAATGCTCTTCAACTGTTGTAGATGTTCCAACTGCAACAATTCCAGTTTTCCAAATGGTTGTAGAGTTCCCAACATCTCTGGAAGTTGGCCTATTTTTCTTGCACTAATTATTTCTTCCATATTAACGCATGAATGGACAGACAAGAACTTGAGATTTTGAGCAAAAATAAGCCATGTCGAGTCCGTCAAATTGTGGCAGCAGTCTACCTTAACTGTGTGAAGGCTACGGAAACGTTGAGTTTCTCGTATGCTAAGTATTTCCTGTCCACCACCAATCATCAACTCTTCCAAATATAGACTTGAAATATGTAGAGTATGAAGATGCTTCAAATCTGCTAAAGATAAAACATTGAGTGACTTTGAATACGAGAATGATTGAAGGCAGAGAGATTGAGTACAACCGCATAACTTAATGGAGCTCAAAAATCTTGTGAGAGCATTGGAACTTCTTAAAGTGATGGTAAGCACATTTATATATCTCAAACCTAGCAACTCCTCCACCAAAAATTCATGACCACCAAATAAAACGCTATCTGCTTCCTCTGTAGTACCCGAATAAAAAGAATTGAACATCCTCAACACTTGTAACATCGAAAAACTAGGTATCAGTTGCCTTGGAATTATGCAAAGGGATCTCATCTCCTCCAAGTTCAAACATTTAAGATTGACCAACGCCTTTAACTCATTTGGCAGCTCAGTTAAAAGTGTTTTTGATAAGTTTAGATACTGCAGAGAAAACAAGCGTGAAATTCCTGGAGGTAATTCTTTTAGATAACTGGATGAAAGATTTAAAACTTTGAGAGAAGGCATAAGTTGGAAGAAATGACTATCGATCCTCGTTAAATGATTGGAATGGAGAAACAAAGTTGTGAGACGAGAGCAAGTAGAAGACTCGGACAGACCCCTGATTTCATTATCCATCAATGAAATCCTTGTCGCCCCTTCCCACTGTACAATCGCTGGTGCTTCAAATAACCCGGCCCCTGCTTGAACCAACACATTCTGCTTTTCAACTTCACATGTGATCCACAGAGCCATATCACGAAGCACATCATGCATTTTAACGTAATTAGGCCCACTTTCTTCCAGTAAACATGCATGAAGTAAAACACCAATGATGTAGTAACCTTTGTTTTGTGTTTCATCGGAGTCATTTTCATCAAAAAATCCCTCCCCAATCCAACAATCTATTAACCCACTTTTAGAAATGTTATGGTCTTCTGAGAACAAACTACAATATAAAAGACAAGATCTAGTTTTGTCATCCGGCAAACTATCATAACTGAACTTCAAAAGAGGATACACCTCTTTCCCCATACCTGGAAATTCAGACGCTGATCTCCTTAGGACTTGAATCGCATAATTCCATTCTTGAGGTGTCTTCTTATAAGCCATAGCTCTACCAGTGGTGATTAGAGCCAGTGGTAAACCACCACACTCTCGAGCAACACATTTGGCTAGCTCAGGAATATCAGGATGGCTATTAAGAGTCTCTTCTCCAACCTTATTTTGAAACAATTCCCAGGCTTCCTCACCAGTCAAACACTCAACTTTAAACATCCGATTAGATTCCATTAGGCCACAGACGTAAATGGAACGAGTTGTGAAGACTACCTTGGAAGCAATTTTCAGGCTTGCAAGAGGGACACCAATTTTGGTTAAATCAACCCGCTCCCATACGTCATCCAATAATAATACAAACTTCTTCTTGCTCAAAAGCTTGAAGATATCTCTACCTTTCTCTTCAAGGCTTTTCCTCTTCCAAGACTCGTCAGAAAGACCTAATCTCTCTCCAATGCTTTCTTGAATCTTCTCAAGTCGTACATCTTTGGACACCACAACCCAAATAACGACATCAAAATCGTTTGGTGTGTCGAGGAACTTATTGTTGATTTGGGTTAATAGGGTAGTCTTACCAACTCCACCCATTCCATATAGGCCAATAATTCTCACCTTGTCTTCATCAAGGCATCTCCAAACTTCGTCAGTTGTCGCTTGCAAGCCCACTACCGTTGGTTGACTAGGTATTTCATCCACTGCAGCTTCTGGAACCCTCTCGGCCAATACTTGGAAAGCTCCATCAGCAATCAAAGTCGTCACGGCATTCTTCAATTTAAACACTTTCTTGCCAAACTTGTAGCTAGACTTGAAATTCTTAGAGCAAAAGCCTCCAAAACACAACTTGTTAATTTCTTGTGAGCGATCTGTCATCAACTCACCAACTCTAGTTTCCATATCTTGTACCCTGGAGAGCCACCCTTGCACTTGATCTAACCGTTTCATCTGCTGTTGTTCAGCAACAATGACCCTCGTCATCACATCGTTCCTTGCTTCAATCAACTCTTGCAGTGCAGTTTCTAAGGCTACAACATTATCTTCCAACTCACTTATATACGTTGCATTTCTGGCTGAGCAATCCTGACAGCGAGATATAATGGCATCACATGGTATTGAGATCGAACAGAGATTACCCATCTGACAAAAGTACAAAAGTTGTACGAAAATTTAAAAAAAAAAAGAAAAAGAAAAAACAGAAAAAAAAAAAGAAGCAAAGCTAGAACTTCAGAATCATACTACTGGAAACAACTCTGCCTTTCTGGTTGAGCATGTAGAAGATATGATTTTATGGGTACAACCAAAACTCTTTTAGTAACAATGGAGAATATTAAAGAGAAAATACTGGAAATAACCCCTAGCAGAGGGTCAGGTTAGAAGGCAACACTATTTTTTAACTTCTTGCAAAACTGACTTTTTATGAACAAAAATACCCTTACTAACCCTCACCTAAAATCACACGTCCAAATTCAAAATCATTCCCATCCTACTTAAAAAAAAATATCATTCCCATTCTACCCTTTTCTCCCCCAATTCTCCACCCTTTACACACATTCTCTCCCCATTCTCCACCGTTTTCTCCCCTCATTCTCCATCCACTCATCAAACATCATTCAACTTCATGCAGCATCAAAACAATGGACTTTCCCGAACCAAGAAAAAGGTACCAGAATTAAACACACCCGATTCAGTAACAAACCAAATAAATCCCACCTGCACATGCATCAAACTTTTACAGAAAACAACATACACACACAACACAAACTCAAACAACACAAAACCAAAAACAACCCCAACAACAATTCAACCAAAAACAACCAAAAAAAGAAAAAATTAAAAAACAAGTACTAATAAACAGAAGCAGAAAAACAAGCTCACAAGAGCAGTAGCAGTACACAGAATCAAAGCGGGTTCTGGTGTTGTTCTTGCTTCTTCTAGCTTCTTCTTGCTTCCGCTTCTTCTTACTATTTCTGGATTTCACGCTTTCAGCGGATATGTCGCCGGTGAAAGAGTGAGAGAGGTAGGGAGGTGGAGAGGTAGAGAATCGAAAATGAGAGTAGAGATGCCGCCGGTGAGATAGTGAGAAAGGAGATGTCGCCGGTGAGGGAGTGAGAGAGCTACGTCACCCGTTTTGGAATTCAAAATGGGAGAGAGAGTGAAAAATGAGAAAGAGAATTTCAGATCAAAGGGTGGGCGGGGTTGTAATTCCACCCTTTCACTAAATGTCAAAGCTGGAGGCCAGCCATCAGTCCCCAAGTCTTGAAAGTAGGGCTGGAAAATTTTCTCTAAAATATTACTTTGTAAGGAAATTTACTCTCACATTAGAAGATATTAAAATGAAATACTATATTTCTAATGCATCAATAATTGAAACAAGAATAAAATGCAAAAAGATGTATGATCCAAGTCCAAATATATAAGCAGATAGCTGTTGGTGCCACACCCAATCTATGAGAGTTTGGTCTATTTTGGTCAAATGTTCGTGATTCGATCTGCATCTGAGGTCTTTGAGTTAAGGACAATTTTCTCACGCGATGTGAGTCTTTTTTTTTGCTTCTGGAAGCTTTAATTTCGGACCACACCTCAGAGCCCTTGATCAAAAGCGTCCGATAAGTTACACATCATATAATATACTCATGATATATGTAATAAAAAAAAAAAAGTCTAAATATTTAAAAGAAAAAATCTTAAAAAGTCGTCCGACTTTTAATAGATTACCATTTTCTCCCATATAATTTTGTTTTTATCTAAAATCTCTCATATCATCAATTTTTTAGTAAAAATGTTAGAAAAAGTTAAAATATCGAATTTACCTTTAGTTTAAATAATGTTAAAATAAAAAGGATAATCCCAAAAACCCTTTGACTTTTGACACACAATCCATTTTCCTTCATATAGTTTCATTTTTATCTAAAATACTGCTTAATTTTAAAATAAACACCCAAAATACCCTCTAAAGGAGTATGAAATAACAAAAATATTATTGACAGTAACAGATTCCATTAGAGAAACATGATTAACCGTTTGACTCCAGGAGAAAAAAGGAAATGCAACAAAAAATTAATTAAAATAATATTAATTAAAAAATCAAAAATCAAAAATCAAAATTAAAAATATTAAATACAAAAAATAACGTAATTTCATTTAAAGGAGATTGATGATGGTGGTTCAATTTGAAGATGATGGTTTCAAATCTTCAATCTGTGGGAGATTAATGGTGATTGATAAAACTTATAATCTGCTTGAACATGTCATGGTTGAGATAAAAAAAATGGTTGATGAAACCCATAATCTGTTGCTCTATTTCAGTCATGGTTGCAGTTTGAACAATGTTTGTTCTCTGGATTCTTCCAAATCAAACAAAGCAAATTTTGTAAAAAAAAATTTGGTTGTTTTAAATATATTTGTTTTATTTTTTAAAAAATACTATATTTTTATATTATTTATTTTGATTTTTTATATTTAATATTATTTATTTTAATTTTTTGATTTTTCTATTTTAATATTATTTAAACTAATGGTAAATTAGATATTTTAATTTTTTTTCTAATGTTTTTGTTAAAAAATTCTATAAAAGTCTATATTGAATACCCCATAATTTTTATAGAACCTTTAAAAATTATGATTAAATACACTCAAACTTTTTAAATCCACAAAAATCTATAAAAGCCTTTCAAAATTATGATTGAATTTTCATTTTAATTCTAGCAGAAAACCTTTTTTTTTTTTTTTTCTGTATTTGTGGTCCATACAATTTAATTTCCAACAATTTTTCGTAAACATTCTAACATATATCCAGATTTATGTTCCTACTCTATCATAAAAGTTCCTAAATAATTGACGTGTTCTAATGTTTATTATCCTTTTTTCTTGGTCATGGGCCTTATTTTGGGAGTGTGGCACAGGTTGGGCTTGGGCATTTTAAGCATTACAAATTTTGGGCCCTATCTTACATGATCGCTTATTGGTCCGGTCCTGGCATGAACAAAATAAAGTTGTAGCTTCATTGACTCTCGAGAGCAGATGAAATAATACTGGTATTAGTCAAGAAGAGTATTACATATTTATCATGGAAAATTCTGTGTCCTTTCACAAAGAAGATCGAAGAATTTTTTTTCATTTTTGTACATCTTTATAATGAAAATTTCTAAGAAATTTCGAAAAAGAAAAGGTCTTAATAATTTTCAAAAAGAGATTTTTATTCAAATCGGTCAATGTAACAGGTTTTTGCAACTTTTTATTTAACCCATTATGAAGATGATTTTTCTATTTTATTCAAGGAACTAAATATCCAAATGGTACTCAATATATCAATCGATATTTTCATATTTTGAGGGGACCGATATTAAAAATATCCTCAAATATTCCTAATATTTATGACATTTCCATAAATTTAGAATCCTAATATTTTTACCCAAACTGATATTTAATTCATTGATTTTACTAGCCACTCTACTAGAAAATTAAATGGGTTGGAGGCAAAAAGTTGCAAGACACAGCACCAAGATTCTCATTATAATCATTTTCTCGAAAGTTCACTCTTTTTAAATGGAATGAATTTAAATAAGAAAAGCAACAACATTGCTCAACAAATTAACGTTACTTAACATTCAAGAAATCGTACTTAAAACCATAACGCCAGGAATCACTGATCAAGATTCAACTTATAAATAAAATATATAAGAAAGTAGAATCATGTTACTAATATATGATTCTCTCAAATATGAAATCTTTTACTATCACAAATAGCTGTTGCTTGAGTTTAAATTCCTAAAGACAATTAATATAGCAAATAACTAACAAGAATTCAGCTCTGATACTTAATTAACAGGAATACAAATACCATACTGCAGGTGAAAACAGACTATTGGAGGCTCTAAAATTAATCAAATTAGACACAGAAGAAACTGAATTAATAAATAAACATATTCATCAAACAGTCAATTACTCACAACGGCAGAGTAATGTTGCCAAGATAGTGGTAACAAAAATAGATTGCATTCAACTATATGTAACTAAATACAGTCTAAGAATCTCTAATATTTACCTGGGGATGGCGCCGCTTAACACTATTGACTATAGTCTATATATTGTATATAGACTGTAGCGAAACCAATTTTGAAATTCTGCCGGTAGTTCCCTTAGAGAATCATTATTTGACAGATTCAAGACTCATAGAGAAGACTATGTGACGGTTCTTTAAACAACAGCATTCTCGTATTTTTCGTACTGAGTTCCATGCACAGTTAGTTGTCAACAATTCTTAATTCTATTATCCATCAATGACATCCACCTTAAATCAATGACATTCTCGTATCTTTTAAACAACAACATTCTCGTATTTTTTTATACTGAGTTTCATGAGGGATTGTCACTATTCTATTATTGTCATTGAGAATAGAGTTAGCAGAGAAGGACATCTAGGAGCATCTAGTAAATTCTTAGTTCTATTATCCATCAATGACATCCTCCTTACCCCTTCCCACTTGGTAGCCTCCACTGTCTTGGTTAATCCAACACTTGCATGGATAAAAACATTTTCATATGAAGATACCAGTGCTGGTTATTGCCGGTGCTGAAGGTGCCCTGGTGCCCCTTAAATATTCTCAAGCTATGGCTTCAAAATTTGTAAATTCTGTGAGTATCACTTCATTGCTCTCTCTGTCTATTTCTCTTTTGTAACTATTTGAGATGGTTAAGAGCTAACCGGTTACATGATACTCTAGTTATATAAGGTAACCATCTTATGTTTATGTTATTTATCGTGATGCAGAGGCTGGTTGCTATATCGGGATGTGGTCATCTTCCACATGAGGAATGCCCCAAGGCATTACTTGCAGCTATAACACCTTTTATAAGCAGACTCTTATTTACAACGGACTTTCAAAACCAATAGGACACCCTCCATATTTCTTTTTTTTTTTTAAGAACTTACTAGTAGGTTGTATTTGCTGTAGGGGTTTTTTTCTTGTTTTCCTTTTTTATTTCATTCTTTTTCTTTCTTCTTTCTTTTTCTTTGTTTAATCAATTTAACCCAAAGGGAGAATATAAGGTCTTCTCTTGCTTTCGGGTGTTTTTGATGTGTTAGTTTGGAGCCAAGCCAACCCTAATTCTACAGGGTTATAGTTATAGAGCTTTCTCTCTCTCTCTCTCTCTCTCCTCTCTCTCTCTCTCTCTCTCTCTCTCTCTCTCTCTCTCTCCTCTCTCATCTCTCTCTCTCTCTCTCTCTCTCTCTCTCTCTCTCTCTCATCTCTCTCTCTCTCTCCTCTCTCTCTCTCTCTCTCTCTCTCTCTCTCTCTCTCTCTCTCTCTCTCTCTCTCTCTCTCTCTCTCTCTCTCTCTCTCTCTCTCTCTCTCTCTCTCTCTCTCTCTCTCTCTCTCTCTCTCTCTCTCTCTCTCTCTCTCTCTCTCTCTCTCCCTCTCTCTCTCTTTCACTTGTATTTTTATCTTTCTTTTTATTCAACATTTGTTAAGGTTTTAATTATTGACCGTTTATTCTAAAATGAAGCATGTTATTTGCCACTTAAGGGGTGGGAAATAGCATTTATTTGTACACTTTATCAAATTTGAAAAAGCAAGCATTAAAGCATGTTATTGTTTTCGTAACAATTTGAACTCTCTGTAGCCTTACTATTTGTGGTTTTGCATGAATGATGGATAGTGGTTGCCACTAGAATTCAACCAGTAGAATCACAGCATAGAACTAGAAAGGTAGTGGTTATTGTGTCAATTGCTTCGTTTGGTGGTGTAACATAGTGTACGGTGGCAGTGCTTGGAGATTAGAATGGTTTGATTTCCCATTCATTCATTCATTTGAGCATGGTGAGGTTGTATGGTAATGATTTGTACATACATTATCTCATTGTTTGAAAAATTGTAGAAAGAATTCTATTGAGTCACATTCATTTTTACCACAGTTGGTTGCCATAAAAAGTCTCTCAAGTTAACGAATTAAAAAAAGAAGTTATTTTAACGTATGGATTTCTTTTTTTTGAAGGAAATTAAGTAGTAATCTTGTTCTTAATAGTTATTATTATTATTCTTTTAAATGAAGTTGAAAGGAGGGGCCAATTTTAGTGCCAAGGGAACCGTCCTCAGTATACGAAGGAGGTGGCGGCTTGCCGGTTGTCAGTAGATGAGATTGGCCACACAAAAAGGGCGCCTATGGTGCCAGAGCCCAGGGAGCATGAGATACACTGTCTTTTAACTTTTTACAAAAAAATAAAAAATAAAAAATCTTTAAAATTACCCTTTGCTCATTAAATCTAACAAAATAATTGAAACTAACATAGCCGGTTAATGGATCCCCATCCTAATTCTTCAAGATTAAAAGGTAAGTAGCCCTTCATACGTATGATTTGTTTAGTGTTAGTTTTCAAATAAAAAAACAATTATCTATATATCAGAAAAAAATAAATAAAAAACAACAATTTGTCCAATGTGCCCTTACTTTCATACTTTGACAATTTTTAGTATGGTGCAAGTCAGTTCATTGTTTTTCCAAATTTAGGATGTTTTAATGAATTTTCAGATTTTACAAAAAAGTGGGTTCATCGGTTGCTTATAATGATTAACCCTTTTTTTTTCCCCAGACATCCACTTTGTTTAAATAAATGTTTCTTTTATTTTTTTAAAAAAATGTTCCTTTTTTTTGGTGTTCCTATTAACATTAAGCGAAATAGTAATTACAAACACTAGAAGAATGAAATTATTATTATCCTACGTAGTTTTATCATTCATAGGGATATCGTTTTCCTCAAAAAGGACAGTCGGTTTTGGACCTAAAATGATCATAAAAACTAACTTAATTCGTATTTCAAGTGTTAGGATACAGTTTCTAAACAAAAGTGTGATAATAAATTTTTATTGTTATTAAATTTGAAACTATTTTTTTGACAATTGATTTGATCTAAGTTTGAGAATATCCCTTCAAAATATTACATTATGCATTTTTTTTTTTTTAAATTCTAAGTCATTTATTTCTAAACCCAAAGATTTTGTATTTTTACCATTTTTTAAAAAAAAAAAAAAAAACAGGAGTTAAATTATAAATCAAAGTTTTTCATGTTATTTAGCTCGTAATCTCTTTGAATTTGCATCCCCTATCAATCTGAGTTTTAGAAAAATTATGGTTCACTTCACCTTGTAGTGGTTGCTTAAGATTTATCGATTACTAAATTTTTTCTTTTTTTAAAGTTGACAATCTAGATTCATTTTAACAACACAACAAATTTCTAAAACCCACATGAGGTGCAGCTTAATTAAAATTTTAGATCTGCAAATTTAAAATTAGGTAGAAATAGAACCCTCTACTACTTAAAAAAGTGGTAACGCAACAAACATTCAAGTTGATCAATAACTTATATATTTTTTGAAATTAGGTAGAAATTTAAAATTTATATATATTTTTTGAAAAAAAATGTTATATATATAATAAAAATAATTAAAAAAACATCATATCATAATTATAATTTGAATAGTAATGCCCAAAAGTTCAAAATATAAAATGAGCAAAAAGCAATTGTCAGCATGCCACAGATGACAATGTTTGTCCAAATATTTTCTCAAACAAAGAAACAACATATATATGATTTCAAATTAATTTTTTATTATATAAATATGTATAATGATTTTTTTTTTCAAAATAATAATAATAATTAAAAATAAAATAATAAAATATATGTATTGATATTTTTGACTTTTCACAATAAATGGTTAATCAATAATTAGTTTTAGTGGTAGTAAACATTTTTTAGGGTATGTTAGTGCAATAAATGTTAAAGTTGCCACTTAATGCAATTTTGAGATATTTGGGGAATAAGTGCAATTAACCCTATAATTAATATTTTGAGATATTTGGGTGTGTGTCTCAAATGGGTGTACATACAATATTTAAGGGGTGGAAACATTGTCACTCTTTCTAAATATTGACAGTAACAAATTAGTAGTTTTTTAAGATCTATAAGATCAATTGCAATTCTACACCTTTTGAATATCAAATTCTGTAATTAATAGACAACTACTCTTATAATAAATGAAAAAAGCTACTCACTCATACAAACCTTAAAATACAATATTATAACATATGATTTTTTTTTTTTTTTTCATATGCAATAGCAATAACAATGATGGTCCTCTCAAAACCCTCTTTTAGAATTATTTTGGATACTTTTTTTTTTTTTCTCTCTCTCTTTTTGTTAGTAACTGTTTTCAATACTTCCAAATATATGAACCTTAAAATACAATATATATATTTTTGATGGCTGTTACAAGTCCAAAGATCAACCGAGATTATGTGGGATTTGATTTTAGGGCGCGGCTCAGGGAACGGCTTCCATATAGAAGAGAGCACCCCATACATTGGAGGAAGGAAGAGAGGGGGTGTCAGATGACAGACCCACGCATTTAATGATAGAGGATGTATTATTTAGGTGTAGAATCATGCATCACTTGCATGAGGACAGACACTCTAACCAGTGAAGCTATCGCCCAATTATCTTAAAATACAATATTATAACATATAAAAATATTATTTTCATATGCAATAACAAAGACCACCATTTCAAAGAAAAAATCTTCCATGAGACTATTTCATGATTGATATAGTGTGACAGACTAATAAAAAGAGTGAGAGAGAAATAAAAAACCAATGAAAAGAGTGAGAGAAAATGAAATGACACTATTTCATTAGTTTGTCGCACCATATCAGCTGTAGAATAATCTGATGGAAGATTTTTTTTTCCATTTCAAAACCCTCTTTTTAAACTATTGTTAAAATTTTAAATACTTCTAAGTACATGAATCTATTCGTAATACATAAAAATGAACATGAGGTCGAACCCACAAAAACCGTTGATAGAAAACTAATCTAATTTTAATTTAAATTAAATCCGACCCTAGTTAACAAAGAGAGATAAATTAAGAATGGAAACTAAAACTACAAGCAAACATTTGTGCAAATAAAAATAACAACTAAATGCAGAGAGCTTGAGATTCAATTGGCAAAATTCGATCAACGGAAGAAAAGTTTTATGCTCAGAATTCACGTTATTAAAAATGCAACCTTCTCCCATTCTTTTTCTTTTTTTGGATAAACAACCTTCTACTATCCAAATTATTAAATCTCAAATCAAAATTTAGAATGGCAATATAACACCAATCTACTGCTTTCTCAAGATTTTATCAAATAACATAAGAATTAATTTCTAATAAATTCTATTGGAATGAGTTGATGCATAAGAGTTAAGTATTATATTTGTACAATATTGGATAATCATAAAACTAAATGTTCTTACATTTAAACTGTCCATCAAAAAATACTTAATATTAAAAGAGAAACACTTTTACTTTTTTTATATCAATGAAACTAAAATTGATGCACGGTAAAGTAAAAATTAAATATTATAATTGAATTGAAAACACTAGCAATTCGGTTTCATCTAATACTGCAAATAAAAAATTAAAAAGACCTCTTCGAAAACATATTTAAAAAGACACTAGGAAAGCAATAGCAAAAATAAATGTAAAATTAGGGATGATAATTCCACTTGACAAAACCAGCCGGTGAAGATGTTTCATATGCAATAGAATTGAAAACGTTAAGTTCAGTTACATATCAACGATATATACCACACTTCTAGTTAAAATCTTGAATGATAAAATTGATAATCTTCTCTAATTTTATTAAAAAAAAAATCATAGTATTCAGTTGGCCTCTATTGTGTTTTCTTCCTGGGACGAAGTTGCACCAGAAAATTCTCTTAGAAAAGTCATCTTGCGAACAGACTTCCAGCGTGGATTTCTTATAAAATATAGAATTAATCAAGGAATCAACAATTAACTATTTATTGTTACTACGAATGTGCTTCCAGACAATGCTCTCAAGTAGGAATATAAAATGCTATAACCATTGCAAAAGCATAAACAAAATAGATAATCAGTGTGAATGTGATCAATAGTGTCAAAAGAAAAGCAAAGAAGTGGGGGCTCGAATAAACTTTTGCAAATGTACAAATCATCAATTCCATCAATTACTTTACAGTTATGTGGGGTTAGAAAGCAGACATCAGAGGTCCATCTTTGTCAAATAACAAGAAGCTTACAATTGATAACATTATTTCATTCTTGTGATTTTGTAACACACCTGCTATCAGAAATTGTCTAGCTGATCACCAAAACAAACACATAGCCATGGATTGTGTAAGCCCAATCTTGGACATTTTCACTCGATGGTGGGATTGCACTGCCAACCGTGCTGCTTATGTACGTGACCTCCAGGAGAACTTAAAACTCTTTGAGAGACTTGAAGCGTGAACCGGAAGATATCAGCAAAGATGATGATGGTATGGCTGAGTTTGCAGAGCAGCACCAATATTTAAATTCAAGTAAAGAGTGATAATTTGTCAAACAGTGAGCATGTTAGCAGACCAATAAAGCAAATAACATATCCAAATCAGCAATGATACTTCAAATCAATTGGAGAAGAAAGAATCAATGTCCAATAGTACTAACAAATTGACAATACAAGCAGCCCCAGGCAACAACACTTATCAATTGCAAACCAGAAAGGTTTAAAACTCTAAGACAATCGGTTGTACGCCTAAATGAACACTTGCAATGATAAATTGAAAGAAAGAAAACTATAACAGGAGTTTAATGAGATACATTATAAGGAAAAGCACACACCAAAAATCAAACTCATGAACCGGTCCAAGATTTGAAACAGGGCAGAAAAGCATTTTGAGTGGCTTGATCCTCCCACCGCAACATCTTCCACCAGCTTTCCTCTCCCTCAATGACCATCTTACATTCCTTGGCACTGTTAGAATCGAGTGGAAGCTTCTTAAGATTCCAGCATCCTCGCACTCTAATATTCTTGAGGTGCAGGAAGGGCAAAGCATTACAAAAATGCTCTTCAACTGTTGTAGATATTCCAACCGCAACAATTCGAGTTTTCCAAATGGTTTTAGAGTTCCCAACATCTCTGGAAGTTGGTCTATTTTTCTTGCACTAATTATTTCTGCCATATTAACGCATGAATGGACAGACAAGAACTTGAGATTTTGAGCAAAAACAAGCCATGTCAAGTCCCTCAATTTGTTGCAGCGGGCTACATTAATTGTGTGAAGGCTAAGGAAACGTTGAGTTTCTGGTATGCTAAGTACTTCCTGTGCACCACCAATCATCAACTCTTCCAAATAGTATCTTGAAATATGTAGAGTATGAAGATGCTTCAAATCTGCTAAAGATAAAACATTGAGTGACTCTGAATCCGAGAATGATTGAAGGCTCAGAGATTGAGTACAACCGCGTAACTTAATGGAGCTCAAAAATCTTGTGAGAGCATTGGAACTTCTTAAAGTGATGGTAAGCACATTTATATATCTCAAACCAAGCAACTCCTCCACCAAAAATTCATGACCACCAAATAAAACGTTGTCTGCTTCCTCTGTAGGACCCGGACCAAAATAATTGAACATCCTCAACACTTGTAACATGGAAAAACTAGATATCAGTTGCCTTGGAATTGTGCAAAGAAAAGGCATCTGCTCCAAGTTCAAACATTTAAGATTGAACAACGCCTTTATCTCATTTGGCAGCTCAGTTATAGATGTATGCGATAAGTTTAGATACTGCAGAGAAGACAAGCGTGAAATTCCTGGTGGTAATTCTCTTAGAAAATGATTGGATGAAAGATTTAAAACTTTGAGAGAAGGCATAAGTTGGAAGAAATGATATCGATACGCATTAAATGATTGGAATGGAGAAACAAAGTTGTGAGACGAGAGCAAGTAGAAGACGAGGACAGATCCCAGATGGACAGATCCCGATTTTATTATCCATCAATAAGATCCTTGTCGCCCCTGTCCGCTGTACAATCGCTGGTGCTTCAGTTAACCCGGCCCCTGCTTGAATCAACACATTCTGCTGTTCGATTCACATGTGATCCACAGAGTCATATCACGAAGCACATCATTGCATTTTAACGTAATTAGACCCCACTTTCTTCCAGTAAACATGCACGAAGTAAATCACCAATGATGCAGTAGCCTTTATTTTGTGTTTCATCGGAGTCATTTTCATCAAAAAATCCCTCCCCAATCCAACAATCTATCAACCCACGTTTAGAAATGTTATGGTCTTCTGAGAACAAACTACAATATAAAAGACAAGATCTCGTTTTGTCATCAAGCAAACTATCATAACTGAACTTTAAAAGACGATACACCTCTTTCTCCATATCCGGAAATTTAGAAGCTGATCTACTTAGGACTTGAATTGCATCATCCCATTCTTGAGGTGTCTTCTTATAAGCCATAGCTCTACCAGTGGTGATTAGAGCCAGTGGTAAACCACCACACTCTCGAGCAACACATTTGGCTAGCTCAGGAATATCAGGTTGGCTATTAAGAGTCTCTTCTCCAACCTTATTTTGAAACAATTCCCAGGCTTCCGCATCAGTCAAACACTCTACTTTAAACATCCTATTAGATTCCATTAGGCCGCAGACGTAAATGGAACGAGTTGTGAAGACTACCTTGGAAGCAATTTCGAGGCTTGCAAGAGGGACACCAATTTTGGTTAAATCAACCCGCTCCCATATGTCATCCAATAATAATACAAACTTCTTCTTGCTCAAAAGCTTGAAGATATCTCTACCTTTCTCTTCAAGGCTTTCCTCTTCCAAGACTCGTCAGAAAGACCTAATCTCTCTCCAATGCTTTCTTGAATCTTCTCAAGTCCGTACATCTTTGGACACCACAACCCAAATAACGACATCAAAATCGTTTGGTGTGTCGAGGAACTTATTGTTGATTTGGGTTAATAGGGTAGTCTTACCAACTCCACCCATTCCATATAGGCCAACAATTTCTCACCTTGTCTTCATCAAGGCATCTCCAAACTTCGTCAGTTGTCGCTTGCAAGCCCACTACCGTTGGTTGACTAGGTATTTCATCCACTGCAGCTTCTGGAACCTTCTCGGCCAATACTTGGAAAGCTCCATCAGCAATCAAAGTCGTCACAGCATTCTTCAATTTAAACACTTTCTTGCCAAACTTGTAGCTAGACTTGAAATTCTTAGAGCAAAAGCCTCCAAACACAACTTGTTAATTTCTTGTGAGCGATCTTTCATCAACTCACCAACTCTAGTTTCCATATCTTGTACCTTGGAGAGCCACCCCTGCACTTGATCTAATCGTTTCATCTGCTGTTGTTCAGCAACAATGACCCTGGTCATTACATCGTTCCTTGCTTCAATCAACTCTTGCAGTGCATTTTCTAAAGCTACAACATTATCTTCCAACTCACTTATATACGTTGCATTTCTGGCTGAGCAATCCTGACAGCGAGATATAATGGCATCACATGATATTGAGATCGAACAGAGATTACCCATCTGACAAAAGTACAAAAGTTGTACGAAAATTTAAAAAAAAAAAAGAAAAAGAAAAAAACAGAAAAAAAAAAGAAGCAAAGCTAGAACTTCAGAATCATACTACTGGAAACAACTCTGCCTTTCTGGTTGAGCATGTAGAAGATATGATTTTTATGGGTACAACCAAAACTCTTTTAGTAACAATGGAGAATATTAAAGAGAAAATACTGGAAATACCCCTAGCAGAGGGTCAGGTTAGAAGGCAACACTATTTTTTAACTCTTGCAAAAACTGACTTTTTATGAACAAAAATACCCTTACTAACCCTCACCTAAAATCACACGCCAAATTCAAAATCATTCCCATCCTACTTAAAAAAAAATATCATTCCCATTCTACCCTTTTCTCCCCCAATTCTCCACCCTTTACACACATTCTCTCCCCATTCTCCACCGTTTCTCCCTCATTCTCCATCCACTCACAAACATCATTCAACTTCATGCAGCATCAAAACAATGGACTTTCCCGAACCAAGAAAAAGGTACCAGATTAAACACACCCGATTCAGTAACAAACCAAATAAATCCACCTGCACATGCATCAAACTTTTACAGAAAACAACATACACACACACACAAACTCAAACAACACAAAACCAAAAACAACCCAACAACAATTCAACACAAAAACAACCAAAAAAAGAAAAATAAAAAAACAAGTACTAAGAAACAGAAGCAGAAAACAAGCTCACAAGAGCAGTAGCAGTACACAGAATCAAAGCGGGTTCTGGTGTTTGTTCTTGCTTCTTCTAGCTTCTTCTTACTATTTCTGGATTTCACGCTTTCAGCGGATATGTCGCCGGTGAAAGAGTGAGAGAGGTAGGGAGGGGGAGAGGTAGACACTCGAAAATGAGAGTAGAGATGCCGCCGGTGAGATAGTGAGACCAGGAGATGTTCGCCGGTGGAGGGATTGAGAGAGCTGCGTCGTCGGTGAGGGAGTGGAGAGAGCTACGTCACCCGTTTTGGAATTCAAAATGGAGAGAGAGTGAAAAATGAGAAAGACAATGTCATATAAAAGGATGGGCGGGGTTGTAATTCCACCCTTTTCACCAAATGTCAAAGCTGGAGGTCAGCCTGCCACACACAATGCCATCAGTCCCCAGTCTTGAAAGTAGGGCTGGAAAATTTTCTCTAAAATATTACTTTGTAAGGAAATTTTCTCTAAAATTAGAAGATATTAAAATGAAATAGTATATTTCTAATACATCAATAATTGAAACAAGCAATAAAATGCAAAAATATGTATGATCCAAGTCCAAATATATAAGCAGATAGCTGTTGTGCCATCTGGCACCCAACCTATGAGAGTTTAGTCTATTTGGTCAAATGTTCATGATTGATTGCATTTAGGGCTTTGAGTTAAGGACAATTTTCTCACGTGATGTGGATTTTCTCCTACGTTGGAAGCTTTAATTTCGAAACACACCTCAGAGACCCTTGATCAAGAGTGTCTACTAAATTACACACATGTAAATACTCATGATATATGTAATAAAAAAAAGTCTAAATATTTAAAAGGAAAGTCTTAAAAAGTGTTTAACTTTTAATAGATTATCATTTTCTCCCATCTAATTTTGTTTTTTATCCAAAATCTTTCGTACCATCATTTTTTTAATAAAAAATGTTAGAAAAAGTTAAAATACGAATTTATCTTTAGTTTAAATAATGTTAAAATAAAAAGGATAATCTCAAAACCCCTTGACTTTGACACAAT
The DNA here is from genome assembly GCA_021234005.1 of Nephelium lappaceum. Taxonomy (NCBI): domain Eukaryota; kingdom Viridiplantae; phylum Streptophyta; class Magnoliopsida; order Sapindales; family Sapindaceae; genus Nephelium; species Nephelium lappaceum. Next base: position 185,007 of record JAIZFV010000001.1, on the reverse strand, counting down.
TCATTTCCTCCATTGTAGTTTGTTTTTATCTAAAATATTGCTTAATTTTAAAATAACACTCAAAATACCCGCTAAAGGAGTATGAAATGACGATAATTTCTTGACAATAAACAGTTCCATTAGTATGAAGATGATTGACGTTTGACTCCAAGAGAAAAAAGGAAATGCGATGAAAAATTAATTAAAAAATGAAAAATAAAAAATAATAATATTAAATACAAAAAATAACGTAATTTCATTAAAAGGAGATTGATGATGGTGGTTCAATTGAAAATGATGGTTTCAAATCTTCAATTTGTGGGAGATTAATGGTGATTGATAAAACTCATAATCTACTTGAACTGTAATGGTTGAGATAAAAGAGATGGTTGATGAAACCCATAATCTGTTGCTCCATTTGCAGTCATGGTTGCAGTTTGAACAGTGTTTGTTCTCTGGATTCTTCCAGATCAAACAAAAAACTTTTGTAAAAAAAAAATGGTTTTTTTTTAAATATATTGTTCTATTTTTAAAAAAATATATATTTTTATATTATTTATTTTGATTTTTGATTTTTTTTATGTTTAATATTATTTATTTTATTTTTGATTTTTCTATTTTATATTATTTAAACTAAGGGTAAACTCGATATTTAAATTTGTTTTCTAACGTTTTTGTTAAAAAATTAACAATAAGGGGGGGGGGGGGGGTTTTGTTCTCTGGATTCTCCAGATCAAACAAAACAACTTTGTAAAAAAAAAAATGGTTTTTTTTAAATATTGTTCTATTTTAAAAAAATATTATATTTTTTGTATTTATTTGATTTTGATTTTTTATGTTTATATATTTTAATTTTTTGATTTTCTATTTTAATATTATTTAAACTAAGGGTAAACTCGATATTTAAATTTTTTTTCTAACGTTTTTGTTAAAAAATTAACAATAAGGGGGGGGGGGGGGGGGGGGGGGGGGGGGGTGTGTGTGTTTAGATAAAATGAAACAACATGAAAAAAAATGGATAAATCTGTTAAACCCAAACGACCCTTTTCAGATTTCCATTAATTTTTCATTGTATTTCCTTTTTGCCCCTAGAGTCAAATGGTTAATCATGTCTACCTAACGAAATTTGTTACGTTAGGGTATTATTGTTATTTAATTCGCTTTTCAAAGGAATTTTGAGGGTTTATTCTAAAGTCAAACGATAGTTTGGATTTAAAAACGAAATATATGGGGAAAAAAATGGATAATGTGTCAAACATCAAACGATTTTTTTTGGGATTATCCCTATTTAAAATTTACACATATTAGGAATTTCTAAAGACGATGTGATAGATAGAGATTAAAAATAATAATAATATTGAGAGAATGCAAGCATAATATGCATGCATAAACTTCAAGACAACAACTTGTCAAACATCTCGAAGTATTAAGAAGATTCCTGCCTACTCAAAGTGTGTTGTGTCATGGTGGTGCAACATAATCGCATTGCCTTTCTTTAAAGAGTGCATAGATTCGAGTATCGACTGCCTTAAGGTGGACAATTACATGAGACACTCCTAGAGGGGATTGAATACATTGATCCCTTAGTTAGAGGGTTATGTTTCTTCACTTAGTGTGAAACCCTTTTTTCCTTGCTTATATAGGGGAGTCAGTATTGTAGCTATTGCGGTCCAAACGGCTCCATGTAAATGGTATTTAGAGAGTTCGGTAGTTATACATGTATTTATAATATTAAATAATAATAATAGAAAAAAAAATAAAAAGAATAAGAAGAAGAAGAAGAAGAAGAAGAAGTTCCTTCCTTGTCTCAAATTCCAAAGTAAGATCAAGAATTGAATGTTCAATATTCACTCTGATTTGTATAATTTATGTTCTATAAATTTAAAAGGTTAAAAAAGATTTTTTGGATAGTATTCGTCAAACATTTAATTTTAGTATTGAGAAACAAAGTAACTTTATTATTATTGTTATTCTATATAAATTAATATTAAATGGA
>JAIZFV010000001.1:127225-182032 GCA_021234005.1 Nephelium lappaceum | reverse complement strand
GTTAGAATCGAGTGGAAGCTTCTTAAGATTCTGGCATCCTCGCACTCTAATATTCTTGAGGTGCAGGGAAGGGCAAAGCATTACAAAAAATGCTCTTCAACTGTTGTAGATATTCCAACCGCAACAATTCGAGTTTTCCAAATGGTTTTAGAGTTCCCAACATCTCTGGAAGTTGGTCTATTTTTCTTGCACTAATTATTTCTGCCATATTAACGCATGAAGGACAGCCAAGAACTTGAGATTTTGAGCAAAAACAAGCCCTGTCAAGTCCCTCAATTTGTTGCAGCGGGCTACATTAATTGTGTGAAGGCTAAGGAAACGTTGAGTTTCTGGTATGCTAAGTACTTCCTGTGCACCACCAATCATCAACTCTTCCAAATAGTATCTTGAAATATGTAGAGTATGAAGATGCTTCAAATCTGCTAAAGATAAAACATTGAGTGACTCTGAATCCGAGAATGATTGAAGGCTCAGAGATTGAGTACAACCGCGTAACTTAATGGAGCTCAAAAATCTTGTGAGAGCATTGGAACTTCTTAAAGTGATGGTAAGCACATTTATATATCTCAAACCAAGCAACTCCTCCACCAAAAATTCATGACCACCAAATAAAACGTTGTCTGCTTCCTCTGTAGGACCCGGACCAAAATAATTGAACATCCTCAACACTTGTAACATGGAAAAACTAGATATCAGTTGCCTTGGAATTGTGCAAAGAAAAGGCATCTGCTCCAAGTTCAAACATTTAAGATTGAACAACGCCTTTATCTCATTTGGCAGCTCAGTTATAGATGTATGCGATAAGTTTAGATACTGCAGAGAAGACAAGCGTGAAATTCCTGGTGGTAATTCTCTTAGAAAATGATTGGATGAAAGATTTAAAACTTTGAGAGAAGGCATAAGTTGGAAGAAATGATTATCGATACGCATTAAATGATTGGAATGGAGAAACAAAGTTGTGAGACGAGAGCAAGTAGAAGACGAGGACAGATCCCAGATGGACAGATCCCTGATTTTATTATCCATCAATAAGATCCTTGTCGCCCCTGTCCGCTGTACAATCGCTGGTGCTTCAGTTAACCCGGCCCCTGCTTGAATCAACACATTCTGCTGTTCGATTTCACATGTGATCCACAGAGTCATATCACGAAGCACATCATGCATTTTAACGTAATTAGACCCACTTTCTTCCAGTAAACATGCACGAAGTAAATCACCAATGATGCAGTAGCCTTTATTTTGTGTTTCATCGGAGTCATTTTCATCAAAAAATCCCTCCCCAATCCAACAATCTATCAACCCACGTTTAGAAATGTTATGGTCTTCTGAGAACAAACTACAATATAAAAGACAAGATCTCGTTTTGTCATCAAGCAAACTATCATAACTGAACTTTAAAAGACGATACACCTCTTTCTCCATATCCGGAAATTTAGAAGCTGATCTACTTAGGACTTGAATTGCATCATCCCATTCTTGAGGTGTCTTCTTATAAGCCATAGCTCTACCAGTGGTGATTAGAGCCAGTGGTAAACCCACCACACTCTCGAGCAACACATTTGGCTAGCTCAGGAATATCAGGTTGGCTATTAAGAGTCTCTTCTCCAACCTTATTTTGAAACAATCCCAGGCTTCCGCATCAGTCAAACACTCTACTTTAAACATCCTATTAGATTCCATTAGGCCGCAGACGTAAATGGAACGAGTTGTGAAGACTACCTTGGAAGCAATTTCGAGGCTTGCAAGAGGGACACCAATTTTGGTTAAATCAACCCGCTCCCATATGTCATCCAATAATAATACAAACTTCTTCTTGCTCAAAAGCTTGAAGATATCTCTACCTTTCTCTTCAAGGCTTTTCCTCTTCCAAGACTCGTCAGAAAGACCTAATCTCTCTCCAATGCTTTCTTGAATCTTCTCAAGTCGTACATCTTTGGACACCACAACCCAAATAACGACATCAAAATCGTTTGGTGTGTCGAGGAACTTATTGTGATTTGGGTTAATAGGGTAGTCTTACCAACTCCACCCATTCCATATAGGCCAACAATTCTCACCTTGTCTTCATCAAGGCATCTCCAAACTTCGTCAGTTGTCGCTTGCAAGCCCACTACCGTTGGTTGACTAGGTATTTCATCCACTGCAGCTTCTGGAACCTTCTCGGCCAATACTTGGAAAGCTCCATCAGCAATCAAAGTCGTCACAGCATTCTTCAATTTAAACACTTTCTTGCCAAACTTGTAGCTAGACTTGAAATTCTTAGAGCAAAAGCCTCCAAAACACAACTTGTTAATTTCTTGTGAGCGATCTTTCATCAACTCACCAACTCTAGTTTCCATATCTTGTACCTTGGAGAGCCACCCCTGCACTTGATCTAATCGTTTCATCTGCTGTTGTTCAGCAACAATGACCCTGGTCATTACATCGTTCCTTGCTTCAATCAACTCTTGCAGTGCATTTTCTAAAGCTACAACATTATCTTCCAACTCACTTATATACGTTGCATTTCTGGCTGAGCAATCCTGACAGCGAGATATAATGGCATCACATGATATTGAGATCGAACAGAGATTACCCATCTGACAAAAGTACAAAAGTTGTACGAAAATTTAAAAAAAAAAAGAAAAAGAAAAAAACAGAAAAAAAAAAAGAAGCAAGCTAGAACTTCAGAATCATACTACTGGAAACAACTCTGCCTTTCTGGTTGAGCATGTAGAAGATATGATTTTATGGGTACAACCAAAACTCTTTTAGTAACAATGGAGAATATTAAAGAGAAAATACTGGAAATAACCCCTAGCAGAGGGTCAGGTTAGAAGGCAACACTATTTTTTAACTTCTTGCAAAACTGACTTTTTATGAACAAAAATACCCTTACTAACCCTCACCTAAAATCACACGTCCAAATTCAAAATCATTCCCATCCTACTTAAAAAAAAATATCATTCCCATTCTACCCTTTTCTCCCCCAATTCTCCACCCTTTACACACATTCTCTCCCCATTCTCCACCGTTTTCTCCCCTCATTCTCCATCCACTCATCAAACATCATTCAACTTCATGCAGCATCAAAACAATGGACTTTCCCGAACCAAGAAAAAGGTACCAGAATTAAACACACCCGATTCAGTAACAAACCAAATAAATCCCACCTGCACATGCATCAAACTTTTACAGAAAACAACATACACACACAACACAAACTCAAACAACACAAAACCAAAAACAACCCCAACAACAATTCAACCAAAAACAACCAAAAAAGAAAAAATAAAAAAACAAGTACTAAGAAACAGAAGCAGAAAAACAAGCTCACAAGAGCAGTAGCAGTACACAGAATCAAAGCGGGTTCTGGTGTTGTTCTTGCTTCTTCTAGCTTCTTCTTACTATTTCTGGATTTCACGCTTTCAGCGGATATGTCGCCGGTGAAAGAGTGAGAGAGGTAGGGAGGTGGAGAGGTAGACACTCGAAAATGAGAGTAGAGATGCCGCCGGTGAGATAGTGAGACAGGAGATGTCGCCGGTGAGGGATTGAGAGAGCTGCGTCGTCGGTGAGGGAGTGAGAGAGCTACGTCACCCGTTTTGGAATTCAAAATGGGAGAGAGAGTGAAAAATGAGAAAGACAATGTCATATAAAAGGATGGGCGGGGTTGTAATTCCACCCTTTCACCAAATGTCAAAGCTGGAGGTCAGCCTGCCACACACAATGCCATCAGTCCCCAAGTCTTGAAAGTAGGGCTGGAAAATTTTCTCTAAAATATTACTTTGTAAGGAAATTTTCTCTAAAATTAGAAGATATTAAAATGAAATAGTATATTTCTAATACATCAATAATTGAAACAAGAATAAAATGCAAAAATATGTATGATCCAAGTCCAAATATATAAGCAGATAGCTGTTGGTGCCACTGGCACCCAACCTATGAGAGTTTAGTCTATTTGGGTCAAATGTTCATGATTTGATTTGCATTTAGGGCCTTTGAGTTAAGGACAATTTTCTCACGTGATGTGGATCTTTCCTCCTACTTCTGGAAGCTTTAATTTCGAACCACACCTCAGAGCCCTTGATCAAGAGTGTCCTATAAATTACACAGCATGTAATATACTCATGATATATGTAATAAAAAAAAAGTCTAAATATTTAAAAGGAAAAGTCTTAAAAAGTCGTTTAACTTTTAATAGATTATCATTTTCTCCCATATAATTTTGTTTTTATCCAAAATCTTTCGTACCATCATTTTTTTAATAAAAATGTTAGAAAAAGTTAAAATATCGAATTTATCTTTAGTTTAAATAATGTTAAAATAAAAAGGATAATCTCAAAACCCCTTGACTTTTGACACACAATTCATTTTCCTCCATGTAGTTTCGTTTTTATCTAAAATATTGCTTAATTTTAAAATAAACACTCAAAATACCCGCTAAAGGAGTATGAAATGACGATAATATTCTTGACAATAACAAGTTCCATTAGATGAACATGATTGACCGTTTGACTCCAAGAGAAAAAGGAAATGCGATGAAAATTAATTAAAAAATGAAAAATAAAAATAATAATATTAAATACAAAAAATAACGTAATTTCATTAAAAGGAGATTGATGATGGTGGTTCAATTTGAAAATGATGGTTTCAAATCTTCAATTTGTGGGAGATTAATGGTGATTGATAAAACTCATAATCTACTTGAACATGTAATGGTTGAGATAAAAGAGATGGTTGATGAAACCCATAATCTGTTGCTCCATTTCAGTCATGGTTGCAGTTTGAACAGTGTTTGTTCTCTGGATTCTTCCAGATCAAACAAAACAACTTTTGTAAAAAAAAATGGTTTTTTTAAATATATTTGTTCTATTTTTAAAAAATATTATATTTTTATATTATTTATTTTGATTTTTGATTTTTTTATGTTTAATATTATTTATTTTAATTTTTTGATTTTTCTATTTTAATATTATTTAAACTAAGGGTAAACTCGATATTTAAATTTGTTTTCTAACGTTTTTGTTAAAAAATTAACAATAAGGGGGGGGGGGGGGGGGTTTTGTTCTCTGGATTCTTCCAGATCAAACAAAACAACTTTTGTAAAAAAAAAATGGTTTTTTTAAATATATTTGTTCTATTTTTAAAAAAATATTATATTTTTATATTATTTATTTTGATTTTTGATTTTTTTATGTTTAATATTATTTATTTTAATTTTTTGATTTTTCTATTTTAATATTATTTAAACTAAGGGTAAACTCGATATTTAAATTTTTTTTCTAACGTTTTTGTTAAAAAATTAACAATAAGGGGGGGGGGGGGGGGGGGGGGGGGGGGGTGTGTGTTTAGATAAAAATGAAACAACATGAAAAAAAATGGATAATCTGTTAAAACCCAAACGACCTTTTCAGATTTTTTCCATTAATTTTTCATTGTATTTTCCTTTTTGCCCCTAGAGTCAAATGGTTAATCATGTCTACCTAACGAAATTTGTTACCGTTAGGGATATTATTGTTCTTTCATTCGCTTTCAAAGGATATTTTGAGTGTTTATTCTAAAGTCAAACGATAGTTTGGATAAAAACGAAACTATATGGGGAAAAATGGATAATGTGTCAAACATCAAACGATTTTTTGGGATTATCCCTATTTAAAATTTACACATATTAGGAATTTCTAAAGACGATGTGATTAGATAGAGATTAAAAATAATAATAATATTGAGAGAATGCAAGCATAATATGCATGCATAAACTTCAAGACAACAACTTGTCAAAATCTCGAAGTATTAAGAAGTTCCTTTGCCTACTCAAAGTTGTTTGTGTCATGGTGGTGCAACATAATCGCATTGCCTTTTCTTTAAAGAGTGCATAGATTCGAGTATCGATCTGCCTTAAGGTGGACAATTTACATGAGACCCTCCTATGAGGGGATTGAATACATATTGATCCCTTTAGTTAGAGGGTTATGTTTCTTCACTTAGTGTGAAACCCTTTTTTCCTTGCTTATATATGGGGAGTAGTATTGTAGCTATTGCGGTCCAAACGGCTCCATGTAAATGGTATTTAGAGAGTTCGGTAGTTATAAATGTATTTATAATATTAAATAATAATAATAATAGAAAAAAAATAAAAAGAATAAGAAGAAGAAGAAGAAGAAGAAGAAGTTCCTCTCCTTGTCTCAATTCCAAAGTAAGATCAAGAATATGAATGTTCATATTTCACTCTTGATTATTTGTATAATTTATTGTTCTATAAATTTAAAAGGTTTTAAAAAAGATTTTTGGATAATTATTCGTCAAACATTTAATTTTAGTATTGAGAAACAAAGTAATTTATATTATTATTGTTATTATTATTAAATTAATATTAAATGGATCGGTAATTTAAGTATTTGTTTTAATAATTACAAATATCTAATTTTATTAAAAAAAATTACATATATCCGTAAATTTACATGAGGAGCTGTGAGAATCTCGAACAAGTTCACAGAACAATACATGCGCATACGGTATCCACCAATTCGTGCATCAATTCGACGTCCACCTGTCCATCGTGCAATAATGATCAATTTGACGTCCACCAAACCCACCGTGCAATAATTATTCATCAGTTATTGGCGTTTGCTAACTAACTTTGTACGAGTTGTTGATAAGCGCGTGGAGTGGAAGACAGCTCAGCAGAAAAGGACTCCTACTCTCTCGGCATCGAATAGAACCTTATAAATTAATGAACATTAAAATGTAGGATTAATTACAGTAAAATATCCTAAATTTTTTGATAGAGATTTAATATTTAATAAATCTGTTTAATTGCTGCAAGCTATCCTTATAAACAATAACTTTCCATTTCATTTAATAGTGGTTTGAGATTTGACTTTATAGAGCCGAAAATATCTTTTTAATTTACTCCCAAAAGTATTGTTTATCCTTTACTTTTAAAACAATCAATTTAAAAAATTTTAATTGATAACCGTATAATAAAAAGTAATCAATAAACTCAATATTATATAAGAATAGAATATTGTTCTGACGAAAAATATTAAAAAAATATTAAGAAAAGTCAAAAAAAGGGAAGAAAAATTATTAAAGAACTTTAAAGAAAACAAATATTGCAGAACACTTTTAAATTTTGAAGTATGAAAGCAGAAAAACTTTGAAGTTTAAAGAGCATGAAAAATAGAGGAAAGGTTGATGAAACAAATAAAAAAAAAGATGCCAATGAAAGAGAGATGATGGAACCGACAAAGCTCTAGTGATAAATTGAGCTTTGTTCTGATTAGATGGAGCACTGGAGCCTTAGAGATGGATGGTGTATTCATCAAAGATGATTGCCGGCTCCACCTCATGGAACAATCTACTCCATCATGGAGTGGTCCCCATCAAATGGGGCGGATGCTCCATCTAATAGATTTTTTTTTCTTTTTTTTTTTTTTGTTGGAAGTGATTAATGGATGAAAACTGAGAAAGTGTTTTTTGATTTTGATTTTAAAATTTGACTAAGAAAATGGGGAAATCTAGGCTTTTGTGAAGAAGGAGAGCTGGGTTTTTGAAGAATTTGTGATTAAAGAGTTTGTGTTTGATAGTTTGAGGAGAAGATGTAATCTAGGTTCTTGAAGAATTTGTGAATGAAGAGTTTATGTTTGAAGAGAAGATGAATTTCTACAATTTATCAGTAAGATTAAATTTATTATTCATCTGTTATAATATATATATTTTTTCTTTTTCAATTGATTTTTATTAAATAAATTTTTAATTAATTATTTATTAAACTATATTTTTGGTTGTTCTAAAATAACTGTTTTATCCTCTATTTCTTGGTAAACGACATGGGGGCTACAGTAATTAAATGAAATTACTGAATATCAAGCTTTTTGAAAAAAAACTCAGGTTACGTTAGTATAATTCATCCTAAAATTATGAGAACTGAACAAGACAGTGTTTGATGTTTGACCTAACAATATAGACTTTATGGGTCATACTTCGGTAATCTATATTTATAACTGAACAAGACAGTGATTTGATGTTTGACCTAAGAATGTAGGGTCAATGGGTTATAGTTCAGTAATATGCATGCACATATATATATGTATATATTCTTTTTTTCGTCTTTCTTTCTAAAACTTACAGATAATACAGTTGTACCCATTCATGAATTTGGACAAACTTTAAATAGATATTTTAGTTGTTTGTAGATTGTAGAATAGGACAGATGGATTTCCTTTACTAGTCCGTGACCATGTGTATACTATGTGGCAGCAATGATCGAAAATTGATATTATCTTCGATCACCTTTGTGATATTTATATAAATTAATTAAAAGTATAGATATCAATATCAGATGTAATATATTTTTCATAAAGTATGTTAACAGTTTTTGAAAATATTCATAATAATTTTATAAAAACATTAAGATAGATAAAACTATAGTTTATTTCTATAAATTATCAAAAAAAATTTATGAAATATCAGAAAATATTAGGTATATTTTCATCAATAAAAAGTGAGGAATGATTATATTCTACAACATTCCTATCTATCTTTTAGTATATGTTTTAATTAAATAAATTATACGCACATTTTACTTTTAATTTGTGTTAATGTTAATGAATTCCAAACAAATCATATAACAATCTATAATTTATAAGTTTACAAAAAAAAATAATCTATAATTTATAAATAATGTTATAATTTTCTTTTACTATTTTCAAACAAAATCCCATAATTTCATTTTCTTTTTCAAAGATGAATTGGATTGTGTGGTCAAGTTTTTTGGTTCTGTAAGAATATATATATATTTCAAATTTTTTCAATTAAAATCCTATTAATAGTTTTTATTTTTCTAAAGTACTAGTCATGATGGTTATAAAGGTACAGTCCGAATAGCGGCACCTCCCATGCTTTGCATATTATTTTTATTTATTATTTTAATTAACTTATAATTATTAATTACAATATTTAATCAAAAGTTAAAAGAAATGAATTTTTTGTAATGTATGGGGTACCTAAAAAATTATGCGATTTTCAAAATTTTAGTGGAGTATACCCACAAAGTTTTTTTTTTTTTTTTTTTTTAAATATTATAATTAATTCGAAATTAAACATGACTTACATCCATAATTTCTGTGATGTAGATATGAAATGTATACCATTAGATCAATTTTAGTTTATTTCACATACAATTTTTTGTGAATGTAAAGTTTTGTTTTGTTTTGTTTTTTTTTTTAAGTGTGTGTGGGGCATGTTTTAAAGTCCTGTCATGGCACATCTCTTCGGGCTGGACTGATGCGTGGAGTTTCCAAAATATGAATACACATGCATCAAAGCTCATACATTTTCTCACACGCTAAATGTACATAAACCGAAGAGAAGAAAAATGTCATTATACACAAAGTGGAAAGGAATCAGCTGGTCCTTAGAAGGTAAACCAACTTGCCTTTAAAACTTATTTGATAATACCTTGAATTCAAGTCGTACTCATTACATGTGATATCACCAAAAAAAAAAAAAAAAAAAAATTAAGGACGGTGAGAAAATAAATACTAGTTAAGAATATTAACCAGCCAAAAGATAAATAATTGAACTTTTAATAAATCAGCTATTTTCCCTTTCTGATTACGACATTAAATTTTGTTTCCTATGTTTTCTTCCGTTTCTCTACAACCCCACTTTGTTTCTTTTTTTTCTGTTTTTTTTTTTCTCCATTAAGTGAGAGTTCATTGCACCTAAGACATGTTTACTAATTGAAAATGAAAATGAACATGAATCAATTTCTATTGGAAAGGGAATTAATTTCTTAGGTGAGGATTAAATTACTAAGGTGTATTCAATCATAACTTTGAAAAACTTTCATGTGTTTTTTTTAGTGAATGATTTTTATAGAATTTTATAGATTTTTAATGACTTTATAAATTCATAAAAGACTTTCATAAACTTTTGTAATTTTTTTTTTAAAAGACTTTCAAATACTTTCATTAACTTTGATAGGTTTTTAAGAAAAAATTATAAAAGATTTTCATAGACTTTTATAAACTATTATAGACTTCCACAAACTTTCATAGACATTTAATAAACTTTCACTAACTTATAATATAATATATACTTTATAAGTTAATAAAACTATATTTATCATGTCAATAATGATGAAAAAACATGACATATAAATAAAAGTAAAGTTAACTTAATTACGTAAATTGATAGTCAAAACACCAAATATTTTAAGTGTTTCATTGTTCATTTTATGTCTTCAATGAAAAATAAAATCTCTTGGGTTTTATATGGAAATGGAGGAGTTACTTTGAAAATTATGAACAACAATTTAAATATACTAAATATTCTCTCAATCACACTTCTTAAGGAAGCATGATGAAGATTGAATAACTTGTTTGCATTTTCAAGATCACGACCTTGGCCAATAAAATCTTGAAGATGATAACGAACACCTTGAAAATGAGCTAATCAATTCAATTTTTCAGTTCTCAAGTCATACACATAACTAATGTTCCTGATACCTTCAGACTGTTTGTTAATTATGTATATGATTAGCATCGCCCACCAAACCCCCCCACTTGCCACCACAACAACCAATCACCACACCCCACAAGCACCACTTTCTCCATATTCCAATGACTTTTCCAAAATATTGAATATTTTGTTTAATACAAACCACAAATCCTAAATGTATCATACAAAAATCAGCACAATTAAATATATTGTTTGATTATAATACATAAATCAATGGAAGCAAGAAAAGGTAAAAAGAAAAAGGGATACCAGAAATACTAGGATTCATTCTTCTCAATTGAAAATTGAAAGTCTTGAAAGGTTTTTCGAAAGAATAGGAGATAATTGATGAAGTTGCCTATTTATACTTATCACTCAAAAGTTTACAAAAGTCGGCCATATGGGAAATTTCACAAAAGTCATGAACATTTTTAATACACCAAAACTTTCGTTAAACTCTTTGAAAGTCTTTATTGAATACCCTATGACTTTTATAGATTTTTTGAAAATCTATACTAAATATTTCATGACTTTTATAGATTTTTAAAAAGTTTATATTGAATGTCTCATGACTTTTATAGAACCTTTAAAAATCATGATTAAATATATCCAAACTTTTTAAATCCACAAAAGTCTATGAAAGATTTTAAAGTTATGATTGAATTTTCATTTTAATTCTAGCGGAAAACCTTTTTTTTTTTTTTTTTCTGTATATGTGGTCCATACAATTTAATTTCTAACAATTTTTCGTAAACATTCTAACATATATCCAGATTTATGTTCCTACTCTACCACAAAAGTTCCTAAATAGTTGACGTATTTTAAGCATTACAAATTTTGGGCCCTATCTTACATGATCGCTTATTGGTCCGGTCCTGGCATGAACAAAATAGAGTTGTAGCTTCACTGACTCTCGAGAGCAGGTGAAATAATACTGGTATTAGTCAAGAAGAGTAATACATATTTATCATGGAAAATTGTGTGTCCTTTCACAAAGAAGATCGAAGAAATTTTTTTCTTTTTTGTACATCTTTATAATGAACATTTCTAAGAAATTTGGAAAAAGAAAAGGTCTTAATAATTTTCGAAAAGAGAATTTTATTCAAATCGGTCAATGTAACAGGTTTTTGCAACTTTTTATTTAACCCATTATGAAGATGATTTTTTGATTTTATTCAAGAAACCAAATATCAAAATGGTACTCAATATATCCCTCGATATTTTCATATTTTGAGGGGACCGATATTAAAAATATCCTCGAATATTCCTAATGTTTATGACATTTCCATAAATTTAGAATCCTAATATTTTTACCCAAACTGATATTTAATTCATTGATTTTACTAGTCACTCTACTAGAAAATTAACTGGGGTGGAGGCAAAAAGTTGCAAGACACAGCAACAAGATTCTCATTATAATCATTTTATTGAAAGTTCACTCTTTTTAAATGGAATGAATTTAAATAAGGAAAGCAACAACATTGCTCAACAAATTAACGTTACTTAACATTCAAGAAATCGTACTTAAAACCATAACGCCAGGAATTACTGATCAAGATTCAACTTATAAATAAAATATATAAGAAAGTAGAACTTTGTTACTAATATATGATTCTCTCAAATATGAAATCTTTTACCATCACAAATAGCTGTTGCTTGAGTTTAAATTCCTAAAGACAATTAATATAGCAAATAACTAACAAGAATTCAGCTCTGATACTTAATTAACAGGAATACAAAATACCATACTGCAAGTGAAAACAGACTATTGGAGGCTCTAAAATTAATCAAATTAGACACAGAAGAAACTGAATAAATAAACAAATTCATCAAGCAGACAAGTACTCACAACGGCAGAGTAATGTTGCCAAGATAGTGGTGACAAAAATAGATTGCATCCAACTATATGTAACTAAATACAGTCTAAGAATCTCTAATATTTACCTGGGGATGGCGCCGGTTAACACTATAGGCTACAGTCTATATATTGTATATAGACTATAGTGAAACCAATTTTGAAATTCTGCCGGTAGTTCCCTTACAGAATCATTATTTGACAGATTCAAGACTCCTAGAGAAGACTATGTGACGGTTCTTTAAACGACAGCATTCTCGTATTTTTCGTACTGAGTTCCATGCACAGTTAGTTGTCAACAATTCTTAATTCTATTATCCATCAATGACATCCACCTTACATCAGTGACATTCTCGTATCTTTTAAACAACAACATTCTCGTATTTTTTTATACTGAGTTTCATGAGGGATTGTCACTATTCTATTATTGTCATTGAGAAATAGAGTTAGCAGAGAAGGACATCTAGGAGCATCTAGTAAATTCTTAATTCTATTATCCATCAATGACATCCTCCTTACCCCTTCCCACTTGCTAGCCTCCACTGTCTTGGTTAATCCAACACTTGCATGGATAAAAACATTTTCATATGAAGATACCAGTGCCGGTTATTGCCGGCGCTGAAGGTGCCCTGGTGCCCCTTAAATCTTCTCAAGCTATGGCTTCAAAATTTGTAAATTCTGTGAGTATCACTTCATTGCTCTCTCTGTCTATTTCTCGTTTGTAACTATTTGAGATGGTTAAGAGCTAACCGGTTACATGATACTCTAGTTATATCAGGTAACAATCTTATGTTTATGTTATTTATCGTGATGCAGAGGCTAGTTGCTATATCGGGATGTGGTCATCTTCCACATGAGGAATGCCCCAAGGCATTACTTGCATCTATAACACCTTTTATAAGCAGACTCTTATTTACAACAGACTTTCAAAACCAAGAGGACACCCTCCTTTTTTTATTTTTTTCTTTTTTAAAGAACTTACTAGTAGGTTGTATTTGCTGTAGTGGGTTTTTCTTGTTTTCCTTTTTTATTTCATTCTTCTTCTTTCTTCTTTCTTTTTCTTTGTTTAATCAATTTAACCCAAAAGGGAGAATATAAGGCCTTCTCTTGCTTTCGGGTGTTTTTGATGCGTTAGTTTGGAGCCAAGCCAACCCTAATTCTCCATGTTATAGTTATAGAGCTCTCTCTCTCTCTCTCACTTGTATTTTTATCTTTCTTTCTATTCAACCTTTGTTAAGGTTTTAATTTATTGACTGTTTATTCTAAAATGAAGCATGTTATTTGCCACTTAAGGGGTGGGAAGTAGCATTTATTTGTACATTTGATCAAATTTGAAAAAGCATGCATGAAAGCATGTGTATTGTTTTCATACCAATTTGAACTTTCTGTAGCTTTACTCTTTGTGGTTTTGCATGAATGATGGATAGTGGTTGCCACTAGAATTCAACCAGTAGAATCAAAGCATAGGGCTAGAAAGGTAGTGGTTATTGTTTCAATGGCTTCGTTTGGTGGTGTAATATGGTGTATGGTGGCAGTGGTGGGAGATTAGAATGGGTTGATTTCCCATTCATTCATTCATTTGAGCATAGTGATGTTGCATGGTAATGATTTATACATACATTAATCTCATTGTTTGAAAAATTGTAGAAAGAATTCTGTTAAGTCACGTCCATTTTTACCACAGTTGGTTGCCATAAAAAGTCTCTCAAGTTAACGAATTAAAAAAAGAAGTTATTTTAACGCATGGATTTCTTTTTTTGAAGGAAATTAAGTAGTAACCTTGTTCTTAATAGAGCTTTTTTTTTTTTTTTTTTTAATTTTTAATGAAGTTGAAAAGAGGGGCCAATTTTTAGTGTCAAGGAAACCGTCCTCAGTACACAAATGAGGTGGGGGCTTGCCAGTTGTCAGCAGATGAGATTGGCCACTCAAAAAGGAGGCTTATGGTGCCAGAAGCACAGGAGCATGAGATACACTATTTTTTCAACCTTTTACCAAAAAAAAAAAAGAAAAAAGAAAAAGAAATCTTTGAAATTACCCTTTGCTCATTAAATCCAACAAAATAATTAAAACTAACATAGCCGGTTGATAGATCCCAATCCTAATTCTTGAAGCCTAAAAGGTAATTAGCCCTTCATACGTATGATTTGTTTAGTGTTAGTTTTTAAATAAAAAAACAATTGGTATCTATGTAAAAAAAAACAATTTGTCTAATGTGCCCTTACTTTCATATTTTGACAATTTTTAGTATAGTGCAAGTCAATTAATCGTTGTTCCAAATTTAGGATGTTTTAATGAATTTTCAGATTTTATTTTATTTTTTAAAAAAAAGTCAGTTCATTGAACAAACAATCGGTTGCTTATTTTTTTCTCCCTTGACATCCACTTTGTTTAAATAAATGTTTCTTTTATTTTTTTTTTAAATATTTATTTTTTTTATGTGTTCCTATTAACATTAAGCGAAATAGTAATTACAAACACTAGTAGAATGAAAATGTTCTTATCCAAGTACTTTTATCATTCATAGGGATATCTTTTTCCTTAAAAAGGACGGTCGGTTTTGGACCTAAAATGATCATAAAAACTAACTTAATTCTTATTTGAAGTGCATGATTGATGATACAGTTTGTAAACAAAAGCGTGATAATAAATTTTTATTGTTATTAAATTTGAAACTATTTTCTAGACAATTGATTTGATCTAATTTTAAGAATATCCCTTCAAAATATTACATTATTGCATTTTTTTAAAAAAAAAAAATCTGAGTCATTTATTTCTAAAGCCAAAGATTTTGTATTTTTACCATTTTTAAAAAAAAAAAAAAAAAAAATAGCAGTTAAATTATAAATCAAAGTTTCTCATGTTATTTTGCTGGTACTCTCTTTGAATTTGCATCCCCTATCAATCTGAGTTTTAGAAAAATTATGCTTGTAGTGGTTGCTTAAGATTTATTGATTTCTAAATTTTTTCTTTTTTTGAAGTTGACAATCTAGATTCATTTTAACAACACAACAAATTTCTAAAACCCACATGAGGTGCAGCTTAATTAAAATTTTATATCTGTAGATTTAAAATTAGGTAGAGCCCTCTGCTACTTAAGAAAGTGGTAACGTAACAAACATTCAGATTAATAAATAAGGAACAAAACATCTAATTTCCAACCATAATGACACAATTAATATTTAAATTCAAGTAAAGAGTGATAATTTGTCAAACAATGAGCATGTTAGCAGACCAATAAAGCAAATTACATATCCAAATCAGCAATGATACTTCAAATCGATTGGAGAAGAAAGAATCAATGTCCTGTAGTACTAACAAATTGACAATACAAGCAGCCCCAGGCAACAACACTTATCAATTGCAAACCAGAAAGGTTTAAAACTATAATAACAGTTTAATGAGCTACGTTATGAGGAAAAGCACACACCAAAATAATCAAACCCGTGGATTGGACCGAGATTTGAAACAGGGCAGAAAAGCATTTTGAGTGGCTTGATCCTCCCACTGCAACATCTCCCACCAGCTTTCCTCTCCCTCAATGACAATCTTACATTCCTTGGCACTGTTAGAATCGAGTGGAAGCTTCTTAAGATTCCGGCATCCTCGCACTCTAATATTCTTGAGGTGCAGGAAGGGCAAAGCATTGCAAAAAATGCTCTTCAACTGTTGTAGATTTTCCAACTGCAATAATTCGAGTTTTCCAAATGGTTGTAGAGTTCCCATCATCTCTGGAAGTTGGCCTATTTTTCTTGCACTAATTATTTCTTCCATATTAATGCATAAATGGACCGACAAGAACTTGAGATTTTGAGCAAAAATAAGCCATGTCAAGTCCCTCAAATTTTTGCAGTAGTCTACATTAACTGTGCCAAGGCTACGGAAACGTTGAGTTTCTGGTATGCTAAGTAATTCCTGTGCACCACCAATCATCAACTCTTCCAAATATAGACTTGAAATATGTAGAGTATGAAGATGCTTCAAATCTGCTAAAGATGAAACATTGAGTGACTCTGAATCCGAGAATGCTTGAAGGCTAAGAGATTGAGTACAACTGCGTAACTTAATGGAGCTCAAAAATCTTGTGAGAGCATTGGAACTTCTTAAAGAGATGGTAAGCACATTTATATATCTCAAACCAAGCAACTCCTCCACCAAAAATTCATGACCACCAAATAAAACGTTATCTGCTTCCTCTGTAGTACCCGAATAAAAAGAATTGAACATCCTCAACACTTGTAACATCGAAACACTAGATATCAGTTGCCTTGGAATTGTGCGAAGAGAAGGCATCTCCTCCAAGTTCAAACATTTAAGATTGACCAACGCCTTTAACTCATTTGGCAGCTTAGCTATAAATGTATGCGATAAGTTTAGATACTCCAGAGAAGACAAGCGTGAAATTCCTGGTGGTAATTCTTTTAGATAACTGGATGAAAGATTTAAAACTTTGAGAGAAGGCATAAGTTGGAAGAAATGACTATCGATCTCCCTTAAATCATTGTAATGGAGAAACAAAGTTGTGAGACGAGAGCAAGTAGAAGACTCGGACAGATCCCCCATGGACAGATCCCTGATTTTGTTATCCATCAATGAGATCCTTGTCGCCCCTTCCCACTGTACAATCGCTGGTACTTCAGTTAACCCGGCCCCTGCTTGAATCAACACATTCTGCTGTTCGATTTCACATGTGATCCACAGAGCCATATCACGAAGCACATCATGCATTTTAACGTAATTAGGCCCGTTTTCTTCCAGTAAACATGCATGAAGTAAAACACCAACGATGTAGTAACCTTTATTTTGTGTTTCATCGGAGTCATTTTCATCAAAAAATCCCTCCCCAATCCAACAATCTATCAACCCACTTTTAGAAATGTTATGGTCTTCTGAGAACAAACTACAATATAAAAGACAAGATCTGGTTTTGTCATCAGGCAAACTATCATAACTGAACTTTAAAAGACGATACACCTCTTTCCCCATACCTGGAAATTCAGACGCTGATCTCCTTAGGACTTGAATTGCATAATTCCATTCTTCAGGTGTCTTCTTATAAGCCATAGCTCTACCAGTGGTGATTAGAGCCAGTGGTAAACCACCACACTCTCGAGCAACACATTTGGCTAGCTCAGGAATATCAGGATGGCTGTTAAGAGTCTCTTCTCCAACCTTATTTCGAAACAATTCCCAGGCTTCCTCACCAGTCAAACACTCTACTTTAAACGTCTTGTTAGATTCCATTAGGCCACAGACGTAAATGGAACGAGTTGTGAAGACTACCTTGGAAGCAATTTTCAGGCTTGCAAGAGGGACACCAATTTTGGTTAAATCAACCCGCTCCCATACGTCATCCAATAATAATACAAACTTCTTCTTGCTCAAAAGCTTGAAGATATCTCTACCTTTCTCTTCAAGGCTTTTCCTCTTCCAAGACTCGTCAGAAAGACCTAATCTCTCTCCAATGCTTTCTTGAATCTTCTCAAGTCGTACATCTTTGGACACCACAACCCAAATAACGACATCAAAATCGTTTGGTGTGTCAAGGAACTTATTGTTGATTTGGGTTAATAGCGTAGTCTTACCAACTCCACCCATTCCATATAGGCCAATAATTCTCACCTTGTCTTCATCAAGGCATCTCCAAACTTCGTCAGTTGTCGCTTGCAAGCCCACTACCGTTGGTTGACTAGGTATTTCATCCACTGCAGCTTCTGGAACCCTCTCGGCCAATACTTGGAAAGCTCCATCAGCAATCAAAGTCGTCACAGCATTCTTCAATTTAAACACTTTCTTGCCAAACTTGTAGCTAGACTTGAAATTCTTAGAGCAAAAGCCTCCAAAACACAACTTGTTAATTTCTTGTGAGCGATCTTTCATCAACTCACCAACTCTAGTTTCCATATCTTGTACCCTGGAGAGCCACCCTTGCACTTGATCTAACCGTTTCATCTGCTGTTTTTCAGCAACAATGACCCTCGTCATCACATCGTTCCTTGCTTCAATCAACTCTTGCAGTGCAGTTTCTAAGGCTACAACATTATCTTCCAACTCACTTATATACGTTGCATTTCTGGCTGAGCAATCCTGACAGCGAGATATAATGGCATCACATGATATTGAGATAGAACAGAGATTACCCATCTGACAAAAGAACAAAAGTTGTACAAAAAAAGAAAAAGAAAACAGCTAGAGCTTCAGAATCATACTACTGGAAACAACTCTGCCTTTCTGGTTGAGCAAGTAGAAGATGTGATTTTATGGGCACGACTGAAATTTTCCTGGTAACATGGAGAATGCCTGGTATGGTGTAAGTCTAATCTAGAAAATATCTTTGATGGACGGTCTCCTATCACTGCTGCGATAAGACGGATAAATGCAAAAGATCAAAAAATAAATAAACAAATGAAAAAATATATATATTATTATTTCATTGATTTATTTGATCACGTCAATAATAAATAATAATAAAAATCTTTAAAAATCATTTAATAAATTATCTATTTTACTCTATATAATTTTATTTTTATTTAAAATACTGTTTGATTTTTGAATAAATATCCCAAATACTTTTTGAAAGTATATGAAATGATGATAATATCCATGATAATTACAGATTACACTAGGTTAAAATGGTTGAGCATTTGACTTTAAAGGTAAAAACGAAAATTCAATGAAAATATTAATTAAAATATAAAAAATCAAAATAAATAAATATAAAACTATAAAAAAGTATTTTTATTTAAAAATTAAAAAAAATAATATGTAAGAATAAAAGAATTTTTTTTTTCTCTCAACTCTTCTCTCTCTTTCTCTATTTTCTCTCTCTTATGCTTTTCTCTCTCCTCTTTTTCCCTTCTCTCCTCCATTTCCAATAGTATTTATTGGTAGATCAACGACGACGGCATGATAAGTGTGACGATGGCAAAACAGTGGAGACCTCAATTTTAAGTCTCCAATGATGGAGACCTAGATGGTCTCCTATGATTGGAGACCCAAATTAGGTCTATATCGTCGGAGACCTAGTTTAGGTCTCCAAGATAAAGAGAACGAACTGAGTTTCTAATGATGAAAACTGAGTTCGAGTCTCCATAGATGGGTCTCCACCATAGGAGACTAGGTTGGTCTCCCATGGGGGAGACCCAGTTCTGGTCTCTCCTTCATAGTAGTCTCCACTATTTAATTTTTTTTTGGCTTTTTTGGGTTACTGATTGTTGTGGTGTTTTTTTTTTTTAATTTGCTATTTGATTGTTATTGTTTGGGTTATTAATTGTTGTTGATTGAGTTTTTTATTTTGATGGTGTGTGCTGATGATTGATGATTGTGGAAAATTAATGATGAAAAATCTGGGTTGATAGATGTTGAAGGTTGATGATGATAATGCTAGAGAAATACCCACTTTTTTTTTAATTTTTTTATTTTTTAAATTCGATAGGGTGATCTCCATTATCCATCTGGACATCTTATTGATGATGATGGAGATAGTTTTAATCAATTTATGATTTTTTAATTTTAAAATATTATTTAATTTTTTCTATTTTATATCAATTTTTTATTTTTTAATTTAGTGTATTGATTTCTACTATCTATCTATGAGATGGATGAAGGTAATTAGTTTCTATAAGTTTTATAATTTTTTATTTTAAATTATCATTTCATAATTATTTTATCTTTAAATAAAAATCTAAGGGGTAAAAATACCTTTTTACTTTTGGTTTAACTTTTTTTGTTAAGTTTATGATATAAGGGAGATTTTGGATAAAAATAAAATTGTACGAGAGAAAATAGATAATTCATCAAAAATCAGTGGGTTTTTTTAGGATTTTTCCTAAATATAGCATCAAGATTTTTTCCAAAGTCCAACATGGAGTTGTCTACTTAATTTGATTAAACGTCAAAACTGGAGGCCAGCTTGCCAGACACAATGCCATCAATTTCTGAGTCTTGAAAGTAGGGCTGGGAATGAAATTTTTTCTAAAATTAAAAGATATTAAAATCAAATAGTAATATTTCTAATACATCAATAATTGAAACAAGAATAAAATGCAATACCAAGTCCAAATATTTAAAGTTTACGTATATTAGGAATTTCTAAAGACAATCTGATCAGATAGAGGTAATATATATACCTATACATATATACATATATACACACACTAATGTTGAGAGAATGCATGTATAAACTTTGAGACAGCAGCTTGTCAAAATCTCGAAGTATTAAGAAGTTCCTGTCCTTGCTTAAAGCTGTTGTGCTGTGGTGGCACAACACATCTACGCTGCCTTTTTACAGAAACCGTGCAGGCTCAAGTATCGATATGTCTTAAGGTGGATAATTTGCATTAGCTCTCCCCATTGAGGGGGTTAATTATGTATTAAGTTGAGTGGCTGTATTTTTTTTATTTAGTGTGGGACTTCTCTCTCCCTACTCATATAAGGGAGTAGCTACTCAGAGACAGTATTTAGAAAGCCTAATAGTTGTAAATGTATTTATAACATATATATATTTAAAAAAAAAAAAAAAAGTTTCTCCCCTTGTCTCAATTCCAAAGTAATATAAAGAATATGAATGTTCATATTTCACTCTTGATTATTTCTATAATTTATTGTTCTATAAATTTAAGAGGTTTAAAAAGGATATTTGGATAATTATTCGTCAAACATTTAATTTTAATTATTAAAAACAAAGTAATTTTTATTATTATTGTTTTTTAACATATTACAACTATCAGAACCATTATGAAAAATATTATGGTGCGACTCGAAACATAACCCCTAATGAAAGAAAAAATCACCTTTATCACCAGAAAGAGACTTAAACATAGTTAACCACTTAAACATAATTAGTCTGCTCATTCAGGAGGAGTCAAGTGGTAAATATTTACTTTATTATCGACGGTACTCGAACCTGCGCACTCTCGTGGAACGTAGGTGTGTTGTGTCAACAAGCTATAATAATTTGGAGTTATTATTATTGTTATTATTGTTAAATTACTATTAAATGGATCAGATAGTAATCAAAATTTATAAAATTAATTATTATTTATGTAATTTAAACATTTTTTTTAATAATTAAAAAATCTAATTTTATTAAAAAAAACAAAATTTTTACATATATCAGTAAAATTAACATGAGGAGCCGTGAGAGTCCTGGACAAGTTCACATAACAACAGGCATCCAATAGGACCTTATAACTTAATGAACATTAAAGTATAAGACTGAACAGGACAGTGATCTGATGTTTGACTTAACAATATAGACTCTATTGGTCATAGTTCATATATATATATACATATATATATTCTTTCTGAAACTTACATACAGTATAGCCATACCCAGATTTTATTATTATTATTTTTTATGATTGATACAGGCTCAAAAATCTACTAGACTTAAGTGGGATTTAGACTCCGAGGCAGGGCGACGTGGGGTGTAGAACATATGGAATGATGAACAGGGTGTAGTGCGTTTGCCATCGACACTACTTGCCCAGCTACCATACCCATTCATGGATTTGAACAAATTTTTAAATAGATATTTTGGTTCTCTGTAGATTGTAGAATAAGAGAGATGGATTTCATTTACCAGTCCGTGACTTTGTGTTTACAATGTGGAAGCAATGATAAAAAATTGATAATACCTTCGATTTCTTTTGTGATATTTATATAAATTAAAAGTATAGATATCAATGTCGAATGTAATATAATTTTCATAAAGTATGTTAACAATTTTTTAAAATATTCATAATATTTTTATAAAATATTAAGATAAGTGGCACCAAAAACATATTTTCCTAAAATGCTTGCTAATATAATCTGTATTGAAGAAATGATTTCTTTATAATAATTTATGTAAAATATATATATATAATCATGAATACTTATGTTCAATTAATTACGCTAATTTGATACCTATACTTGATCAGAACCAGTCTTGGATTAGGTCGGCCACCTCTTTATACAATAAACAATATACCATTCGTCTAATATTTGTTAATTAGCACTTATATCTGATAGCCTAAACATACAAACCCTAGCCGTTTAATAGAAAGTTTATTATAAAATAGTGTATTTATCATATTCATTTACAAGATCTACAATGTGACATTCATGTGCCCAATTAAACTTAGGTCACACCTATCTGCCATGTAGAGTTGTAATCACATTAAAATAGAAGTAAAATATTCAACGAAATTAATTATCAACAGAAAGTTATCTATAAAATAAAATAACATAAGATAATCTCCACAAAGTAAATTTAAACTTTCCTTTTCCATTACTAAAAAAATACAATATATATATACATTTTTTTTTTATTATAGAGTAATTATTCATCCAATTATATATATATTTTTGTTTTTTTAGACCAACCATGATGTAATCATTTAAATCTAAATTATTATCAAATTGAATAAAAGTTTTTAATCATCTGATCACATTGATTATATCCGATAATGATCTAGGTTCTTATATTTTTACAAACCCAAAATAAAACAATATCGAAACTTCTAACTCTCTGGCAGAATGATTATACATCCACTTTCACATAGGTACTAGTAATTTCCAATCTCACTTACTCTATTGTCAGGTAATTATTCCAACTGTCCATATAATACATAGACGTACATGCCCCGACAATCCTGACATTAATATGGTAATCTACACCTACATGACTAACATAGAATAAAACAAAATCAGACACACTGAAAAAAATTCAAGAGACTGAAATTCATGATACGGATTCAATTCAATCTTTTAGTTCTCACACCCCAAAATTTTAGTTCTCAAGTCATGCGCACAACTAATGTTCCTGATACTGTCACTGTTAGTGTACATGATCAGCATCACCTGCCAAAGACACCACTTGCAAACACAACAACCAATCACCACACCCCAAAATTTTAGTTCTCAAGTCATGCGCACAACTAATGTTCCTGATACTGTCACTGTTAGTGTACATGATCAGCATCACCTGCCAAAGACACCACTTGCAAACACAACAACCAATCACCACACCCCAAAAGCACCACTTTCTCCATATTCCAATGACTTTTCCAAAATATTGAATATTTTGTTTGTTAACTATGTTTATGATCAGCGTCACCCCCCACCACTGGCAAGCACAACAACCAGTCACCACACCCCACAAGCACCACTTTCTCCATATTCCAATGACATTTCCAAAATATTTAATATTTTTGTTTAATAAAACTACAATTGAATGCAAACTCTAGCTGCCGTTTAATACAAACCCTTGCATGAGCCCTAAATATATTATACAAAAATCACCACAATTGAATATATTGTTTGATTATAATGCATAAATCGATCGGAGTGAGAAAAGGTAAAAAGAAAAAGGCATACAAGAGAAATTCGGATTTGTTTTCTCAATTGTAAGTTAAAAGTCTTAAACAGCTTTTGGAAAGAATGAAAGAGAATTGATAAAATTGGGTATTTATACTTATCACCTAAAAGTCTATAAAAGTCTATTATATGAAAAATTTCATAAAAGTCAAGGACATTTTTACTACATCCAAACTTTCATTAGACTCTTTGAAAGTCTATATTGAATACCTCATGATTTTTATAAATTTTTTTAAGGGCAAATTGCACAAACCTCCCCTGAGGTTTGACGAAATTGTACAAATATTACAATATTTGGGTAAATCGCATGGACACTACCTGAGGTTTCAAAAACTCAACACGAACCTCCCCTATCGTCAGTAAACAACGGTTAAATTCTTATGGTCTACGGTTAAAAATATAAAAAGACTAAAATACCCTTCAATAAATTTAAAATTAATATATTATATATTTTTTAATTTAATTTAAAAATAAAACATAAAAAAAAATAAAAAAAGAAAAAAAAAAAGTCTCCATGGGAGACCGATCTGGTCCCCCATTGGTCCCCCATGGAGCGACCGTCTCCATCGCTGGAGACGGCGGCGTCTCCAGCAATGGAGACCGCCGCCTCCAGCGATGGAGACGGCATCTCCATCGCTGGTCTCTCTCGACCAGCGATGGATCAGACCAGCGATGGACGTCTCCATCGCTGGTCTCAAGACCTGCGATGGAGATGCCGTCGCTGGTCTCCAGCGATGGATCTCCATCGCTGGTCCACAGAGACCAGCGATGGATCTCCATCGCTAGATCGCTGGTCGAGAGACCTGCGATGGAGATGCCGTCGCTGGTCTCCAGCGATGGACGTGTCCATCGCTGGTCGAGAGAGACCAACGATGGATTAGACTAGCGATGGACGTCTCCATCGCTGGTCTCGAGACCTACGATGGAGATGCCATCGCTGGTCTCCAGCGATGGACGTCTCCATCACTGGTCGAGAGGTTTCTCCATCGCTGGAGTAATCTCCAATGATGGAGATGCCGTCTCTATCGCTGGAGGCGGCGATCTCCATTGCTGGAGACGCCGCTTTCTCCAGCGATGGAGACGGTCGGCCTCCATGGGAGACCGATCCGATCTCCCATGGGGACATTTTTTTTTTCTTTTTTTAATTTTTTTTTATGTTTTATTTTTAAATTAAATTAAAAAATATATAATATATTAATTTTAAATTTATTGAAGGATATTTTAGTCTTTTTATATTTTTAACCGTTGACTATAAGGATTTAACCGTTGTTGACTGACGACAGGGGAGGTTCGTGTTGAGTTTTTGAAACCTCAGGTAGTGTCCGTGCAAGTTACCCAAACATCGTAATATTTGTGTAATTTCATCAAACCTCAGGGGAAGTTTATGCAATTCACCCTTTTTTTAAAGTTTATACTAGTTAATATTGAATACCTCATGACTTTTCTAGAGTCATGATTACATACACTTGAACTTTTTAAATTCACAGAAGTTTATGAAAATCTTTTAAAATCATGATTGAATTTTCATTTTAATTCTAGTGAGATTTTTTTTTTTCTGATTTGTATATGTGGTCCATATAATTTGATTTCCAATGATTTTTTGTAAACATTCTAACTTGCATCATGATTTATGTTCCTATTCAATCATAAATAGCTTTTCCAAAAAAAAAAGGTTCCTAAATAGTTGACGTGTTCTAATGTTTATTATTATTATTTTCTTGGGCATGGGCCTTATTTTGGGAGTGTGGCACAGGTTGGGCTTGGGCTTGGGCTTTTTAAGCATTTTAAATTTTGTCTCCTATCTTGCATGATCCCTTATCGGTCCGGTCGTGCCATGAATAAGATAAAGTTGTAGCTTCACTGTCTCTCGAGAGCACATGAGATAACACTGGCATTAGTCAAGAAGAGTAATACATATTTATCATGGAAAATTCTGTGTCCTTTCACAAAGAAAATCGAAGAAACCTTTTGCTTTTTTGTACATCTTCATAATGAACATTTCTAAGAAATTTGGAAAAAGAAAAAGTCTTAACAATTTTCGAAAAGAAATTTTTATTCAAATCCTTCAATTTAAAAGGTTTTTTGCAAATTTTGATTTAACCCATTATGAAGATGATTTCCGTATTTTATTCAAGGAACTATATATCCACCGACATTTCTTTATTTTGAGGGGACCGATATTTAAAATATCTCCAAATATTCTTAATTTTTTCCATATTTCCATAAGTTTAGAATTGCTATATTTTTACTGAAACCGATATATTTAATTCCTTGATTTTACTTATGACTCTACTAAATAAATGAAGTGGAGCAAAAAAGTTGCAAGACAGAGAACCAAGATTCTCATTATATTCATTTTCTTGAAAGTTGACTCTTTTGAAATTGAATGAATTTAAATAAGAAAAGCGACAGCATTGTTCAACAAATTAATGTTACTTAATATTCGAGAAATTCTACTTAAAAACATAACCCCAGAAGTCACTGATCAAGAATAAACTTATAAATAAAATATATAAGAAAGTAGAATCATGTTACTAATATACAATTCTCTCACATCTACGATCTTTTACTATCACAATTCACAAATAGCTGTTGCTTGAGTTGAAATTCCTAAAGACAATTATTTTAGCAAATAAAGTAAGAAGAATTCAGCTTTGATACTTGATTAACAGGAATATAAACAACCACACCATACTGCAAGTGAAAATAGACTATTAGAGGCTCTAAAATTAATCAAATTAGATACAGAAGAAATTGAATTAATAAATAAACAAAGACATCGAACAGCCAAGTACTCACAATGGCAGAGTAATGTTGCCAAGATAGAGTGCATTCAACTATATGTAACTAAATACTGTCTAATATTACCTGGGGATGGCGCCGGTTAACACTATACAGGCAACATAGCAAGATGTCCAAATAAAATTTCCATCTGCTGTCATGTCTACCAATGAACCATCAGCACGATCTGAAACTCAAATGCAGAGCGTTTTCAGCAGCTTGATCCTTCCACTGAAGATTCTTCCACCAGCCTTTTTCTCCCTTGATGACAAATTGACAATTCTGCGATCCTTGGCGCTGTTGGAGTCATGCATATGTGTGTCTATGCCTGTGCATGGTGTGCCTAGAATAGATGAGCAAAAAAATATGAATTACGTTGGGTTAAGTGTGTGTAAATTTTGTTTGTATTTTAAGATTTGTATTAGATAAAAATTATGTGTATTTAGATAATAAGTCTACTGCAGTAAAAGGAAAGATTATTTTGAGTTCATTTGTTTAGGTGAGGACTTTTAACTATATGAGTTACTTTGAAGCACCATATGAATGGTTGGATTAGATTAGGAGTAATAATTGTTGACACGATAATAGGATCCTATTAGATCAACACTTACACATTAAATACATTAAAACAAATACGTCATCTTTGAGTTAAACCTCTTAATATATTTTGTGATTAAAAAATTAGATGAAAAAAACATAATAGTTATTTTAGCGCTGCAATTTTTAAGTTTGTCATCCTCAATAAATGAGATTTTTTTATTAAAATTGGACAAAAATGCCTTTAGATCATTTTTGTTTTTTTGGTTTTTTTTTTTTATATTTAAAATGAGCAATTTTATGATGTGGAATACAAAAACTAGAGAAAGAAAGTGAGAGGAAAAAATAAAGTAGGGTGAGAAAGTGAAAGATAACATACAGAAAATAAAGTAAGAGTGAAAATGAGAGAAAAACCAAAAACGAAAACATTGGCACATAATATTTCGGTTATAACTAGCATATATTGTTTTTATATATAATTGACATGTTACTGTATTAAATTAGCATATAATGTTTTATCAAAATTGCATGCAATGTTTATTTATAAATGGTGATGTAACTTTCCAGTATCATTAGTGTTTAAGTACAACCAGCATGTAATATTTATGAAAATTAAATTCATGCTTTTGTCATCTAAAAAGACTTAAATATTCTCTTTTTACATATATAAAACAATGGCACTAAAATCAAATTATTTATAACATTTCAAGCTTATTTAATAAATAAGGATATCATTTATATATGTTGAAAATGCAAATTTGAAACTGAATTTTGAAGGAGAGTGATACATCGAAATGTGTTGGAAAAACAAAACATAATATTTTTTATTAAGTAAAAATATTTGAAATTATAAATTTAAATTAAAATTTAACTTTTCTAAATATGAAATTATCATATGTATTTAAAATATTTTAATTTATTATAAATCTTAAAATATATATATATAGTTTTGAATGTGATTTTATTTTTTTTATTTTTTATTTTTTATTTTTTTGTGATTTTGTAATGGAAGAGAGTAAGAAAATGACGAAGATAAGCATGTATTTATTTATTTTCCCTAATTTATTCATAAGATAGAGGACAAATGACCTATTTACCCTTCTACCTTCACATCATTAAGGCTCCGTTTCGTATGCGGAATTAGAATAGAATAGATTGGATTAGATTAGAATAAAAAATCACCATCCCATATTTGATAGAACTTGAGATTGAATTAAAAATTATACTATAACATGTTTGGTGTAAGTTGAGATTGAATTAAAATAAAATTAATTAAAATTTTTTATTATATAAAATTAATCTTATAAAAAATCTAAAAAATTAAAAAACCTAACATCATCTCTCCCAATTCATCAATATCATCATCTCTAACAATTCAACATCATCAACCTACAGTTCATCAATATCATCATTTTAATTTATCAACATCATCATCTCCCACAACAACAACATGATTAACAACATTAAAACATACTAACATTAACAAAAAAAAAAAAAAAACTTAGAATAGGGGTTTTGTTCGAACTCAAAACCCTAAATGGTTATGAGGTTTTGGGTTCATCAAACCTAAAACCTGATTCTGGGTTTGACGAACCCACAATGGTTTTGGGCTGTTCCAACTTAGAAGAAAAAAACAAGAAAAGAAGAAGAAGAGGAAAAGAGGGTGATGAGAGAAGGAAAGAAGGTGAGAGACAAAGAGATAGATAGGAAGAAGAGAAATAAAATAGGATATGACAAATCTTATCCTATGTAAAGATATGGTTGTGGTTGGAATCGGGAAATCCCAAAAGAATGGGAAATGAGAAGAAGAAAAAGAAGAAAAGAGGGTAATGAGAGAACGAATGAGGGTGAGAGAAAGAGAGATAGATAAAAAGAATAG
Organism: Nephelium lappaceum; assembly: GCA_021234005.1. Taxonomy (NCBI): domain Eukaryota; kingdom Viridiplantae; phylum Streptophyta; class Magnoliopsida; order Sapindales; family Sapindaceae; genus Nephelium; species Nephelium lappaceum. Next base: position 153,140 of record JAIZFV010000001.1, on the reverse strand, counting down.
AAAGAAGATGTAACATGACAAATCTCATCCCACGTAATGACATAGTTGTGGTTGAGATTGAGAAATCCCAAAAGAATGACAAATAAGAAAAGTTTGAGATTTAAAGAATTCCAATTCCATTGCATTTCCATTGGCCTCCAAATATGATATTTAAATAGTTTAAGATTTCTGAATCTCAAACCCATTTTCAATCTCACGTGTTAAATACTCCTTAAATCAAATGTTTAACCACTTCGTCAAGTTAATTTCAAAAAATAAAAAATCATCAAGTCAAAGCTATTTGCCAAGCAGCACCTTGTTTCTGATGAGTCAACCCTACTTACTCAGGCTTATCTTCTTCTCCCCAGTAAACCTAGATCTGTTTATTCATCACATAATCTCCCTTCTTCCATTCTTTGCTGATATCTTATCACGCGGACTATGGGAAATATTCTTTCAATCTCGATATCATGTGACAAAGTCTTCGCTGATTGCCAAAACTGTATAGTTGGAAGATCAGCATACATAAATGAGCTCCAAGACAACGTTGTTGCCCTGAAGGCTGAATCAAAGATATTAGATGAAGTCAAGAGTGATGTGATGATGAGGATCAGGGTGGCTGAAGAACAAAAGATGAAGAGATTGCATCAAGTCGAAGGCTGGCTTTCCAGGGTGGAAGCAGAGGAAACTGAAGTTGATAAGCTGATCAAAAACAGCTCTCAGGAGATTGAGAAGCTATGTCTTGGTGGATATTGTTCGTGGAACATCAAGTCAAGCTACAAGTATGGGAAAAAAATAGCTCAAAAGCTGCAAGTGGTGTCTAAATTGAAGGAAGAGGGTGGTTTTCCAAGAGTGGCAGAGATTTGGTCGAGAGAGGATCCTATGGATGAGCCTATTACTGGTGAAAGGATATTGCCTCAAATTGTGGTTGATGAGAGGCCTTGTGAGCCAACTGTGGGGTTGGAAACTACTTTTGATGCAGTTTGGAGATTTCTTGGAGAGAAAAATGTTGGGGTTATTGGGTTGTATGGCATGGGGGGAGTGGGTAAAACTACCCTTTTGACACAAATCAACAACAAGTTTGTTGATGTGAGGAATCATTTTGATATTGTGATGTGGGTTGTGGTGTCTAAGGACTTGCAGCTTGAGAAGATACAGGAGACTATTGGGAGGAAGATTGGTTTGTCTGATGAGTCATGGAAGAGTAAGAGTTTGGAAGAGAAAGCTATGGATATTTTTAAGATTCTGAGAAGGAAGAGGTTTGTGTTGTTGTTGGATGATATATGGGAAAGGGTTGATTTAGTTAAAGTGGGTGTGCCTCCTTTGAGTTCAAGTTTCACATCCAAGGTGGTTTTTACTACTAGGTTTGTTGAGGTTTGTGGTCACATGGAAGCTCACAGGAAGTTGAAAGTGGAGTGTTTGGCTGATGAGGAAGCTTGGAAGTTGTTTCGAAGTAAGGTTGGAGGAGATGCTCTTGATAGTCATCCTGAAATTCCTGGACTAGCACAAAAAGCAGCTAAAGAGTGTGGTGGTCTACCACTTGCACTTATCACTATCGGCAGAGCTATGGCTTGCAAGAAGACTCCTGCAGAGTGGAGGTATGCTATTGAAGTTTTGAGGAGATCCGCTCATGAATTTCCAGGTATGGGGAAAGAGGTGTATCCTCTTTTGAAGTTTAGTTATGATAGTTTGCCTAATAGTACAGTTAGAGCTTGTTTGTTGTATTGTAGTTTGTTTCCTGAAGACTATAATATTCCTAAGAAGCATTTGATAGATTGTTGGATTGGTGAGGGATTTTTGAGGGATGATGATGGAGGTGGGACACAATACCAAGGACACCACCTTATTGGTGTTCTTCTTCATGCTTGTTTGTTGGAAGAAGAAGATGATGATTTTGTGAAAATGCATGATGTTATTCGTGATATGACATTGTGGATAGCTTGTGAAGTTGAGAAGGAGAAGGAAAACTTTTTGGTTCGTGCAGGTACTGGTATGACTGAAGCACCTGAGGTTGGAAAATGGGAAGGTGTTAGACGGATTTCGTTGATGGAAAATCAAATAAATAGTCTATCAGGAAGTCCTACATGCCCTCATCTTCTAACATTGTTCCTTAATAGGAATGATTTAGGTTCGATTACAAATGGCTTCTTCGAATATATGTCTTCTTTGAGAGTCTTGAATCTGTCAAATAATGATTCTCTAAGGGAACTACCGGCAGAAATTTCAAAATTGGTTTCACTGCATCATCTTGACTTGTCAGAGACTGCCATAAAGGAGTTGCCGAAAGAGTTCAAGTCTTTGGTGAACATCAAATGTTTGAACTTGGAGAATACATATTATCTCCATACAATTCCTCGGTGGCTGATATCTAACTTTCCCATGTTACGTGTTTTGAGAATGTTCAACTGTGGTTTTCTGTGTCAAGGGAAAGATAGTGTTCTTTTTGGTGGAAGTGAATATTTGGTAGGGGAATTGCTCGGTTTGAGACACATAAACGCGTTGAGTATCACTCTAAAAAGCTCCCGAGCTTTTGAGAAATTTTCAAGTTCTTCGAAGCTACAGAGTGCCGTTCAATCTCTATGCCTACAGTACTTTGACAGTTCAAAGTCGCTCAACGTTTCCTCATTAGCAGAAATGAAATCTCTCGACACACTGTCTATATGGAACTGCAAACATTTGGAAGAGTTAAAGATTGGCTCTGCGGGGGAAGCAGTTAGAACACTAGAAATTCATGCCTTCCATAGTCTTGTCTCAGTTCATATAGATTGCTGCTTGAAATTAAGGCACTTGTCATGGCTTATTTTTGCTCCTAATGTCAAGAAGATTGTGATATCTTCTTGTTACGAAATGGAAGACATCATCGGTGCAGAAAATTTGGGAGAAGTTCCAGAGACGGTGAGAGATCAAAAGCCATTTGCAAAACTCCAGTTTCTGAAATTGCATCATTTGCATAATTTGAGAAGCATCTACTGGAGTGCATTGCCCTTCCCTCATTTGAAGGAAATGGTTGTGTATGAATGCCCTACGCTAAAGAAACTTCCACTTGACTCCAACAGCGCCAAGGATCGCAGAATTGTCATCGAGGGAGAAAAAGGCTGGTGGAAGAATCTACGATGGGAGGATCAAGCTGCTCAAAATGCTTTTCATTTGAGTTTCAGATCCTGCTGATGGTTCAGTGGTAGACATGACAGCAGATGGAGATTTTAGTTGGACATCTTGCTATGTTGCCTGTATGTTGTTAACCGGCGCCATCCCCAGGTAAATATTAGAGGCTCTTAGACTGTATTTAGTTACATATAGTTGAATGCAATCTATTTTTGTTACCACTGTTGTGGTAACATTACTCTGACATTGTGAATACTTGTCTGTTTGATGTATTTGTTTATTTATTAATTCAATTTCTTCTGTGTCTAATTTGATTAATTTCAGAGCCTCTAATAGTCTATTTTCACTTGCAGTATGGTTGTTAATGTTCCTGTTAATTAGGTATCAGAGCTGAATTCTTGTCAGTTATTTGCTAAATTAATTGTCTTTAGGAATTTAAACTCAAGCATCAGCTATTTGTGATATTAAAAGATTGTAGATTTGAGATAATCATATATTAGTAACATAGTTCTACTTTCTTATATATTATATTTATAAGTTGATTCTTGATCAGTGATCTCTGATGTTATGTTTTTTAACTAGGATTTCATGAATATTAAGTAACAGTAATTTGTTGAACAATGTTGTTGCTTTTCTTACTGAAATTCATTCAATTTAAAAAGAGTGAACTTCAAGAAAATGAATGTAATGGGAATCTTGGTGCTCTGTGTTGCAACTTTTTTGCTCCACCCCATTTATTTAGTTGAGCTATAAGTAAATAAAATCAAGAAAGTATCAGTTTCGGTAAAAATATAGGAATTCAAAACTTATGGAAACATAGGAAATATTAGGAATATTCGGGGATGTTTTTTAATATGGGTCCCCTCGAAATATGAAAACATTGTTGGATATATCAGTTATCACTTCCATATTTACTTCATTGAGTAAAGTAGGAAAATCATCTTTATAATGGGTTAAACAAAAAGTTGCAAAAACCTTTTAAATTGGCGGATTTAAATAAAAATCTCTTTTCGAAAATTGTTAAGACTTTTTCCTTTTCCAACTTTCTTAGAAATGTTCATTATAAAGATGTTCAATAAAGCCAAAAAATTTTCTTTGATTTTCTCTGTGAAAGGACAGAAATTTCCTTGATACATATGTATTACTAGTTTTGACTAAAGCCAGTATTATTTTCTTTAAAAAAAAAAAGAAAATTATTTCACCTGCTCTCTAGTCTAGAGTCAGCGACGCTACAATTTCATCTTGTTCCTGCCAAGAACGGACCAATAAGCGATACTATAAGATAGGGCCCAAAATTTGTAATTTTTAGAAAGCCCAAGCCCAACCTGTTGCAGACTCCCAATGTAAGGCCCATGCCCAAGAAATAAAAATAGTAAACATTGGAATACGTCAACCAGTTAGGAACTTTTATGATAGAATGGGAACTTAAATCTTGATATATGTTACAATGTTTACAAAAAAAAAATTGTTGGTAATCAATAAATTATATGGACCCCATATATTAATTAGGGAAAAAAATTCCCTTAGCATGAAAACTTAATTTACTCCTCACCCAAGAAATTAATTTCCTTTTCCAATAGAAATCTATTCATGTGCATTCTCATTTCCAATTAATAAACATGCCTTATGTGGAATGAACACCCACTCATGGAGAAAAAGGAAAGAAAATAAAAAAAGAAACAAATTGGGGTCGTGGAGAAACCGAAAAAAAATAGGAAACAAAATTTAAGGTTTTAATCAGTTAAGAGAAAGTAACCGGTTTATTGAAAGCTTCATTATTTATCTCTTGGCTGGTTAATATTCCTGAGTATTATTTTTATTTTCTCATCATCTTTAGTTTTTTATTTTTAATGATATTATATGTGGTGAGCACGACTCAAATATAGAGTATTATCAAACTGAATAAATGTTTAAAGACAAATTGTTTTACCTTGTGAGGACCATTTGGTTCGTTTCCATTTTGTGAACAATGACATTTTTCTTCTCTTGGGTTTGTCTTACACAGCTCAGAGCAAGTAATGAGGCCACCACCACTGGCAACAACACACGACGGAGCCCAAACCAACAGAAATTGAAGATTATGTCAAAACATGATTTCTAAAACTGACAATAAATTGACCTAAACAACTTCAAAATCTCGTGGATTCACTGCGTATTTCAAAATTATTCAACGAACACAAAATTTTACACGAATATGTTGTATGTCCAGATCGACCATTGACTTAATAAAGCGACCATAATGTCCTTGTATTATCATTTTTTTAATAGCAGTTAATCTTCTTATCAAAACTAAACTCATCGATAAACTCTACATCTCTACGTTTTTCGATAACAACATTACAAAAAAATGATGTAACAAAATACACAATGTACATGGCATAACAGAGACTTTAAAAAACTATAATAAAGAAAACATAACACAGTTTGAGTTTCTAGTAATGCAACCACTGTGAAAAATGGAGATTACTCCAAATGTCAATCCTTGAAATTGACAATAAATTGACTTAAACAACATTTAAATCTTGTGAATTTACGGTGTATTTCAAAATCCTATAGCAGACTCAAAACATGATGAGAATAAGTTGTAAACCTTGTTGCTCATCACAGACAGGATTCGAGTATTGTTTATTATAAAAAATGGATAATTTCATACAAACCTACTTGTTTATAGACAATCTATATATAAGTTCCTTTAGTAGTTGGAGGACAGTTTTTTCCACATAAAGTGAATCTCTCTCTCCTTACTTGTAGAGAGTAGAGTTAAATATTACGTTTTAAGTTATTTCGTAGTATCATCATCTACAACAGATATAAACGTATTTATAACTTAAAAAAATAAATAATTACTAAATGCTTTTAATTTAATGTTGAATTTTAATTAGTTTTATTATAAAGTGCCAGACAAATTTGTTGTTCTGGCAGTTATCATCTCATTTTTATGTCATGTACTATATAATTCATTTAAAATAAATATAAATTTTTTATTCACTTATTCATACCATGTACCTATAAGTATACACATTAACTTTATTATGATATAGTGATGTTTCACAATCAAATGCAAACTTCCAAGTTTACAACTTGCTCCATACATTATTATTTATCACTGAATCACCTATCGACTTCTATCATTTTTCAATATACTCACCCAAAGGCTAATTTTTGTCATTGAGGGTCATGATATATATGAGATCTTTTTACAATTCACCTTTTAAGCACCTTTGAGATCAAATTTGATTGAATGTTAATATGATTTTATACATGAATACATACATACATACATATATATATATATATATATATTTGATTCTAATAGTTACTGAGACATTTGATGTTCATTAAAATTTTATCTAATATCTTTAAAAAAAATATTTTTTAAAAAATAAAAGATTAGAAATTCAATACAATCAAGTAGGCTAGCCTCTCCTAGTCACCTGGCAAGTATCCATGCATGCACGAAATTTGTAAGTAACATAACAGCTCTCCACACCCCACCACCCCCCCCCCCCCCCCCCCCCCCCCCCCCCAACTTCCCCCAAGGTTAAAATATTTGCCAAGAGAAGTCAGTCGAATGCACTCCCTGCTCGTGTAAACCTCTTCAAATGGAAAGTGTTAACATCTTTTGTCTGTCCTACCTGTGGTGAATAAGCAGAGACAACAGATCATGCTCTAATCAGTTGCCACCAGGTGAGGGAGGTCCGGTTCCTAACCCGTCGTCTAACATTAATAATAGGATTTAATTTTATTTTTAGTTATTTATTTATTATTCTATACATTCTTTGAACTTTTTCTGTTTCTGTCTTTCTCTATCTCCAGTTAAATGCCACTCAAATTCAAAATCTTTCTAATAAGGGAAGGCAACAGATCCAGTCAACTTGCTAAATTGGAATATAATTATTTAGTGGTCCCCTTGATCTGCCATTAACCATGATAATTAAGTTACAGCAATACCTTTTTCTTTAAATGATCTATAATCATTATTTTCTTTGAATAAGGAATTCACTCAAATTAATTATTGATACCCAGAATAGAATTCCAACTTTCTACGTCAAACTGCAATAATACGTTTCCATTCCTCACACTTCCAAGTTCCATTCAATGTATTTAGGTCAAACATGGATAGTTGCATGACTTTGAATTGCATCTATTGGTTATTTTCTACTGATTAAGGTATGTAATAAATAAATAATACATATATACAAATAGGTGGCTGATAAGTTTATACAAAAGTAGGTTTTTCATAAGTTTTAGATGAGATTAGTTTAACATCAAATTGGTTAATTCAAGGGTATATTGGAATTGTTGAGATAAAATCATATATATATATATATAGTATGGATATTTACTTACAATAACGATGATAAAGATGAAATATTTATTCTCACAAATAGAAATATTACCTACACTCTATGATTTTATAGATAATAGTACACTTATTATAGGTATGAAGAACCATTTAATTTATATGTGAATGTGAGTATAACGTAGAAATTTTTAAAACCATTTAATATTTGTTTGTAATAAAACTAAACCTTATATCCCAAAAAAAAAAAAAAAGGACTAAACCTTAAAGAAAATCAATAAAAGTTAAACAAAAAATTATGAGTACCAACCATCTTGTGTAAGGGTCCAGTAAATAAAGATACAAACAAAATTGACAAATTTGCAAGGATGATTAAAGTTAAATGGGCTAAGTCTGGTGTGAAAGAGCATCTTGGATTCAATGCAAGCACACCTACTACTTTGATAACTACAATACATTACACATTTTAAATTTTGTCAATTTTCTCACCCTAAAATGGCAAGAGCTATTCGTATACCTAGCCGGCCGGCGTATATAATTGAATTTTTTGATTCATGGAAGAACCTGAACACATTATGCATGACAGCTACAAGCACATAACTAAATTGTATTGTTGAGGCTAATTCATACCTCAACATTCAATAATTTTTCAAGTTCCTCTATAAGCATATATATATATATATATATATATATATTTGCTTTTTAAGTACTGAGATGGATTATTTTGTGTTTACTGTTTTTGATTATGTGAGTCTTATGTGTGAACTACTGCCCATATAATTTCATCAGCACAATAGATATATTAGATGTATGAAAAGGACTTGATAATGTTAGAAGATATGATGCCTATATATGGAGTGATTATTATATTGTATTTAGCAAACAATGGAGTCAAAACTTTTATTTAGAAAATTATGGTATAAGATAAGATTATTATAATTTAATAACACAATTACAATTGGTTAAGCTTTTTATATCAAAGTGGAGACCTATGGTTTATGTTCTATAATGCATTTGAGACTATTTTTTCTAGTATAATTATATAGAGAGGTGTACACAGGTTGATGAACACAAACATAAATAATAAATAAGAATATTGTCCTCATCTCACCTCATCTATCTATGTTAATCTTATTTAATAAAGTGATAATGAAAACAAACGATTGACAAAGGGGAACGTGTTCATTATAATAATGCATTTTATTGTTATTGTTGTTACTATTATCAAATTAATATTAAAGGTTTGACTACTTTACCTGTCAATTGGAGCCATTGAATTGACTTCAATAACTATATTTACAACCAATTCAATAGCTCCAATTAAGAGATAATGTTAATGATTGAGTAAGATAGTTAAATTCTAATATTAAATGAATAAGAGATTTATTCAAAATTTATAAAACTAATTATTATTTATATGCTTTAAATATTTATTTTAATAATTAATAATATCTAATTTTATTAAGAAGACAATTTTTTTGTTTTACATCTATTTGTAAAATTAACATTATATGATATAAATCTCATACCAAAGTCAATGAAAGGATGAAATATTGAGTACAAGGAATCACACGCCCCACTCCATTGGTCAACATTGTTAAATTTAACCGTTGACAAAGTCTTTAAGTTAGAATGATCAAAATACCCTTCTTTTTTAATATATATATAGATTGAAAAAAAATATATATAAAAAGAAAAACTTTAATCTCCACCATCATTCTCTATGATGGACGGCATGGATTAATTTTAAAATAATTTTTTTAATTAAAAAAATATTTAAAAAAATTGAAGGATCTGAGATCTCCACCTATTTCCAGCAGCTTTAGGCGATGGAGATCCTCGCCTAGATCTTTATTACCGATGGAGTTCTATCGACAATGGAGATTCAGGTTTGCTGGGTGTCCATCACACGACAAAGACCCATATATCTGCATAGGTCTCCATTGCATTTAATTGTAGAGTATAGAATGTGGTTTTCGTTGCTGTAATTCACAGTTTGTGTAGTCATATATCATATATAGAGCAACATGTGGATGAATAGGTGGTCTCCACGTTAATTTAATTGCTTGATATGATATACTTATTAAAAAATTGGAATATTATCTACATCAGGAAAAAGAAGCAATGAAACTTAAGCAGTATTAAATTTAATCTAGGTAACTAGTTATGTTAGTGTGCATCAAGAAATAAGTGTGAATTCAATTAATAAAGGTGTCCATTCACCATAATATAGGTCGAAATATTGAGGTCGACTGCTTTGGATACCTCTCTCTTAAGCTACAATACTTACATTCGTAGAAGCATTGTGAACATCACTTAATGTAAGTTATTTTGGAGTATTCTCAGTAGAATCATTTTGATTCAAAATCACTTTATCTTATTTAAAATCTAAAAATGAAAATGTAAATGGAATTCAAATAAAAATGAAATTTGATGAAATTTAATGTTGATGAAAATTTATAATTGATAGGAAAAAAGAAACACACTTGAAAGAAAATTTATTTTTTTTAGGGGTACAATAACGGATTTCCAAATTTTGTGGAGGCAAAACTATTGAAAACTTAGAAAACGATATTTTTATACTCCAAAAATATAGAAACCAAAATTCGTTTAATGTGTGCTTCTTATAATTTCATATTTCAAAGAGTAAAATTTTGATTCAAATTTAAAATTTTATTTGTTTATCTTTTCTTGATTTAAGGACTATCATAGTATCATTTAAATTTTATATGTATTTTTTCAACCGTTTGATAAAAAGATGAAACAAATTAATATGTTTGTGTGATAGATGTAGAATAGAAGAGTAGGTAGAATCCATACTCTTTCCCAATAATTTTTGAAAATAATGAGAAATATTCTTAAAATTTATGTTTTTATCTCCCAATTATATAAACCCTTTTCTTTTACTTCACAAAAACTTCTAGCTTAACCCCATAACATGTTGAATAAATTAAACCAAAATTTATTTTTAAAGCTACATGTAATGACAAAGAATAATAATTATTTATATAGTCTAAATATCTAATTTTTATTAAAATTAATATAAATTGTTAAAATTAATAACTATTTGTATAATCCAAATATTTACTCTCGTAATTGAAAAATAATTAATCAACTATACATATCAACTTTAAATATATAAAATACATTTGATGAGAGTTTAATCCCGAATAATTTATACTCAATAAAATCTATTATTTAGAATAACTTATTCTAAATAAAATCTAGCATGCTAAATATTGAACCTATTCGATATATCTGGATATATATATCTTTATTTTAGGATAATCGATATTAGAAATATTTTCAATTTTTATACTATAAATTCCTATATTTTTACCACAACCGTATCTAATATCCAAAAACAAACAAAAAATGTTGTTTACATGCTGCACAAAAGTACGTGAGATGAGACCACTGCAAATGCGACCTGCGAGGCTGCATCATGTACCTATTCTATAGACGTGACCGACTGGCACTGCCAGTCTAACACCACGACTCTAGTCTGCTCTCTTTGTTTTGGTTTTGTCAAAGCAACATTTAAAGCTTTTCTTCCCCAAAAACAACATGGTTCAAAAAGGTATCTGAAAAGCTGGTTTTTCTATTTTTGGTTTCAAAGCCTGTTGCCGTGTTCTCTTAGTCATCTTCCTCTCTTCATTTCATGTACTGTCTCTCATTTTTTTTCCAAGTTCCCTTCTCATGTAAGTGTCTCTACAACTCACACTCTTGTGTTCTCTCATTTCACTCACTTTGCTAGTATACATACTATTTCCCATGAAGCTTTTATATTTATATATGTATATGATGTCCGAGAAGCCACCTTTTCATGAACCCAGTTGTTATTTGGAAAAAATATTGTTGCCCTTTAATCGTTTTCACTTCATTTCTTTTCAAAACATGTCTTTGTTGTTTGGTAAAATGTTATATGTATTTTTAATGACATGTTTATATTGGTAGGTCAGATAATCTCACAATGTCTATTGTTGAAGAGGATGTGCATTTTAAGTGGGGAGTTAAGAAGGGCATGAATAACGGCCTTCAGTTCTATGAGTCATTTACGTATGAAGGTGTGGACTACAATCTATATGATTGTGTGTATGTGTACCACTCAGACGGGCTTGAGACTGATATTGGTAAGCTAGTGGAAGTCTATGAGACTCCCAACCATGAAAAACAGGTGAAACTTGTGTGGTTTCTTCGTCCAAAAGATGTGCGGCGTTTTTTGAACGGTTATGAGCCTAGCTGGAATGAGATATTCTTAGCTTCTGGTGAGGGCAAGGGTCTTTCCAACATCAACCCTCTGGTAATTTTAACATTCATGCCTCATGTTTATGCTATGTTGATTGGGTATTTACTTGTATATAAGATGATGATCTTTAATCTGTTCCCATGTCTGAGCAAATGTTGGTAGCTTTTTTTCCTGTTGACTTTAGTGTAGTTGGTTTTATGAAACCTCAATGACTGTGTATAGATCCTTTTTGTTAGTTTCATTATTTAACTCTGACCCTTTCTTGTTAAGGATTGTTACTGTTTTTTAGCATTATTCAATTGTAAGTTCATACATTTATTTGAACAAAATACTATCTTGGAATGGTGATTACTGGCCTAAGGTTTGCTTCACAAGTTTTATTCAAGTGCATAACTTGTACCCTGTATAGACGTATAACTCTAGGTTGTTTTCACAGCTATGTTAAAGGGGTATTAGGCATTATTTGTTTTTTTCCTGTTTCAGGAAGTAATTATTGATAAATGCAATGTTCTCTGCACGTCTAATGACCGGAGAAATCCCCAAGCATCTGAGGAAGAGTTGCGAAAAGCTGATTACATCTTTTGTCGAACTTTTGATGTTGCAAAGCTCAAATTAGAAGAGAATTTTTCGGAAGAAATAGATGGAGTAAAAGGTTTAGTGAATTTCCTATCTATTTCAATTCTTGGACAATCATTGCCTAATTTTTAACTTCAAGCATGTGAATGAGTTACTGACACTAGTTATTCTCATATCTGATTTGAATGTTTGCAGTGGAGCACTTTTTCAACAGGAAAAAGGATCAAGCATCTGTTAATCCTCTCAATTCTACAGTAAGTGTTGGAGACTGGACAGGAAAATCAAGTTCTCCAGAATTAGGACTTGACAAAGCAGTTGTTGATGTTGTTAAGGATAGCAAATCCGGCATCATAGTAAACGCAGTTGTGAAAGGTGATTTCTAAGGATACTTTATTTACATCTCTACGGCTTAGAAATTTAATGGATTAGATTAAATCAGCCTTGCTTTCAACATGTTCAGAATCAGAAAGGGCTAATATTTCCGTGTTAGAGCCTACAAATTCTATTGGAAAATGTCAAAATGGAGAGAGTTTCCCAGAAAATACAGATGCAGTTGTTAAAGGTTGGTTAGTCAATGTGGGTTTTGTAGAATGCCTTCTTGCATGTTATGCTTTTAAATTTAACTGATTATATGATATTTGCTCATTTTTGGCACGTAGAATTGCGAGAACAAAATGTTGATGAGGATAAGCGAGGGTGTTTTCCAGGGAAAAAAACCACGTTGAGGATTAAAATTTCTGGTAAAAATTCTACAGCAAGAGAAAGCTTCTTAAAAGTACATGGAGTACAAGGTTATTTCCCTTATGCTTAATGTTATTAGATTGGATTATTACCTACCAAAAGTCTTTAGTATGTTTCCTGGTTACTAACTTTTGCTTGTCAGCTAAGTTAACATGGTCAAACTCTTCACTAATTTGAATGCGTGCAGTGAAACGGTTTTCTGATAAGGAAAAGGAAAAAGTGATAGTTAATCCTCTTAATTTCAATGCAAGTGCTAAAGAGCAGACTGGAAAATCAAGTTCGTCTCCCAGGATAGGCCTGGACAACATAGTTGGTGGTTGTGGAGTTAAAAATGACAATTCTGGCACCAGACTGAGCCCAGTGGTGAAAGGTGAGTTCTAACAATGCCTTCTAATCGTGTTACTTTGAAATTTATCTGGTTTGGTAAATTTAGCTTTACCCCATCATGTTCAGGAAAATCGACGATTAGGCAAGGGCAATCTCCTAGGCCCAAACTTTTTGTTGACAAAGACAAATTTGGAGGAGGTAAATTCTGCCGCAGCCAACTTGAAAAACAAGCTAAAGTTAGATGTTTGGAGGATATTGTACCTGCAAGTGCTTCAGTTGTCCCTTTGAAGAAGAGAAAGTGTCATTATAATGAGAACGTAAGCAGCCAGCATAAAAAATTAGATGCTCAATGCGTCCAGAACAGGGGCACCGAACCTGACAGTCTAGTTCTGGAGGTTACTCCAAAACCAGATTCAGTAAGTCTTTATAAGTTGGTTCTGATTTCTTTTCTGCAATCATTTTGTTATAAAATGACTTAAACATTGAGTAATGTTAATTTTTTTGGGGACAATGATTTAATGTGTGTTTCTTTTTCCTCCCTTTAATCTATTTCACGTGTTCAAACTTTTTTGAGATTCATAGATAAATGAGCAGATCAAATGTAAACTTTCTTATTTACTTTGAGGGATTTAGTTACGTGTTGGCTAGTTGAATTACTGAGAAATTGGATTTGATTGTGGTGTGTATAATAAATTAATTGGATTGTCTACATTCTTATCAGTGTTAGGTCCTTGACAAAAGCAAAGTAATACTTTTAGCTGTTCCTGAAACTTTATATAACGAAAGGTTCAACTTGTATTCTAACTTTCTTTTATTCCTTTGTTAACTCTTCTAACATCTTTTAATTCTATTATTGCAGAATCGAGGAAGTTATTTCAAGCAACTTGTGAGTTGTCATTCCTATATGTTACTGTCGACCTTATCGCTTTAGGCTTGGTTTTCTCACAAATCAAGAAGCATTTCTCTTCGTTAAGAATGATCTTCCCTATTCATCTATAATTTGTTTTAAACAATACTGCGAGTTCTTGATAGTTTGTATAGAGACTGAAAGGATAAGAAGAAACTAGAATTAATAAACGTAACTTAAGAAATATATTAAATGAAATGGTTGAGGAAATATCAATTTCTTTTCTGAGTTGTTCGTTTGAAGTAAAAATGATACCATTTTACCTTATATTAATGACATTCGAAGCTGTGTTCTTCAGTGTTTTAGATTGAAATTTAAAATAGTCATAGGATTTTTTACGATGTATGGGCACACACATCACTACTTCTTGTAAAGTCATCAAAGCTGCATTAAGCATCCTAATGTTATTATAATTCATTTGTTCATACATATTATTTGTCTTTGGTTGATATTTCAATGAGGGAGAATAATGTTTGTTGATATTCTGACAGTCTGGTTTATTGAGATCCTATCATTACACTTATTTTAAACCAGTACAATTATCATTGATTGTTTTCTTCTAATAGTACTGAGGTGACTCTTATTTTATAGCTTCAAATTAATTTGTGAACTTAAACTATGGATGAAAACAAAGTTTGTATAGAATTTAGTATTCTCTAGATTACTATCTTTTTCTTTTTCTTATTTGTTATCATCATCTTTCAGCCTTGGGAGGCAAGACTGCAGAATGCTCATAAATCAGGCGCTGTTTTATCACTTGAAAACCTGAATCCATCTTATACATCGTCTGAAGTAGAGGTATGTCCGTTTTCCTCATGTTAGTATCTCTTCATTTTAAGAAACTGGCATTTCGAGTTATAGAATTAGAACTCATCATTTTTATTCTCTTGTTGAACTCTGGGAAGTTTAGTGTTTCAAACACATTTTGTAGAAACCTGTGAGTTTGATTTTGATGTCGTATTTGATAAAACTTACGGATTCCACAAGTAATCTCCTTGTTTGCTGTGCCTTTGATGGTTGATTGCTGTTCGTTAATCCTGCTGATCCAATTGTATTTGATATTACGTAAGCGTTACTATGGAAATGCTTGGTTCCTCAAATAACATAATATCTATGCAATGCACAAATTATAACTCAACTTCTGCAGTATTATATTAATGCTCTTTGAATTGCTGAATTGCACATGACTTGCCTAAGTTAATGCGACGTCCAGGTAGTATATAATGATAGAAATAACTTCAGTCTTTCAAAATATATGAATCTGATTGTACACAAGTTATGTTGTATTTGTATAAGATCTTTGGGGCTGATGATGTGAATATGCATCCGTGTATGTGTACATAGGCCAATACGTATTGTGTGTGTATTTGTATTTCAATAGTCCAGTTCCTTTTGTTATTCCTTATAATTGGTCAAAGTTGATTAGTTACTGAAATTGTAGACAGCCTTTTCATGACAAGATGCCTTGAACCCTCAGAATATACATAATATACCACCAATAGTGGTAGGAATTAGGAAATGACTTGGATACCTGAATGCAGTAGCAAAGTTGAGTTTAAAGATCAGTTTGACTTTGTCTCAGGCGTTTTACCTGATACATCTACTTTTTTAATCAACTTCCATAGGATCTAGTTTGGCATGCACTTCAGAAGCGAGTCGAGGCAAAGATGTTACAACGGACTGCCTTTTCTAGCCCATACAACGGTACATCATTTATTGTGACTTTATATTTTTATCATTCGTCAAACTGTCAGATGCAGTATTTGGTGGTTGATCTATGAATTCATAAGCTGGGAAAGTTCTTACCTACCATTCCTGAAGACTGGGCATTACATCTTAAAACAGGTAAAGCTCTTGTCATATTCAAGACCAAAGATGCTGCTGAGTCAGCGATGGAAGAGTTAAGTAGGAGATGCCTAATGTTAGAAGATGGGAGGTACTTTATTTAATTGGTTTTAATGTTCTCTACAATTTCCGCATTGTGATTTTTTTTGTACTATGTGATATGGAAGATGTTTAGAATTTGTTCTTGTGTGGGTGATTCTCCCCTTCAAAGCTCATTAATGCAAGTGGGAAGCTACATGTTATGACTTGCCATATTGTTTGATCTATGAATTAGAGTAGTTATATTAGACTATAAGTCCAGCCGATTATGATGTGGAAATAAATTGTTTTAAGACTATGAAGTGGGTAAATCTAGCAGATGGACTGTCTCCTGGCCTTTTCAGCCAAATGGTGCCTAATTTTCAAAGTAAGGTTTGAGGTTAAAATTCATGCAATGAACTGCATGAAGTGTGGAAGCTTAATATCACTTAATTGGAGAAAAAGACGAAAGAGGAATTCCTTTCTTTACAATTGTTTGTATTGCTCTTGGAGATCTTTTGGGCAGGTCATCAGCATGAAGGAAACTACATAAACCAAAATGTCTTTAGCATGTAAAAGTCTATCACAATTATGTAGAAATTCCCCAATTCCACATGATTAACATGTGTCGACATCAGATTTTGCCTGATATCAACAGTAAAGAGAGCAAGGGCAATTGTCTTGTGATTCTCCTCCTCGCTCTTCTGCTGACCTCGGAACAGGATGGTTGCAGAGCAGCATCCAGTCAAGGTGATGCCGGCGAGGTGTCGGCGACCACACTCTGAAGATCAAGTCAAATGATTAGAAAAAGGGCACCTTTGAGATGGTCAATGCAACGGTAACCGAAATATATAAAGTGACAAAGGTGTTAGAAGAAGATACCAAATGAAAATGCATGCATGTCTTTTTATAGGCAAACCTTCACCTCTCTTTGGACAGATGTCTTCTGTTGGTTGGTCTTTCATGGACATTCTCCTTGCACACTCCTGAGACCGATCCCAACTTTCTATTCTACCAAGTGGTATATTCTTTTCTTTGTCAGACTTGGTGTAGCTGAGGTGTCCTTCCTTGGCTGGATAGTTGTGCTGACATCACATTCTTCCTTTACACTTGATAGTTCCTTCAAACCTGACTGTTCCTTGTTTTGGGGCCTCCTCTGGCAGAGGAGATATATTCATGGCTGACATCCTTGTCTGGTCACTGCCCTTTGCCTGCACACGTGGAGAGTTCTTCCTTGCTGTTGTTTCCCCAGGCTGGCGTGGCATCTTATGAGTGGTTGTCCTTAGGAGACAAGGACAGCCACCACAAGTTGGTTGCTCACCTGTTGGGGGGTAGGCTCTGAGGCTATGCTAGGGGTGGGCCCCAATCCCCCTTAATTTCAACTAATACTCTCCTTTTTTCACCATGGTGGTCGCCCCCTTTCTTTTTATTCACATTTTTTCTTATTTTCTTCATCTCCTTTCTTATCCTCCAAGTTTCTTCTTTTGGAAGGTAATTTCGGGAATGACGACCTTTCTTGCCATTTTTGTGGCTTTTCAGCTCATTGACGCCTTGGATACCTAGTTCCTCAACGTCCCAGAGCTATCTTCCAGATGCTGTTGAGGTTGTCTCCTAGGCCTCTTGGACATTTAGCTCTTAAACACCTTAAATGCTTGGCCGCCTGATGCCATAGATAGTTATTTTCGAGGATGTTTGCAGTTCTTTAGTGACCAACTATCTTCGAGGATGTTTGCAGTTCTTTAGTTGGATGCTTGGCTTTTTTGGTACCTTGGTGGTTGGCACCTAATATTCCGTACGGTCGGCTCCTCGGCATCCTATGTTGTTGGCTCATTGGCATTTTGGTATAATTGTTTCCGAGGACATTTGTGACCCCCAATGGCCCAATATTTCTTTTTACTGCATTTTCTTTTTTCCTCTTGGCAATTATCCTGCGTTTTTAGTTGATGATTTTTCATCGTTAACAACATGTTATGGTTCAAATAGATTAGAAAATTTCTCATAAGATTGTCTTTACACTTGATATGGTTTCATGTTTGATACATTGATAGGCGGGTTCTGATGCTTGTATTAGAACCTTTTAAACTCTTCTCCTTTCAGATAGGTCAATTATAAAGTTTAGGCAGCCTTTAGCGAAAGTTCAACTATCACTTTGTGTGTGATATCAATTATAAATGACTGTATGGTGCATAACAATAAAAACAAATGATCAACTAGAGTTGGTTTATCAGAGTGTCCAGATATTATCCCAATAAAAGTAAATTATAACCAATGTAATTTACAGTTTGCAAAAGTAAATAGTGGGAAATGGCAAGCTAAGAATTACTTGGATCAATTAATTTTTGAAAGGTTGAAGGATAAAAAATTGTGAAATAGAGTTGAGATGACCAGAAGCAGAAATTAAACTGAAAAATGGGAGCGGCAAGGCAGAGGCTTCAGTCAGTGAGAAGAAAAACAAACACTAAACAATACATATATTAAAGGCTCTAAAACGATTATTAATTTTGATTAAGGGTATTTTTCAGTGCATACCCTGGGATAGATGAGGCAGTAGGTCTTAAACTCCGATTTTGATTGATAAAATCACCTAATGGACACTGGCGGATACTGCCATTACTAGCTGAAAGTGGGTTGAACATAAAGATCGTTTTCCTGTCTCTCATATGATTAAACTTTGCCTGTAATAAATCAATTTTTACAATCAAGTGCATCAAATTTAAAGTTTCTCATTGTATGCAACGTTCTTGGATTTACTGTATTTGCAGACCTGTTGTTTGTAGCAGACCGATTTTAAAGGAGCCTAGTAAGGCAGCCAACTTTTCTGGCCATCTGATCCTAGACAAAGTTAGACGTCAAAAGCTAAAAGATCAAGAGATGGTGAAAAGATTTGTTTTGTTTAGTGTTATATAGTTCTTTTTCATTTTTCTTTATTATGGTTTAAAAGATGTTTAATATTCGAATCTGTCTTGTTCTTCACTCGTTTATCAGAGAACTGCAGTATCAACATCACACTGTTCGCAGATCAACACTATTGAATATGAAATGGCCATGGAATGGCGTATTCTACAGGAGAAGTCAGATTTGTGGTGGAAGGCATTATATGAGGTTCTTTATCCTTCTATTCTGTTTTGTGGTTTTACCTATTTGCAAAGACACTAGGCTGGGATCCTTTTTCTTTTGTTTAAGCACCAATGTAGTATGTCAGTCCAGATCCAAATGCTACTTTTCAAAAATAAGATATTTGGACATGACATGAACAAACCTAACTTCTTGTTTCACCCACTTCAATCTAGTTTTCTCATCATGTCTCGTATGATTTGATCATATATGTATTCCAACATTTTTTTCTCTGTTCTCTTATATTTGCAAATCCCTTTTTCTGTTTGACACAAAAGGTCTTAATTTTCATTTTCACCGCCTGCAGAAACAAGAGAAACAGATACAACACCTTAAAAGGCAGCTAAAGATGAATTATAGTGGCGAGCAATGTCACTCGGAGACATCAGAAAGCCACTGAAAATTACTTCTGTATAGCCTATTAACATTCTAGTAAGAAATATTAAATAGTCTGGGTATCATTTCTTTCTTCTTTTCCTTCTCTTTTTCAAATACGCAGGATTTATTTATATACATAACGTGGTAATGCAAAACACTTAATTTTGCAGGTAGGATTTTCCAGTATTTTGTATATGATACTATTAAAGAGAGATGCAATGCAAGGGTATGTGTTCCGGACAGCCTATAGGATCAAATTTATGCAGAAAACTTTGCAAGCAAGTTCAGGTTCAAAATATGTTTTTTTTTGGTTTTTGTCTAAAGTCTTATTTTGGTCCAATCTTTTGTACTTAGCTGAAAATACCCACAAAGGAAAATCAAATTAGATGCTTTGCTAGTATTGCCAGAGAAAATTTGACTGGCCAAATGAAACTATTAAGGACTATCATCAGCTCATGTTTGCCTCAAACATCTATCGGAAATTGTTAACTACAGGATTACAAAATACTCATTTACTCGCTTGTGTTCATCAATATGTTTAGGGTGAAGGCTGGAATATGATTATACTTTGGGATTGGTTAGGATTAAATTGAAAATTATTTTTTGTTTGAAGATGATTGGACTAAGAAAATGATTGTCCTTTATTTCAAAAAGAAAAGAAAAGAAAATGATTGTCTTTGGTTCTATATTAGGATAATGTTATAAAATGTTGGATTGGATTAGAATTACAATAAAATGAAGATTTTATGAGAGGACAAAAACAGATTTTTCACTTTTACTCCTCAATACCACAAGGTAGGAACCAAATCATCAAGAAGAAAGCACAATTGACAGTTAGGTGCTAGATCAGGCATCTATCTGATACCTTGTTTTCGATTTGTATTAATCGTGTGTTTGTCAGTTCTAACCATCAATGATGTATTATTCAACTGTGCGCATGAAACAATGAGGCTGCTGATCGTATCGAGACTACGTAGACAATTTCATTCATGGTCTCGACTCTCAATCACCATCAACTTTTTGTATAAAGACACAACCGCTGCTCGCACTCAAAACTCAAAAGACTCAGACAGGATTTTATTTTTCACATCCAAGTAAAAATAACAAATTTAAATTTATTAAAATATTAATAAATTATTATGAATATTGTTGATACCCATAGTCTTAAAATAATACTAAATCATCATATATGTCTATATATAGTCTTTCTTATATAAGGACAAATTATTTTTAATAATATCAACATTGTGAGTCATTGAATGCATTAACTTTCTTCATAATTAATACTTAATATTAAGAATTTATATATAATCAATGTTAGAACTGATATTATTAAAATAAATTCGTCCTTATAATAAAAGAACCTTTGTATATAATCGACGTATTACAATGTTGAAACTGATATTATTAAAATCAATTTGTCTATATAATAGAAAACTACATATATATATATATATATATGTGAATATAGTTTTAATGTTCAATTTCTTGCTATGAGAGATTCAAAGACAACCTGAAAATACCACAAGGGATCTAGCGTTTCTACCTGGGATTAACCACTAAAGCTGTAATCCAAATAGAGCACCTTTTTATCATAGATTTGCATGAAAGAAACGTAAAACGTGAAGTCTAAAGTTTTAAAAGCATATCTGATTGGAGACTGTTGAGAACATGAGCTTGTGAAAATAACAGAAAAAAAAAAATTCTAGATAACGAATTTATCACTTATTTTCCTTGACAGAACATACCACGTCACTTTTCAGCCAAAATCCATTATCTTCGAGACAAACTATCAAACACAAACAATATTTGTATCTAAAACTGATCCTTTTATGTGTACAAGGTAAACAAAAACATTTTAACAATTTGATACAAAAGAAAAACTCTTTTCGACTACAGAAAAACAGATTATACACACTCAGAGACGAGAATCCATAGCAGCTTCTCAGCCACACAGTGATGGTACACAAATCAATCATACCAAAAAGGCAATGAAACATCTAAAGGTATCCTAATCCTCATTACAAATTTTAATAGTTATGCTACCAAAAAACCGAAAACAAACAAACAGTATCATTTTGTAACTGTATAAACAAACAAAAAACAACAAAATCCGAACATTGAATATGCCATTGTTTTTCACTTAAAATTTCTCACGTTCAAAAGTACCAACATAACACAAAGCTAATATGATGATCTTACGATCTTTACTCTTTGGATGATTTGTTGATAAGAGACTTGTGAATGTGGGGAATGACTCCTCCACCGGCTATAGTTCCTTTGATGAGAGTGTCGAGCTCCTCATCTCCACGGATAGCGAGCTGCAGATGCCTGGGGGTAATACGCTTGACCTTCAAATCCTTGCTTGCATTCCCTGCCAACTCCAGCACTTCTGCAGTCAGATACTCTAAAATGGCAGCTGTATAAACAGCAGCCGTTGCCCCAACCCTTCCGTTCGCAGCCACCCTTTGCTTCAGTAGACGATGGACCCTACCCACTGGAAACTGCAAGGAAGAAATATAACTAACTTGAAATAATTATGGCATCTATGTGAGTTAGATGCTCACAGAATCTGTAAACAAAACAGTTTTAACATGCTAAAGAAACAGCTGGTCAATAATAACAATCAAATGGGTCAAACTGACTTGTGGTTTTCTAACTGTAAAAACTTCATTCTATTGCCATACAGACATTAAAGCTCAAAATGGATTCAAATCATTCAATGGATGCATCCATCTCGAACCTATAACGTGACACCTTCAATATATCAGATATCTGCTAGAATATAAAATCAGCTATATCCTGAAACTTCTGGATAACTTGTTATCTCATAAATCAAACAAGTCTACCATTGCACCACATAAACCCCCCCTAAAAAAAAAATAAAAATGAATAGAAAAATTTCAGTATCTCATAAATCAGTAGAACAATCATCAGTTTTGACCAAAATGAATATCTCCAAAGAAAAAAAAAAATAAAGGTTTAGTTGTGGGCCCCACAGAATGTAGAAACTATGCAGCTTCAACCATCCACCACCATTAAGGACTCATAGAAAAAAACTTTTACTTTGATTTTTCCAAAAAAAAAAAAAAAAGAAAAAAACTTGAAATTGATTTACACAACACCAACATAAGCATATAGAGAAAGGGAGAAGGAGAGAGAACCTGAAGACCGGCGCGTGATGAGCGTGAAATGGGCTTCTTCTTGTCTTTATCCTTGCTGAGAGTGGATTTGCCGGCGGTTATCAAACCTTTCGCTCCTTTGCCGGACATTCTCCCGCCAATTATTTAGCCTTTTTTTAATTTATTTTTTAATTTAATTTAATTTATCTTATTTAGAGTGAGCTCCCCGATAGAGAGAGAAAAGAAGAAATCGGGACTGCGTTTGCACAAGAAGACTCCAGATCTTGACTCCGTATTTATAGTCTCCTCTTGACATTTTTGCCCTTCTTGTATCTTCTAATTTACCATTATATGCTCGTGCGATGCACCAACCAAAAAGCAAGTATCATTTTCGATGAAAATATTATAAATTCAATTTTATGAATATGTAGGTTACACTATTATTAATTATAGAAAGCAAATGACCATTTCAATGAAAATATCATAAATTCAATCTTTTGAAAATTTAGGTTAAATTATCGTTAATTACAATATTGGATATGTTTTTATTTAAAAGGACAATATCTGATATATCGAAGAATATTTTCAATGTTATTCGCTAAATATAAGAAAAATATTAAACATATATTAGGTATAACACTGATATTTAATTTGATAATATGATATTGATATAATAGATGGACATATTAAGCACGTGCAACTTACAAAAGCAAGGAAGTAATTATCTATTCCAATGAAAATATGGGTGCGAACTTTATAAAAATATAAGTAAAATATATAAAAATATATTTTTTAATGTTTTAGACATACATTATCTAACTTATCAAAAGTATCATAAATCCCTTAATTTTTTTTTTTTCTTGAAAGTAATGTTGAGTTCAATTGTTATCTACACAGTTTAAATATCTATTTTCATAGTTAGAAAACAACTCCCCACAATAAAATAAAGAAAATAAAATAGAAACCGAATATCCAAAACATAGTAAGTAAGAAAAACTGTTCATATAAACTTGTAAAATATCACTTTCACCAGCTCCTTGGTACTCTTATAGAACAAAAAAATCATTCCTGACAAAAAGCTAATAATTTGCCCTGATAAATTTATGTCTTGTGAAATAGGGTTTTGAAGCATACAAAAAAAAAAAAAAAAAGACTCAATTTCATGATTGGCTTATTATACTAACATGAAATCCAATTGCAATTTGCAACTATTAAGTTACAAATCATTTTCACTGTAAGATCAGATAAGGTGAAACAATTACAAGCCTAAATGAAGAAAATGTGACCCTCTAATAATCCATTACAGACTACATTCTATAAATTTGTGCTATGAATGCATGATGCACCATGAAAAAGGAGTTGATTTTGACTACGGAAAACAAAGGCTCCAACTTCCAACAAAACATAGGCATTACAAAACAGATAAAAAATCATACCACAGCAACCAACTCTGAAATGGGAAGAGTCCTTTCTATTTTCACATGACTATCACCAAACACACACAGACACACACTCTTGCTCTGTCAATGGTAATAGTGTGCTGAACAACAGATCAAACAATTTACGTTTTAGATTAATCTCAAAGACGGTTTAAGCATCAACGACCTTATCTTTCTCTCCAGCATTCTCTTCTTTGGCTATGTGAAAACCCTCAATCTTACGTGTAACCTCATCGGCTGTAACCTTTGCTTTCCCAGTTGGCCCGTTCGTGGGATGTGAATCATTCTCTTCGTAACTTGCAGGGCCAGTCTGCCATATTCTAATCGTGCCATCTTCAGAATCCTGAGGCATAGGATTCTCCTCCAGGGGCAAACCGTACACAGTGGACAGGACCATGGTGACCTTTGTTGCATCCTATATACATACAATGCATATTGCAAAACCAAAAAGATAATTGGAATCTAAAATCCAAAAACTAATATTTAAAATCACGTCAGCCAATTTACATAGTATTGCTTTCCATACGTGACTCATCGTTTTCCCAATTAAAGACTCCAAGCCTAATGAAGTTATTTTTTATGTTATTAAAAAATAATGTTCTGTATCCTTCTTGAGTTCTTTCTGCTCACCACCGTAAATTTTTTAACCACCTATAATTTGTTAGCAATATCCCCAACAAAGATGATAATATGACAGCATAAAGGCATTAATAAAGCATCTAGATGCAGCAATCAAGGATCACTTCAAATGAACAGATGCACGCAATAATCAAACTCAGATCGACGAGGCACTAACTGTTAAGATGGTGGTGCACGAAACCTAAACTTGTCCATCCATGCACACTAAAAGATGATTCGTTCTGGCAACCATAAATTTCAATTCTGTAATAAGAACATTGACTTATTAATCTGTCGTACCAATTTAGAGGGACCTACCAATTTGTTCTCCTGTATGGAAATCAAAAACATGGACCCACATGTCTTCTCCTCCAGCTACAAACTTATTTCCAAGTTTTGGTTCCAACGAAGCTGATTCTACATTGCAGGGCATTTCATAGCTCTTCACCAATCCAAAACTGAAATACAAACAGGCAAGAACTATATGAGTCAAGGATCCAAAACTAGCCAGAGTAGCAAAATCCAGTTAAGAACTCACTGATTTGCATCCCAAAAGTTAACAGTAGAACCGTCAGCTGTAGTTATATAGCGACCATCCTGGCTAACTTCAGCACTAGTTACAGATGATTTGGTTTCCAATGTTTGAACTATTTTACCACTTCTTAAATCCCATAACCTACACAGTCCACCAACCTAGCAGGGCTAAGTAAAAGATGCTGCAAGAAAAAGAGAACTATACAGAAGACTCATGCAAATAAAATTTCTATTAATGCCAAAATCAGAAAGAATAATGGATTGCTTTTGACCAAAATTATGAGAATGAAAAAGATTAACACTTAAACATGAAGTGGGCGACTGAGATTACGGTTCAAAACACGAATAATTTCAAAGTAATAACATGAATCAAGTGCACTACATCTGGTTTAATCATTTAAAATTCAGTTACAAAACCAAACTAGTCATAGTACAAACTCCACGATGAAATCCGGTGTCTGAAAATCTGATAGTAGACTTATGCACTAGGTTGTTGAGCTGCTCAACCCTGCAGGATTATATTACAAACTCACATTTCCTGGCCTATCTAAGATTTGAACAGAGCCTGAGAAGAGTAATATTTCCTACTTCTGTTATTTGCCTGCTTCATAACCAACAAACAAGAATATATATATACATATATATAGAGGGAGAGAGAGA
>JAIZFV010000001.1:0-126225 GCA_021234005.1 Nephelium lappaceum | reverse complement strand
ATCCCCAACAAAGATGATAATATGACGGCATAAAGGCATTAATAAAGCATCTAGATGCAGCAATCAAGGATCACTTCAAATGAACAGATGCACGCAATAATCAAATTCAGATCGACAAGGCACTAACTGTTAAGATGGTGGTGCACGAAACCTAAACTTGTCCATCCATGCACACTAAAAGATGATTCGTTCTGGCAACCATAAATTTCAATTCTGTAATAAGAACATTGACTTATTAATCTGTCGTACCAATTTAGAGGGACCTACCAATTTGTTCTCCTGTATGGAAATCAAAAACATGGACCCACATGTCTTCTCCTCCAGCTACAAACTTATTTCCAAGTTTTGGTTCCAATGAAGCTGATTCTACATTGCAGGGCATTTTATAGCTCTTCACCAATCCAAAACTGAAATACAAACAGGCAAGAACTATATGAGTCAAGGATCCAAAACTAGCCAGAGTAGCAAAATCCAGTTAAGAACTCACTGATTTGCATCCCAAAAGTTAACAGTAGAACCGTCAGCTGTAGTTATATAGCGACCATCCTGGCTAACTTCAGCACTAGTTACAGATGATTTGGTTTCCAATGTTTGAACTATTTTACCACTTCTTAAATCCCATAACCTACACAGTCACCAACCTAGCAGGGCTAAGTAAAAGATGCTGCAAGAAAAAGAGAACTATACAGAAGACTCATGCAAACAAAATTTCTATTAATGCCAAAATCAGAAAGAATAATTGATTGCTTTCGACCAAAATTATGATAATGAAAAAGATTAACACTTAAACATGAAGTGGGTGAACGAGATTACGGTTCAAAACACGAATAATTTCAAAGCAATAACATGAATCAAGTGCACTACATCCGGTTTAATCATTTAAAATTCAGTTACAAAACCAAACTAGTTGTAGTACAAACTCCACGATGAAATCCGGTGTCTGAAAATCTGATAGTAGACTTATGCACTGGGTTGTTGAGCTGCTCAACCCTGCAGGATTATATTACAAACTCACATTTCCTGGCCTATCTAAGATTTGAACAGAGCCTGAGAAGAGTAATATTTCCTACTTCTGTTATTTGCCTGCTTCATAACCAACAAACAAGAATATATATATATATATATATATAGAGGGAGAGAGAGAGAGAGAGAGTGAAGGTCACAGAATTACACCAACTCCATAACATCAGAGTCAGTAAAAGTAAAACTGACAGTCAGATTCTACATAAGTAATTTCATTTTTTTTTTTTTTCTATTTCCTATATTCTGCTAAGCATTAACCTTTACGCTTCTAATAGTGTGTCATGTGTAACCATTATGGCCATGTATGTAGGAAGAGTGCTCAATTAATTTTACAGAAAACTAGCACATAACATTCAACATTGTAGCCTCGTATAATAATCTTACTTCAGAACTTCAGTGGCTCAATCCAACAAAACAAACAACTTGAATGTTAAATCCAATTCAAAATCAAAGAAATAAAAAACAGACACTAAAAACATGATCATCATCATTTAATCACTGTTCATACCTTACACCACCTATATCAGTACAAGAACTTAGTATGGTCTGGTCACTGTGAAGCCATGCAACTGTTCTAATTGAACTGGGAGAGTTGTCAACTTCACTTGGCGGTGCATCTGGACGATTCAAATCATATATCCGTAGTACTTTCTCAAATCCACCAGTGAGTAGACGACGGGTATCCTGCACACAAGAACAAATAAATTTGCTATATTGCATATGACAAGCAAGGTAAAGAATGTTAGAGAACAAAATTACACAAGTTCAAATCCAAACAGTCGTTTTTTATAAAATGCAAGATTTGATCAACTGAGAACAAGAGCACACAGGAGGAAAAGAGATTTAACTGAACAGCAAAGAGAGAAAATGAAAACACAGAAGACTAACTGCAAATATTCAAAGCCCACATAAACAGTAAAACAGAATGTATTAATAACGGATGGAGAGAAAATCTAGAACAGCATTGGATGTCATAATGCACCAAAATACACATAAAATCAATACAAAAATTTTGCTAAATTAAATAATTTCAGTCAATAAATTGGACACTCTGAAGTCCTAATAAACAAATAAAAAGAACATGCAATTATTTACTGCAACCTGCAAGATGACCACATCCATCTATCAAATATATGCTTACATGCACAATATACAGGGTTCAAAGGAGTTTTGAAAAGAAAAAAGTTCCTTCTTGAAGTCATCATATAGCTTACTAGACAAGGTGTAGATATTAGAAACAAGAAAATGATTAAGGCTCAAGAAACAAAAAAGAACTAAATCCACCTCTGAAAAAGCACATGCGCGAACAATATGCTTGTGTTCGAAAGAGTGCAATTCATCCCCAGTCAATGCATCCCATATTTTCCTGTTGAAGATAGTGGCAATATACAGCAATAACAGATAGCATTTAATTAACTATTTTAAAAAATGAATCTTCTTATTAGCTCGAAATGGAAACAAAGTGCTTGTAGAATGAGCAAAAAGCCATAAAAATACTCAGTACCAGAGTAAACGAAATAATTTCTTATAAGAAACAGCATCCAGCAGAGTTTGTTAGTAGACTTTATTTAGTAAATACACAGGATTTTGTATTTTTGGCACATACACCATCATCTATATTAAAAAACAGACAATACAAAATACTCACCAACACAGGATATAGTTTGCAAAGTTAAATGCATTGCATGCTTATTTTTCATTTTGGGAGTTCATATTCATGGATGAAGCATCTTCCTGAAGAAATTGTGTTTCTCTAGGGTAGTTTGATAATTACATTTTATACAGCAGAAAAATGAATTGTTAAGCAATGATATTAATGTCTTTCTCGGGCAATGGTATTAATCTAAAATACACAACTAAAAAATGGATTATATAATTCAATTATCAAAAGATAATAGTTCATTTTCAGTTGATCAAACAACTCCTAACAAAAGAATATATATTTGTATCTGACCATTCGTTTTAAGATTGCATAATGCAATCATCATGGAGCTACCATGTCATTGATTAGAATTTTAACATACCAATATTACTTAGGCAACCAAATGACTGCAGCAACTGAAAATTTCCAAGTGAAATAATCTTTTAACAAGAGAAAGCTCAACTCACGCAGTAAAATCCGCAGACCCAGATGCAGCATATAAAGCATTCGTGTCCAAGGAGCAACTCCAGACTGCACCTTTATGTCCTTCGAAGGTACCAATCCAATCCCCAGTCTCCCCATTTCTCAACATTGGAGTAGAATCTGAGTTTCATAGAGCATCATTTTCACATTAAAATGTAGTACGCAAACAGAGTTCTTCACTGCAGACTTTATTAAAAATCATCCACATCTAGTATCATTTCTCATAAATAAATTAAATCTAGTAAGAACACAATTCCAAACCAGAACATACCCAAAAATCACTTAATGACCAACCTGTTCACAATGATGTATCAAATCAATGCCAACACTAACAAGATAACAAAATGATTGCTACACGAATCTTCACTAAAACCAAATACAAAAGTAACAAGACTAATATAACAGGAAGCAAATACATGGACATAAGTATCAAAATACAACTAAACAAACAAAAACCAAATTCACCATATTCATGATCAAAATGGCACACATGTACAACAACCAGATGATCATCAAACAAATACCCAACAGAACTTAAATCCACAATCACTAATCGACTACATGAACAGAACCAATTCGAAACCATAACACTTTCATGTAACAAAACAACATAAATTTTCAATGACTAAACAGAACATAATGTGTTACATATGTACACAACATAGAGACCATTAACTGATATTTTAGAGAACACCCATCTTCAAAAATCATCTCAATATCCAAAAAATCCAATAGTGATAAAAAAATAGAGTCATAAAAAAAAAAACACACACACACACACACAAAATGAAACCTTTGCTGGCACTGATGAGGAAGAACCCATCTGGAGTGATGGGACTGTAAAACAAATCAACGACTGGACGTGAATGGCCGTGACAAACTAACGGCACTGCCACCTTTTTCTTCTCCATCTCTCTCTCTCAATCAAAATTACAAAATAAAAAAAAAAAATGATATTTTTTTTATATATAATATATATATATATATATGAAAAGATGTAAAATTTGAAGATACAAACAACTAAACAATCCTCAATTGTCAGTTTCAATTCATAATTCAACTAAACATCATTTGTTTACACTAAATGCTATATAGTAAACAAAACTACAAAAAAAGAGATGATTTTTTTGTTAAAAATTAGAGGAAACCCTAGTTGCTGTTATTTTTAATTTTTGGTACAGAGTGATAGAAAATCAAAATATGAGAATTGATGTAAAAAATTACAAAAAGGAGAAAATAAATAAACTGAAAATGAAATGGCCAAGAGCAGAGGACAGATTCAAGTACTGACATGGTTTTATAGTTCAAACCGGCCTGCCTGCCCTTTTTTGTTTTGTTTTTTGTTTTTTAATTATTTTTAATTTTGTTTAATTTATGTTTTTGTGGAATTTTTTACATTTATTACTTTTTATTTTTTTGCATCATAAAACGATTTAATGGAATTTTTATTCTAAATATTTGTTGTATATTAATTTTAAGAATTGACAAAAAAAAAGGAAAAAACCTTGACAATTTCGTTATTGTTTCATTAAATTCTTAAATAAGTTTTATAAGTCCAGAGTTGAATAAGTATGACAATCATCTTTATAACATACAAAAGCATTGTATTTAAAAACAATTTTAAATCTAAATTTTGTGTTGTATTGAAGAACCGATAAAGCAAAAAATTTAATTCATATAAACTTAAAATATTAAATTATTTTATATCTTTATATTTATTAAAACGTTTTTGTTATGTTTAATACATAAAATATTATAAAATTTGTTTAATATAAGTAATATCCATAGATAATATGAGGTAGACCTAGGTGTATAAAATAGATTCGATTATATACTTTTTAAGCTCGCAACAAGATTGAGTTTGAGTAGTTTTACCCTCCCAAACTCCACATTATTGGTCAATTTTTTAAAAAAAAAAAATATTTAATGTTGGATTTAGCTAGTGTCCTCCAACAATTAATCAATAATAAAGTGAGTGATAAAATATATTTTATTTTCAGCTATCACTTGTAATAGATAACTCGAATCAGGTTATTATAAAATTGAATAAACTCTCTCTACTATTTATGGCTGTAATAAAAGATTTATAAATTTCTATTTTTTTTAACTTTTTTATTCAAATTAAAGTTATTAAACAACGTAATCACTCATTTAAGTATATGGATAATGTAAGGTAACCTATTTTAAATTCAAGGCAATCTAAGCCCACATATATTGGGTTCAAAGAGGCCACTGGATCGAACTCCACAACTGGGCTGACCCAAGTTGTTTATGGTCTTTCTTTTGTGGTCCTGGCCCATTTCCACTACCTATAGTCTTTCTTCATCGCAGTGTTGATTGAACCACTTCTAGTTCTCATCTCATGGTTCTTTTGTGGAACCAGTACTATATAAATACATTGCCACATTTTCTCTCTTCCAGTTTCTGCATTTTCTGGACTGTTATGGTGTGACATAATTCTTTATATATATATATTTTTTCTTTATATTTAAAAGTGAAGAAGTGCTTAAAGAGTTTGAACTTTTAGACTTTATAACATTACGTTTTTGTATGAAATGGATAGAGTTGTTTGCAAATTTAAGCACAAAATGTAATTCCAAAATATTTGTGCAAGTTTAGACACAACAGAGAAAATAATCAATAAATGTTTGTGAATCTAACATAATAGTAATGTGGTCCGCAGTATCTTAACTAATAATCCAAATTACTATTGTACACATCAATAAAATAAATTATGAGGGCGGCCTCATCAACAAATTTGTTAGTGTTCAATATTATTTTTTCAGAGTGCATGTTAGTGTTTAATATTATTATCTTATTTGTAACATAAAATGTTGTATCTAAAGATTACATCATAAACTTTATAATCTGGTTCACTTAATATTTATCCAAACAAATAATTATGTGATGACAAAATGTTAGAAGTGTATCAATTTTGTGACAAAACAAGGGAGTGAAAAGTTGATTTCTACCCAAAAAACCTAACACAACTTTAGTTACTTAACTAAATCAATACAGTTAATTATATGTACAACAGTAACAAGATGAGCAACCCATTAACTTTAACAATCCCCTTAATGTTTCATTAATTAGCTGAAATTTCTCATTTGAAATTTCTTGTATTTGTGGATATCGAAATAGGATGTAAATAAGGCTTTGCAAATTGCAAATCTTCAAGCTTCTGCTTTGAAACTCTTTCAACAAGCCTAGATAACGGCTTTTTTTTTTTTTTTTCTGGAATGATTTGATCTTCAATTTATTAGTCTGAATGCAATAATGCCAATAACCTAGAAAAGAGAAAACTATATTGTGAATGTAGAGCGCATGCTGATATTAATTAACTCATATGATACATTCTTCACTTATTAGGAAATGACGATGGATATTAGCTTCGTTCTTAGAGCAATAGTCAGTTGCTCAAAAGTTTTATCTAAATCCACACCTAAGCAATGTGACGTATATGAATTATTTATATCATGTTAATTATTACATCATTTGCATTTTGTTGGTTTAGGTAGTTGAGGATTACTCTTGTTCTTTATCGGCATTTCAAATATGCTGAAAATTTCTCTGCTGCTTTGGGACAGTTGCTGGCTATAAGGGAAGGTTTGAGGATTGTTTGTGGTGCTAGTTTTCTGGTGTCAGAAATTAAATCGGATGCTCTGAATGCAATCCAGGCTATCCAAGATTGTAATTCTTTCTCTTCTGATTTTTTGATAGTTGATGATATTAGGAGTTTGTGATTGTCTATTGGGAATGACTTTATGTGTCCGGTTCAAAAAACATAATGATCCATTATCCGGTATCTTCAACTATTACTTTTTCTTATGATCAGATTTAGATTGATTGTTACCTTTTATTTATTTCAAATGATGTAATAGCTGATATTTTGAAATAAGATTTTCATTTTCATTAAAAAAAAAAGATTTTTTTTTTTTAACAGAAAAGAATATTAACTAAAAGTAATTAGAAACTCCTAATATCACTTATTAGCTTTGAAATTTACAAAGACAAGTAATTAGAAAAGAAATTTACAAAGACAGGTAGCCAACATTGCCTCTAAATGAAGATGAAATGGGCCAATGTTGTTTATTCGGCCAAAGCCCAAGTTAGCCCATGTGAAAGTAGATACAAAGCCTAGCCCATGCCTCTCTCATTTATAAAAGATAAAAAAGCATTTCCTGGGTTACCTCACTTCAAATCCAAATGGGAGTCACTAATACAGTCGGCAAATTTCCAAAAGCCAACCGCAAACCAAACTTATGAACATGAAACTGCAACAAGGTCCACCTGTATCTACACGAACTAATTCGTGAATTATATAAATGTCATATGTGACATAATCATTTAAGTCATCTACTGCAGCAGCATAATCTGAAAAATCGATCTAGCAGACACCCAAAAAAAAAAAAAAATTGTTTGAGCTATACGGTATATATAATATTTGTATAATTAAAAAAAAAAAAAAGCCTGAGCAACATGGAATGTTTTGTTGTACATCAATTAACTACTGTTAATATATAGAACAAACCCTTTGTAATTTAATTAATTTTATATATAGCTAAAACGTTGTGGGCGTCACTAATAACGCCATTGGAGTGTTTGTTTTATCATCTTGTTTGCTATGGTGAACAGGGATTCCATTCATTATGTATAAACAAAATTTTCATTAAAACTAAATGAGGTGGACAGATCGATCCTTACATATAAGTATATCCAAAGAAAGATGATATACATTTACTTTAATTATACTTGGACTTGATTAGATTTAAGTTATGGTTCAAAACAAGTGAGCGAATAATTTTGTTTATCCTATTCGGACTACAAAATTTACTGTATTATGATAAAATAATAATATATGTGTCGCTGCAAAATTAAAGACATTTTCTTTATTGAGAGAATCTTTCAAATTTTATTTCCAGTATTTTGTAACTAATATATGCTAAACTCTTCCTATCGTTTTTTTATGAAAAACCAAAGTTAAGAATGGATGAGATCTTATTAGTTAAGACTACAAAATTAATAACATTTTCTTCATTAACCGAATCTTTCAAATTTTGTTTTTAAAATTTTGTTACCAATATGCTACACCCAACCTATCGTTTTTCTTGAAAAATCAAAGTAAAGAATTGATGAGATCTTATTAATTAGTTAATTAAGTCAGCATGCAAGATCGGCTATCTTCTTGGTGTAAAAAACCCTTTAAGATTAAATGTCATTCTTATAAATATTTGGTAATTTAGATACACTATTATGCTCAACCACTAATATGATCATGTCATATATGCATGATTGGGCAGAATATACACCCATCAATCATGCATGTGTCATATGT
Source organism: Nephelium lappaceum (assembly GCA_021234005.1). NCBI lineage: Eukaryota > Viridiplantae > Streptophyta > Magnoliopsida > Sapindales > Sapindaceae > Nephelium > Nephelium lappaceum. Next base: position 117,742 of record JAIZFV010000001.1, on the reverse strand, counting down.
GATGCTCATGCAAATGGCATGGCTGTGAGTGGACGTGAACAATGTGCTAGCAAGACTCACCCCTCCCAACCCGAGAGTCATCATCTTTTGGTTCACATTAATTGGTTGTTGTAATACTGTGTTTTTGTTTTAAGCAAAAAGTCAAAACTATATCTAAGAGTTAGTTATCAAACAGCGGCTACACCTTATATGAAATTGGCAAAAAATAGTATCAATTTTTTTTTTGAGTTTGTCATCAACTAAGTTTTATTGGCACCTGCAATATCATTGATGTAGAAAACACTTCTTCAATATGTCAGATATATATCTCTCTCTTTTCTTCCTCTCGGAATCTCTCTCTCTCTTTTTTTTAGTTTCACCATTTTTCATCATCCAATTATTACATTCTCGTTCGACAAATGCCAATTTTATTGAAAAAAATTTCTTTAGCGTTCAAATCTAGGATTTGATTGTTTTTTCGCTCTGAGATTCTGTGGATGTAGTTGGCTAATAATGGTGAAAGTCTAAAATACTCTTGAAAGTTATAAGTTTATTATTTTTAAGTGTGAATTTTAAAGATTGTTTAAATTTTCGTGGATAAAAGCTCGAAAATTTTGCAGTATAAAAGAGTTGCAAGGATGAGAAAGCGCTTGTGGCCTAGTGGTAGGCATAACCGCACAAGCCACCCACTTTGTGGGTTCGATCTCGCCTAGTTTCATGTGTTGTTTGTGGGCATCTTTTCTTTCACTGTTTATGGGCTGTTCTCTTACTCTTTGTGGGTTAATCCCTTATGTTTTTAGGAATTGCTCTCTTGACCGCGTTTCAATATCTATTAACATTGGTCTCGCTAGTGTCCTGGGCTAGTCCTAGTCAAAAAAAAAAAAAAAAAAAAGATTTTCAAAGATCAAAGTGAGAAATTATATAATAAAAAGAACTCAAAAGGAAATAATAATTAGCCTATAGCTCCTTCAAGAATTCTCAATCGAGCTAATTAATCTTTTCTCAATTTAGAAAAAGCCTTGGTGAATTTGAAATAATATATATTTTTTTGCATTTAATGATAATAGTATATTGATAGGAAACCAATCATATTCATATATATGACAAACATATAATATAATTTAAATAGAAACGATGTTATACATCAACGAACACAAGCTTCTATCGGAGTTCAGAGATACAAAACAAACACAGGAATTCTCCTCTCATAAAAGCATGATGGCTGCTTGAGGGTACTCTGTTAAATTCTTTCGGGTTTGGTTATTTTATTTATTGGAAAACGTTTTATATTATTAATAATCTTTGAATATTCTTTAATAATCATCATTATAATAAATTCAAGGATTGTTATTGATGAGTAACTCGATCGGTGAAATAGTCAAATCTAACTCTTTAAACATAGCCAATAATTACTAATAGTTGACACCCATATATTTAATTCTTATCGATTAGTGAAGCACTTCACAATTTTTCTCAAACTGTTTTCCATCACAAAAATAAACGATCACCATTTTGGTCCATGGTACCTCGGCACTTGTGATTGAGTTTTCTTTATTGTTTGCTTTGCTTTCCTTCGCAGAATTATCACTAAACCTAAAATTGTAGGTTTTCAATTGTTTTATAGGTTAACAATGGTTTTATTATTACATGGACCAAATGTATATATAAATACGAAATAAAATTAATTTAAATATAACTTCTTTAATCTCATATATATATATATATAGTAATTCTACTATCAATGTCTTATAACTTTAAAAAGTTAGAATGAATCAAATTCATTCATTACATTTGAATTAAATAGGAAAAATAATTTATTTTAGGAGAGAGAATACAATTGATTAATTTGATTTGTTTTTTGAAGTTATGAGACATTAATGGTAGATCACTATATATATATATATATATTTTTTTTGGAATTTTGTTTTGAAGTGATGCACACCACAGAAGAGAGAGATAAATTCATATATCCCACTTGTGACTTGTTCAATGTATGCTCCGGTGCTTTTCTTAATGTTGATGATAACTTACTTGAAATCGACACTTTGCTAGCCAGCTGCCCATTGTCAAGACAACAACTGTTCATAGAAATTCAATAGCGTATTTAGTTAGGACAAGGAGACTCTCCTTATTATCACACCTTTACGTCATAATTCGTTTTAATTTTAATAAAAAAAGTTAATGACTAATTGTTTATATGTAAATAGATGTTATAAAGGACTCAAATTTCATTATCTAATAGAGTTATTTTTAGATAACATCAAAGAACTTGGCATTTGTTTTACTAACTCAAAAAATTGAAGTGAGTTTAATAACACTAAAGCAAAGAATAAACATATAAAAAAATATATTAAATTTGATTATTGGTATCATGGTAAAATTTAGAAAGAAGAATATGTGCGAAAAAGAAAAAAGTTAAAACCAACTATTGAAAACAATCATAATCAAAATCGCGACGAATGTATGCACAAGCATGAATGTGACACCTCTTGTTTGGCAACTTTATCAGCAATATATCTATTTTGTCAACCACGATGACAAGATGCTATAAATAATGTGACATTAAAAAGCGCAGAAGGACGCGGTTTTCGCACATCAAATTTGACACGAAAGAAATGTTGTTTCACATCTTCTACTTGCATGCATGAAAAGTCTTGCGTGTTGTCTATGTACATCCGGCAGTACTTGTACAAGGTAGCAACATCACTTTCATGCCAACAAAATCGTTGAAGCAAACTGGTTATTGAAGTTTCGTAGGAGATTGAGATTACCCATTAATTCTAATTAGTTTGGTACCATCATGGGACTTTGCTATGCATGCAAAAGCTGCTTCTATCTAGCTTTTTATACCGGTACGGCGGTACATATTAGGTTACGTGACAAGATATTCAAATTATATTTTTCAATAGATGAATTGATTTAATTAGTTGATAATATCGATCAATCAATAGATTGATCAATCAATATATTGATTCATTAATGATGTATTTGTTAGACAATATCGAGTAATCAACCGGTTAAAACTTCCTCATCAGCCATAAAATGGCTTCATATATTTTGTTGTTTCCTTAGGTTACGTGACAAGATATTCAAATTATATTTCTCAATTGATAGATTGATCTGATTGGTTAACAATATCGATAAATCAATGGATCGACTGATCAATCAATATATTGATAAATTGATATATTTGTTACACAATATCGATCAATCAGTAGGTCCAAACTTCCTCATCGGGCATAAAATGGCTTCATATATTTTGTTGTTTTCTTTACGAAATTTCATTGGTTGATTAGAGGTTGGTAAGATCATATATATATATATATATATATATTTGTTGACAACATCGATGGCACTAACTTTTCAACATCCAAGATGCGTTTCAAACATGAGACTGGACTCAATTTGGACATTTTTCAGTCCAATCATGGATTTGGCATGAGAGAAGGGATTGGAAAGTTAATCCCATGCTCATTAATTTAATCCGCCGAGGTGGGTTTATTTAAACCCGCCACAATAGTTGTAAACTGTCCCTTGCTTTTATCAAATTTTTTCATTTATATTTTTCCTTTTTTTATATAATATTAAATATATTTAATTACTTTGAAGATTAAGTTATTTATTAATTATTTTTTAAAAATAATATTCTTTTATATTAATTATAAAATAAATAATATTTTATTAAAATTGATAATATATGGTTATATTTATTTTTTAGAAAATAAATTAATATGTATATTATTTTTAAATTAATTAAATATATTTATTTTATTCATATTTGTTAATCAAATCCCAACCCCTCTCAAACAAGAGATAGTATTATTTGTATCCTATCATATACTATAACAAACATATCACAATATTAATTTATACAATCTAATCTAATACCATCAAAATAATATAATATAATCTCGAGTGCCAATCATACCCCCAGAGAATCCAAGATATAACATGATGCAATACAATCAATCAATGGAGTTGTTGACATACTTCTAAATTAAATATTATTAAACATTAATAAAATGGTATATTCGATCTAGAATTTATTTGAGTTTGATGAAATTTTTTTAATGATAAATTTTGGTGGAATTAAAGATTCTTTAGATTTCGTATTGGTTTTGTTAGAATTATTAAAGAAATCCAAGGAAATCTTTTGGAGAATGGTAAAATTTGTTATAAAGTTTTTTTTTTTTTTTCATAAAAATCACTTTAAAATTAATCTAAATTCATTACTTAAATAAAATCTGTGAAGTCAATGACTTTTTTAAAACACCTAGAATTTATTGGATTCTATACATTTGAATTGAATATATCTAAATTTTAATGTATTCTATACAAATTTAGATTGAATATAGCTAGATTTCAATAGAATCTATTCAAATTTGGATAAACCTTTTAAAATATTTTAAATTTTACTAAATTCTAGATTGAATACACTCTTTAATTAGTTGACAATACTATATTAAACAAATACATTCAAGTTTAGTAATGATTACAAGTAAAAAATTTGTTGAAAAACAAGCTAGGTGGAAAAAATTAAAAATTGTTGATTATAGATCTCATATAGAATTGCATGCATCCCACAAATGTTGCATCACAACTATGAACATATAGAAAAGGAGTTTTAAGGTTAATAGTGTATGTTTCTAATCCCAAGACATCCAAAAAAGTGCATCTCATTGTTATCCACAGACAAAAGTTTTGGCATATTCAATCATCATAACTTAAAATACATTTCATTTTTACATATGTGATCGCAATTTCATAGCATGTATTTGGAAGCTTGTATGTTGTGCGGTTTAAGTACTGTCATGCATTTGCAAGCATGCTAAAGGCGGGTTTTTTTTTTTTTTTTTTTTTTTTTTCATTATCGTGGAAATAGATCCTTCTAGTATTATGAAAATTGATTTTTGGACCATATATAATGTTTAATCTCCGTAAGTCCTATTAGATATGTTACCACTAGTTTTAGTTAAGTTTTAATTACATTGTAATTATATTAAAGAGAATCTAAGAACATCTCCAATGCTTCTATCAATTGTAAAAAAACAAGATGCCACTTGTGATTTTGTTAAAATAACCTTCTCCATTGCAACTGTGAACATTGGCTGTCAAGATGAGGTGGCAAAAAAAAAGAGTAGACAGTGTGAAGAGGACCTTCGACAAGTAGAAGGTCTATTGGATAGCCATCTCAGCAAATCTTCAATGTCCTTCTCGTCCTTCTCTGGACCAAGTTTCTTCAATCTTCTTCTCCAATTTTTCAGATAAAAAAGTCCACACTATTAGATCTCTGATTTTGTTCACAAAACAACTTTGACAATGATCAACAATTTCAAGCAACACTGGGTCTAGGAGTCGCAGAGCTAGCAACAACCGGCGCTGGAGTCGAAGCTTGCTTCGACGTTGTCGAGCTCCATAACTATCAAAAATCCAACGCGACAAGATGACGAAATGGCGCTGAAGAACTGGCTCTGGACGGAGAAGTTGTTCGACGTGGAGCTGGTGAAGGAGATTTATAGGACGAAGTTGAAGCCTGGCTCGACACTGCCAAGCTCTATAACTCTGTTGAAAATCCAGCACGATAGGCTGACGAAAATGATATCGGAGAACCGGCTTCAGAAAGAGAAGTCGTTCGATACGGAGTGGTGAAGAAGATTTACATGACGGAGGTGATAGTGAAAGAAGGGAGGAAGACAGTGGTTTGACCATAGCTTTATCTACTTTGCTCCTCTTGACTGAATCTGTATCTAAATTTTGTGAAATACTGAAACCGTGTCTAATTTTTTGTTTATTTTAAAATGGTTAAAAAAGTTTTGTATTGGAGACCACTTTTTTATTCACATGGAAGCATTGGAGACCATTTTTTTGGTTTGATTGTCTATCAGTGCCATGTAGAAAATAGTTCTATTGACATTGATAATATATCTATTTTTTTCTAAAGATAATTCATAGGAGTATTAGAGATACTTTAAAGTTTTGAAATTTGCTTGAGGCAATCCAACTTTTTTCCTTTTTTGTTTTTAGTTCAAGTCCAAGAAAAATAATATAAGTAATGTCATTTGATGTTTGATGTGTCTAGAAAACATTTAATAATAAATTATAATCAATAATAAAATTTTAGTTCCTTAAAAATTACATAAGAGTAATATGCTTTGATGACCACTGTCCAATGTACCCTGATGATCGAAAACATTTACTGAATTTAATAAAGTTTCAAGATCGAGTTACTGTACCTAGAGGTGGCGAGAGGGGGAGCCCACAAGGGCTAGGGTCCCCTCAATCATGAAAGTTGTCTACGCATAGAATTAAGGGTAACACGCAATGTAGAGGGATAACATTCAATGTAAAGGATAGAAACCAATTGATCCTCTCAATAATTTAAGACTATTTTAGTTATATCCATTTTTACTAGTGTAGGGGGCCTACTTTATCTAATTTTCAATTCCTATATGCTATAACCCACATTGTTGATTGTCTAGTCAATTTTATATTTATTTTTGAGTTTTTATTTGTGAAAGCGATAATTATAAAACAAATATGTGAAGATTGTATGAGATAACACTAAAAAATTAATAAGCTTTGAACATGTCATCAAATAACTTAAATGAGTTTTTCAACACTTTTTAGGTCGCGAAAATTGAAGGTGAAGATGTTAAAAAATACTCATTTAAATTCTTTAGTGATAATTTCAAAACTCGTCATTTTTGGTGCTAGAAAACCAAATATCAAACGAATATTAACATTCTTGCAAAATGTTTTTATATTGCATAAGAATAATGTTAGGTTTTTAAAATATATTACTCAAATGATATGACATGTAAATTATCAATAATATTTGTACATGAATTATAATATATTGTCATAGATAATAAAATTTTAATTCTATAAAAATTATATAGGAATAATATGCTATGATGACCACTGCCAATGTGCCTTGGTGATAAAAAATATTTACTCAATTTGATGTTGTTTCAAGATAAAGTCACTGTATTTAAAGGCGGAGAGAGAGGGCATCCCGCAAGGACTAGGGCCCCCTCAACCAATGAAAGTTGCCCAAGTGTAGAATTAAGGGCAACATGCAATGTAGATGATAGAAACCAAATGGTCCTCTCAATCATTTACCAATATTTAGTTATTTTTATTTTTATTAGTGCAGTGGACCTACTTTATCTAGGTTTTAATTCTTGTGAAAATTGTGAGATAACAATAAAAAATGGACAAGATTTGAAAATGTTACCAAAGAACTTAAATGAGTTTTTTCAACACCTCTTAGTTCACAAAATTGAAGGTGTTAAAAAAACTCATTTAAGTTTTTAGTAATATTTTCAAAACTCATCATTTTTTGGTGCTAAAAAAAGGAATCTCAAACAAATATTAACACTTTTACAAAATGTGTTACTTTACATATGAGTAATGTTAAGTTTCCTAAATATATTATCCAAATTTATGTCTAAAAGATATGACACATAAATTATTAACGTCATTTAAATCATGATATGATATGATAATTAATGTGGTGTTGATAATTTATATCACTAAATCATTTGGACATGAATTTAAATAAAATATTTGTGAGACCTAACATTACTTTTTGTCAATTAGCCTAAAATTATAATAGCTACTTCTTTTTTGAAATCAATAATGAGAAGAAACATAAACCTTTTAACTTTATGTGTTTAGTATAGCATATATGCTGGTTTGTAGTTCTAATAACTTGAAACTAAAGAAAAGAAAGGAAATTTAAAATTAGTAGGGATGGTATTATATATAATAACTTTTCCCTTCTTTTTCTTTATTAATCACAAGAAGGAAAATAGTTACATATGTTGATTTGCCAGTCAAGAAGAAAGTCTGTACTACTCCTAAAATTTTTATGTATGGTGGTCTTATGTTCATGAAATTTGCCAAAATAAGAAAGAAAAAAAACAGGATTTATTTTAGAAACTTGGTAAAAAGCCAATTAAGTGAAAAAAAAATTGAAAAAATAATTTAGTATTTTTTACCAATTTTAGTTAATATGGCAAGTACATAGTTGAAGAGAGAACAAGCTAGGGATCCCAAATAATTCTTAAAACTGACCCATGCAAAATAAAATTTTGTTTAGAGATGATTCTTTTCTCTTTTCTCAAAAATATACTATATTTTTTTTAAGGAAATTTAATCCAATTCAGCTAACTAACAAATTAGGCCTTAATAATTGTTTAGGGTATCATTTACTATTTCTATACCTTGTAAGTTGGCTAGAGAGAGTGTGAGAAAGACTTCTGTTTAATATTTCTACAAATTTGATAATAATTAGCAAAATGGTACATTCAACAATTTTGTCGAAGCTTTAAAATTTGCTTATGAATTTTGAGTAATGATGAAGATTCAATTAGCGAGCAAAATTTGAATCAAGAAACAAGGCTAATCTTAGTTGTTTTTCTTAAGCTTTGAAATTATGTTAACGTAGTTTTTGTCCACATTTAAAGATTATGTTAACCTAGTTTTTGTACTTATGAATATTATTGTTGATTTAGTAACATATGATAATTACTAAATGATTCAACTTGTGATAAAAAAATGATTCAATTTAAATAAAATTATTAGACGGTTCATGTTACTTTCATTGCACCCATTCAAAACTATGATACGAATCAAACGTGTATCGAAAATCTCTTAAATGTTTGCAAAATATCTTACTAATTAAACTAATGGGACAGACCTTAATGTAAACGCCATTAGTTTATCATCAAAAACTAATTTAAGATTAGATGAAATTTCAAATTAATCAAGGGGAATTGCAATCATGGCATACCCTCACTTTAAGAGAAACAAAAACAATCTCTCCATCAAATTGACTAAAGAATATTAAGTGGATTAGTGGGACATTCTTTGATTTCTTTACCACATCAAGCCTAACCATTGGGTGGTTTCCTCCAACATGCCACGTATACATGGCATGTTCCCACCAAAGTTTGGCAACTCCTTCATCTAAATTACCAAGAGACCCTTCAATCCCTCCCTTAATTACTGCCTACTAGCCTGTCTATTTTTTCTCTACGCAACTCCTTGTATTTTGTATATATAAAGGTGACAGGGAAGCTCACTTTACTTGGCAATCATTACAAAAACAATTAGCTGTTGAGATCGTGTCTAGGCATTATTAACATTTAAATAGTTTTTTTCTTATTCCCTGACAGTTGTCTGTCTATATTCTCTTTGTGAAACTCTGTGTCTTATATATATATAAAGCTAATAAGAGTAGCTCAATTTACTACCAAACCATGACAAACTAATCGTCAGAGGAAATTCATTACTCTCATAAATTATTAAAAATTTATATGTTATATAGAATGAATAGACATTGAATTAAAATAAATCTTTTCAATATAGTTATCATTGATTATCAATGTTAAGTTGAGGTGATAAATTAAAAAAAAAAGTTATCACTATTTATTTTCAGATGGTGTATTAGATAATCATGTCAGCAAATCAAATATTAAATGAAAAATATGAAACCATTAAATAAAAATATATTAAGACATTAAATGAAAATATATGATAATATTAGAGAATAAATTTTTAATTTGATTGTCAATCAAATAATACATATATCATATAAGAAGTAAATCTTTTGACATTAATAATATAATATATTTTTTTCAAAATACAATCCATAAAATCATTGAAGATGCTCTTAGTGTTTTGTTTCTACTTTTTTTCCTCTGCAACTTGGTCCAGCGACGATTAGCGTCGATGGTAATACCTTAATAGCAAACCAAACACCTGCACCAGCTGGCCACTTCCTTTCTGAAATCAATGATAAAAGAAACATAAACTTTTTTCTGTGTTTATTATAGCATCTATAGTGGCGTGAAGTTCCTATGACTTGAAATTAAAGAAAATAAAGGACATTTAAAATTAATACGGATGCTATTATATATAATTACTTTTCCCTTCCTTTTCTTTATTAATCAGAAAGAGGAAAATACTTACATATGTTCATTTGCCAGCTAAAAAGAAAGTTGTGGTGCTCCCTAACTTTTTATTTAAGGTGGTCTCATGTTCATGAAATTTGCTAAAAATAAGAAAAAGTAAAGGAATTTAATGTTAGAAACTTGGCAAAAAGCCAATTAAGTGCAAAAAAAATTGAAAAAATAAATTAGTATTTTTACCAATTTAGTTAATATGGCCAACTGGCAAGCACTTAGTTAAGGAGAGAAAAAGCTAGGGATCCCAAATAATACTGAGAACTTACGCGTACAAAATAGTTTGTTTAAATATCATATTTCAAATATAAAAAATATATATATATATATATGTATATGATTCTTTATTCTTTTCTCAATAATATACTATATTTATTTCTACGGAAATTTAATGTGATTCAGCCAACTAGCAAATTAGGCCTTAATAATTGTTTAGGGTATCATTTACTATTTCTACAGGTTGCCAGTTGACTAGAGAGCGTGTGAGAAAGTTGTCAGTTTAATATTCCTACAAATTTGGTAATAAATGCAAACAACTTTGTTGAAGCTTTAAAATTCACTTTTGAATTTTGAGTAAAGACGAAGATTCAATTGGCAAGTAAAATCTGAATCAAGAACAAGGTTAATCTTAGTTATGTTTCCTTAAGCTATGATAATTACGTTAATGGTCTACATTTGAAGACTATTGTTACCATAAAAATGAGTGAAAATGAATGAATAAGAGCACATACTATAATATTGACATATACATATATGTATATATACATACCCACACAATTTTGTCATATGAAATGCATTTTATATTTTTCTTTTCATTTTGGATTTTGAAAGTTTTTGTACATGTGTAGATTATTGTTAATCAAGTAATGTTAAACTTCCAAAATATTTTGTCCAAATTTATGTCTAAATGATATGACATATGAGTTGTCAATAACTTATTAATTATTATATCATCTCATAAATTATAAGAACTTGATAATTTACATACCACATAATTTGAGTAGGAATTTGGACAAAATATTTGGAAAACATAACATTATTCCTGTTAAGTTAGTAATCTATATTAACATATACTATGATATTGACATATATATACGATTTTGTCATATGAGCCAGATTTTTTGTCAAAAGTCTTGTCCAAATGATATGACATGTGAGATAATATGATCAGTAAAAAAAAAAAATATATATATATATATAGTCTCTTTTGATACATCTGTGTATCGATATACTTGACAAAAAATGAGTAATTATATTTTACAATTGATGATTGTAATTTATTATATCCTTATTGTATTTAATTATAATTAAATAAATCAGATTATAGGTAAAATCACATTTATTATTTTTAATCAGATATATTTAATTATAATTAGATATAATAAATTACAATAAGCAATTTTAGAACGTAATCATTTATTTTTTTATCACACTAAAGAATACCACACACATTACATGATATGTTTCTACCAAAGTTCGGCAACTCCTTCATCTAATTGCCAATATATCCTTCAATCCCTCCCTCCCTCACTGCTTACACGGTTGGTAACCTAATCTCCACATCTGGCACCCAAAAGAATTCTTGAATCTTGACAAACATTGATTCACGTGGCTTAGCTAGTCAAAAGAGGTGATCCTCATGCAACATTTGATTTGTTAACCATCCAAGGTAGAGTTTCATCGCTATGTATATTTGTTAATGTTTATGAATAATTTTTTTTCTCTTTATCTGAAAGTAAATTTCTCCCAATTTAATGGTAACAAATTGTTGGATTGCACATAATATTTAAGATTTGTTTATTTTTTTATCTGAAGATTAAATATCGCTGAAACTTCTTGAAGATTTAATAGTGTTTGAAATCTACGTAATGTTAAGCTTTCAAAATATTTTGTTTAAATTTATATCCAAATGATATGACATATGAATTGTCAAGAACTTATTAATTATCACATCATCTCATGAATTATAAAAAACTTGAAAACTCATATGCCACATAATTTGAATATGAATTTGAACAAAATATTTCTCCCAATTTAATGGTAACAATTTAGACAAAATATGTCATATCATTTGGACATAAAATTTAAAATTCAAATAACATGTTTTTTTATTCTCACATCTGAATGTACTGTAAATTGTTTGTTTTCTAAAAGTTATAATTGTCTGAAAACTAGTAATTTGACATTTATACATTTAGTTTTGAAGTTTTGTTTAATATATATAATACAAACAAAAAATAAATAATTATTAGTAATATTTATTTATAATTAAAATATGATTAAAAAATATAATAGAATTAATTTTATTTAGATATTTAAATAAAAATAATAAAATTATCTACGAGTTGAATTATATTAAAAATGCAACTAAAAAAAATACACGTTTAAATTGTAAATTAAAATACATTTGTCCAATTTTAAAAATTTTGGGATGAGAGGTTTTTTTTTTAAAAAAAGAAAAAAATTATGTCGTATAAGTATTAGAGAAAATATGTTTATAATATAAAATTATGATAATATTAAAAATATATTATTTTAAGAATGATCGACTTGTAATAAAATATTTTAAATATCATTAAGTAATATGCAATTAAGTTAAAAGTTAAGATTTTAACTTTTTTTATTTCCCTTTTTTTGAGTGGTTTTAAATTATTTGACTACTTAAAAAAATAATAATTTAATGGATGTAATTCAGTACTATTAAGTTATAAATGAAAAAAACAAACAATCTCTTAATTTTGACAAGCCTTAATCCAATGCCAATAGATTTTCGATTAGTGATTACATTCTAATTATATAAAAATATAACTAATTACCACTCGAATATGATTTGATGTTGGAAAAAGATCATATACCTTGAGTCATTACACTATAAATGATATTTTAAAAATAAATTATTAAAAGAGTAATGTTAGACTTTTCAAATATTTTATCTAAATTCATGCTAAAATGATGTGGTATGTAAGTTGTCAAAATTTTATTAATTATCACATCATTTCATAATTTATAAGATCTTGACAACTCTCATACCACATCATTTGAGCATGATTTTGGATAAAATATTTAAAAAATCTAATATTATTTTTAGTAAAATAACGGTACCGTATATTTTAGAGAATAGGAAATCACTTTCCTTTTTCCAAATTCCTAATTTTATAAAAATAATTTTTGAATTTATTATAATAATTTAAAAAAACATATATATGGTTGGTTGATTCCCATATGCAACACGTGTCACTTTATTAGCGATGAACTATACCACAAAATTGGTATAGGAAAATACGAAAGTTCGAAATGGGGATCACGTGGAACTCTGGCCGTCTGGCGGGTCTTTTAAAAGGCCTGTTCGTGTGTGTGGCCTTGAGAAGTAAAAGCCGCCGATTCAAGGCAACAACACCAACAACTAAACCACACACTTCACACTTCCTCTTGGTGGTTTCCACACACTTTTCCGGTGAAACTTTCCGGCTACCTCCGGTACAATAATCTCTTCATCCTCTCCCACCTCTATATAAATATGTACAATAAATCTACATATACATATATGTGAACCCGTATGAGCATGTGTGTTTACATGCATTTACATGTTAATATTGGGATGTGTATATCGTATGTATATATATCTGTGCGTGCGTCCGTGTGTGTGTGTCCAGTTCTTGTTTGGAGAAGAAACTTTACAAGAAACCTTACGTTTGTTGGATTAAACGAACAAGTTTTTGGTGAATGGTTGTTTGTTTGCATGGAAATTTGCAGAAACTGAATCCCATATGGTGATCCGTATTTTCTTTTCTTTGTTATTTCATTTTCTCATTGTTTTCTCAGGAACCAAACGGGAGATATCTTGTGTTGTTGTTGTGAACTGGAAAATGGAAAGTCCAAAGAATGACTTTTTTTAATAGAATAGTTTCCTTGTGCGGGTGCTTTGTTTTGTAGTGCTTGTTCTCTTTCTATTTTGAGGATTTTGCTTCTTGTTTCGGCTTTTTACAAGTTTAAAGAAATTGTATATTGGATTGTCACAGAGATGGAGACGATCAGATCTCCATTCAGAGGTATAGCAAGTGATGTTAGAGGAAGACTGTCATGTTACAAACAAGATTGGATCGGTGGAATCCGTTCAGGAGTCGGGTATTTTTCGTTTCTTTTTTGTCACAAAACATTGTTGAAAATTGGATAAACATTACCAGGCTTGATAATATAAATGTTTTTGTGATTTTTTGATAGGATATTGGCTCCAACAACTTACATTTTCTTTGCTTCTGCCCTTCCTGTCGTTGCCTTCGGCGAGCAGCTTAGTAGAGATACAGGTTACTAGTTTATTGGTGTTTACTGAAATGGGCTTATGCTACTATACAAGATCAATAACAATACAAGAAAAATTCAATTCCATTAAATTTCGATACAACGGTTTAAATAAATAAGGAGTTGTAAGAATAAAAATTAAGTAGAATTAATATTTCTCTTGTAACTACCCTGTATTGGTAATGAAACAGTGTTGTGAACTTCTATATAGATGGAAGCTTGAGCACAGTGGAGACTTTAGCATCTACTGCTCTTTGTGGTATAATACACTCAATACTTGGAGGGCAGCCTCTTTTGATACTGGGAGTTGCAGAACCAACTGTTATAATGTATACTTACTTGTACAACTTTGCCAAGGGAAGGGAAGATTTGGGGCAGAAACTCTACTTGGCTTGGGCTGGATGGTATTTGGAATCAACCTTAAACACAATTTTTTATTATAAATCATGAGAATTGCTAACTTTTAAGGTGTCGTGTGTGACTTTTTTACAGGGTCTGTGTATGGACAGCTTTGTTGCTGTTTCTTCTGGCAATATTCAATGCTTCTGCTGTTATCAATAGATTTACAAGGGTTGCCGGTGAACTTTTTGGCATGTTGATCGCAGTTCTATTCATACAAGAGGCCATAAAGGTAAAATAGATAAAAAAATCAGTTGATTTTTGATTTGTGATTTGATGTGGTGCTCAATATGAGACTGTTTAAATTACAGGGAATAGTTAGCGAGTTTGCAATTCCTAAAGCTGAGGACCCAGACTTAGACAAATATCAATTTCAGTGGCTGTACACAAATGGATTACTAGGGGTCATATTCACGTTTGGTCTTCTCTATACTGCTTTGAAGAGCAGAAAAGCAAGGTCCTGGTGGTATGGAACAGGTTTGTGAAGCAAAATCATTAGTAGCTTGAACTGTTTTTCCATTTGTTTGAATACATGTTATTAGGGCAGAACTGAGTCTCTACTATAATTTATACAGGGTGTTTGAGGAGTTTCATTGCGGACTATGGGGTTCCTTTAATGGTTGTAGTGTGGACAGCCTTGTCGTTCAGTGTACCGAAGAAAGCTCCGTCTGGAGTTCCTAGAAGGCTCTTTAGTCCTCTCCCTTGGGAATCTGCATCTCTAGATCACTGGACCGTAATCAAAGTAAGCTGCATACATCTGAATCCGTGTATGCAAATTTGAAAGATTTCGATTCCTTATGAGTACTGAACATTGCAGGATATGGGAAATGTCCATCCAGCTTACATCTTTGCTGCTTTCATTCCGGCTATAATGATAGCAGGGCTTTACTTTTTCGACCACAGCGTTGCATCTCAAATGGCACAGCAGAAGGAGTTCAATCTTAAAAATCCATCTGCTTACCACTATGACATCTTCTTGTTGGGATTTATGGTATAGACCACTAAAATATAAATTTGATGTTCAGCCCCTTGTTTATTTTATTGACACTAATTGTTTTATTGTCAAATATGCGTCTTCAGACTTTGCTTTGTGGATTGATTGGCCTACCGCCTTCTAATGGGGTCCTCCCTCAATCACCCATGCACACCAAGAGTCTTGCTGTCCTCAAAAGACAGGTTGATTTATAATATTGTTTTAAAAGAAAACCGTCATGAGTTTGTGGCAACATATAACAAGATCAGATAGTGAATTTGGTATGCGTGTGACTTGTAGTTCATTCGAAGGAAGATGGTGAAGAGCGCCCAGGAAAGCATAAAACAGAAAGCTAGCAATTCTGAAATCTATGGCAATATGCAAGCTGTGTTCATAGAAATGGATAGTAGACCTGCTGTGAGTCCCCTATTCACAATTATAGTGATTTTCACAGTTTTAAATCATATCATCATGGCATTATGTTTTTTCTGCTGTAGACAATGGTAGCAAAGGAATTAGAAGACTTGAAGGAGGCAGTGATGAAAGTCGAAAAGGATGGAGAGAATGTAAATGAAACATTTGATCCTGAGAAGCACATTGATGCACATTTACCTGTTCGAGTTAATGAGCAAAGAGTTAGCAATCTGTTGCAGTCACTCCTAGTGGCAGCCTCAGTATTCGCTATACCTGCCATAAAGCTAATTCCTACATCAGTCCTTTGGGGCTATTTCGCTTATATGGCCATTGACAGTCTCCCTGGAAACCAATTCTGGGAAAGGATACTACTACTTTTCATTCCACCTAGCCGCCAGTACAAGTATGTGCAAACTGGTTTCGAATAGCTAGATTGGATCAAGTCTGCTTGCCTATGTTTTTACTGACTCCATTTTCGGCTTTGCAGGGTCTTGGAAGGCGCACATGCTTCCTTTGTGGAGTCAGTACCATACAAATATATTGTCATATTCACTCTCTTCCAGTTTGTATATTTACTGGTCTGTTTCGGTATTACATGGATTCCTATAGCTGGAATCTTGTTTCCATTGCCATTCTTTCTACTCATCAGTATAAGGCAGCATCTCCTTCCTAAGATGTTTCCCTCCCATCATTTACGCGAACTAGATGCTGCCGAATATGATGAAATCACTGGCAATCCGCAGCTTTCACTCAACCTCTCTTACAGGGTATGCAATATATCTTCTCCTTTCATTGCGGAACCTTAGGAGTCCATGAATTTGAAATAACTTGGATGAAACTTGAATGTTTTTACCAGGAAAAGGAATTGCCTCGACATGGAATGGAAGAAGGTCATGGAGTGGGAATGTGTGCTGAGATACTAGATGAGCTAACAACAAGTAGAGGGGAGTTGAAGGTCAGAACTGTGAGTTTCAATGAGGACAGAAGCAGTCAGGTAACTTATCATTATCCCTTGCTTCTTTATCTTTTAGCACAGGTAATTGTACAACTCCCCATTCGCCAAACACATTTGAAAAGCTTATGTGGATAGTTTTCTTCCTCATTGTAAAAGTATGAGAGTAGATATCACAATCCCGATAAATGTCTAACCTATTCGGTGTCAACTTTCAAGAAAAAAAAAGATTAAGTTCACTGAATAGGCTTGTACATTGTGGTTTTTGCAGGTTTTTCCAGAGAATATTCCTCAAGTAGATTGAGAAACTAGTTGGAATGTAATGGACAGCAGAAAGCAGAAGCATTGACAGTTTCTTTAGCTCCAAGGAAAGGGGTCTGAAGAATTATATTTGTAATTGAATTGCTATGAGGTTTCAGATATAGAATAGATTAGCCATTTGTAGCCCTTACATCAAAGTTAAAAAAAGGGGGAAAAATGTAAAAGAAAAAGGGACTAAAAAGTTTTGAGCAATTTACCGCAATCCAGTGTATTCTTATAGCATTCAATTACATTCTCATCTTTTGCTGTTGGGATCAAGACTTGCTCCTGTACGCATATGTGAACCTACCAGCTTTTAAGTGTGCTTTCAACAGGACAAGCACAAAATCAAGAGAGACAAATTTGGAAGAAAGAAGAATTTGATCAGATAACAATCAAGAATTATTAGAAACAATTGTTACTATTGTCATCTTTGAGATAGTGTTCTGATTAGTATTCATGACTTTCAAAATTTATCCGAGTTTCAAAAAATTTTCTTTGAAGTACTAACAAAGGGTTGCGATTGTTTCTTTTTTACAAGTGAAAGGGTTAAAAGTATGTTGGATATGCAAGAATTAAGCAATGCATCTGCAGCCGGGATCACATATATATATATATATGTATATACACATATAAAATATGTATAATGAAATTCAAACTTCTACCCTATATATCAAATAAGAGATACACATTATTTGATACAATAGGGGATATGTCCAAAAGTCACATTTTTTTTTTTTATATGTCCCACATAGAAAATCGAAATTAAAATATTACTAGACTGAAGTCTAAAACTATATATTGACTGAAACACAAAATAGTACCAAAGTGAATAAACATTCTTTACCTCTAAACCATATTTTTTATTTTATGATTATTAGTTTTATATTGGTACTATGCCTAGGATGTAATTGGGATTAGCTACTATTTAACTCTGAGGTGCAATCTAAAGATTTCCTCCGAGAACGAGAGGGAGCAAGCCACAAGGGGGCAACCCACAATAGATGAAAAAAAAATTGCCCACAAATAGAATGGGTGAGAGTAAAACCAAGTTGGAGTAGGGTCTTAACTTACCGTTCAGTCATAAATCTATTTTCAATTAAAGTTTGACTTTTTAAATATAAGGAGATAGGTAAAATGTCACTGCCACAGCCAGAAGACCATGAACTTCCTTTTTCTAAGATAGTTTAGACGAGGAAACACCACTAAAAATGATTTGAAAAGCGTTGTACTCGACATCTTAAATTTCTAGTGTCCCCAAGTCAATATTGAAACACTCGATATGCAGATAATTACTCAGCCAGAAATGTATAAGAAAGACAAGATAGATGTTTTGGTGGCCTTATATACAATTGTTGCTTTCACGTCTCTCCATGAGAGGATCTCTAAATCTGGAGAATATCTTATTTTCTTTTCTCTTTCTAGACTCCTGGTTGCAGTGATGTTTTTTCATCTATTGTAACCACAAATTAGATTCAAGAATGTGGTTATTATAAATGTAAACGGCCAGAAAAAATCAGTGTCCAAAACACAAGTTGGTGTAAGTTGACATAATGCAAATAATATATAGACGAGTGGTGGAGTAAAATTTGGTTAATATGAGGCACCTAAGTTGAAGGTGGGGCACTACTTGAATCTCAGAACTTAAACTTGATTTCAATGATCCATTGAAGGTATGATGGGTAATATTTGCCAATATTGTTGTCATGTGGTTTTGTAAAATTAGACTGTGTTTTTTAGCATTTCTTTTGATCCTAAAATGTGAAGGGTTTAAGTTTCATTTTTATCTTAAAATATAATGTGTATATAATTTTTAATGAATTTAATCTCTTTTATCCATCATTAAAAAAAAAAGTACAAGTTAAAAATAATTAAATAGATAAATTGTAGGCTTTTGGCCATGAGAAAGTTTCCGTATCACTGTATGTTAGATATGTTATACGTTTTCTTCCATTTATATTATGTTATATAATGTAAAATTATATATGATTGGTTATTCATAACACACAACCTGATATGTACATAAATCTACCATACACCTTGAAATTTTTTTAATGAATAGCATAAATCATCTAAGTAAATAGTTTATTAATATATTTGATCTTTATACTACATAAAGTGCTCATTTTTATTATATTTTAAGATACAAAGTTTTATTTTCTTTTCTTTTTTTGAATATAAGATACGAAGTTTTCATACTAATAAATATTTGCAAAAATAAATGGGATAAATTAATAATAAATTAACACAAATAAGAGTAATTTTGTAAGAAAGTAGGATGTGATTACAAATTCAAAATTACATAATTGTTTAAGTGGGGTGAAATTAATCAATTATAGCTGGGGGTCTCAACAGTACCTAAAGGTGGGTTGTCAAATATAGGAGAAGTTTAGGACTCAAAATCAGTCCCAAGTATGTTGAAAGATGCCAAACACAAATAGAAAGAGATTACCAAATGAAAACCCCAAAGACACCAAGACTAAAAATTTGTAGGAGCCCATGTTGGATCCATCAGACCCAATTGTGACTCTAAACTCGTGACAGTAATGGACTGGTTTCGAATGTAAGTTTTGAGTGATAATATCTTAAGAGTGGTTTCCACCCCTTTCTTATTGGGATTTGAGGTTGGAGTATTCAAATTTAATTATAATAATAACAATATCATCTTTTAATTAAATGTATTAATAAATTTAATTGAAAGGTAATATTGGAATATTAAAAATGTATAATTTAAGGGGTGTACATATGATTTTAGGCAGGTGGAAATATCGCCACTCATACCTGAACTCTATTAAAGTTGTGTGACTTGGTGACATTGACACCTTATATTTTTTTAATTTTAAATTTATTTTTAATTAATATTATTTAAGAAATTAAAATAATTGTGAATACTCTACATATACTGTATTATATAATTTAATATTTTGAACATTTTAATAAATATGTATGATATTTTTATCAAGATATTATTTAAAAATTAACATTTTAAATATTAAAATTTTGAATAACTTTTATAAGAATTAAAAAAATATTGAAAATCATTCAATTTATTAAAAAAAGCTAAATTGAAACAAAAAATAAATTTAAATAAAACAAAAGATGGTGTCTCTTCTCCAAGACTTGAAGGAGTCTCACCTCCTCTCATACTTTGTACTTGTTATTGTTATTTTTTATTTTAAATATTATTCTATAATTTTGTTCATTTTTAAATAAGTATATCTTAACTAGGGATAGAAATATCTTTTTATAGTCTACACTTGTTAGACCTTAATATTCTATTAATTTTTTAACGGTAAGAGAGGTTTTGGATAAAAATAAAACTAGAGTAGAAAAATGAAGATTTTTTCAAACTATGGGCAATGTTTTTTTTTTTTTTTTTTTTTTTGGGATTATTTCTATAAAAATTTTAATGACCCTCGAATTTTCTTTTTTTCTTTTTTTTGAAAAATTAATGACCCTCGAAATTGAAACACAAAATTTCTATTAAAAAAAAAAAAAAGACATTTACGGAGAGCAAGTGAATATAGAAAATCAGATTAGGAGAAATTGTTAAAAAAAAAAAAATGAGAGAAAGAAAAAAAGATGAGAAAAGGGTATTTTAAACCACGTACATATTTTCCACGAAAAGAGGAAAAGAGTGTCATCTCTTACTAATTTCACAATTCAACATTGGCAGGTCAAAAAAGTATCATTTCCCACTAATTTGACAATTTCAATATTAACAGGAACGTGACACAACACTTTCAACATGACTCATACGCGGCTCTAATATTGACAATCACAAGTACGAAGTTGAGAATTCAGATACTTTGAAGATTCGTGCATGCAGCTGCCGACTTTCACAATCAATTAAATGAACAATTAACTAAAAGCTACTGCTTTCCTTCAAATTCACACAAAAAGCAAGTCATTTGTTTTCTTTTCTTCAATAACCATTAAACTTTTACAAACTCTTCTTCCTCTCTAAAGTTGTGGATATTTCTCATAGAAATCATGGGTAACATTTTCACAATCACCCTCTCATGTGACGCCCTCTTCTCTTGTTGCCTAGATTGCACTGGCAAGAGACTAACTATTATAAGAAATCTTGAAGACAATCTAGATGTTTTGCAGATTGAAATGCAGAAGTTGATTGAAATACGGAACGATGTGCTGAGGAGAGTCACCATTGCTGAACAACAACAACAGATGACACGGACGGACCAAGTGCAAGGATGGTTCACAAGGGTGCAACATATGGAAGCTGAAGTTTATGAGTTGATGAAACTTAAGTCACAAGAAACTGAAAAGCTGTGTTTTGGTGGGTATTGCTCCAGGACTTGCAGGTCGAGCTATAAGTTCGGTAAAAAAGTGGTTAAGAAGTTGCGAGTTGTGAGTGTTTTGAAGAGTGAAGTGGGGAATTTCCAAGTGGTGGCCGAGAGGGTACCTGGTGCTTTGGTGGATGAAAGACCTGTTGAACCAACTGTGGGGTTGGAGTCAATGTTTGATAGAGTTTGGAGATGTCTCATGGAAGAAAAGGTGGTGATTATTGGCTTGTATGGGATGGGGGGAGTTGGGAAAACCACACTCCTAACTCAAATCAACAACGGGTTCCTCCAAATGCAAGACGATTTCGATGTTGTGATATGGCTAGTGGTGTCAAAGGACTTGCAGCTTGGAAAGATTCAGGAAAGTATAGGGAAAAAGATAGGTTTGGTTGATGAGTCATGGAAGAACAAAAGTTTTGAAGACAAGGCCATAGAGATTTTGAAGAGTTTGAGGAAGAAGAAGTTTGTGTTGCTATTGGATGATGTATGGGAGTTCGTTAACTTGACTGAAGTTGGTGTCCCGCTTCCAAGCCATGAAATTGCATCCAAAGTAGTCTTCACAACTCGTTTTATTGATGTGTGTGGCCACATGGATGCTCATGAAAAGTTTGAGGTGCATTGCTTGACAGACAAGGAAGCTAGGGATTTGTTTCATGACAAGGTTGGCAGTGAAGTTCTCAACAGTCATCCTGATATTCCCAAATTAGCTGAAACTTTGATCAAAGAATGTGGTGGCTTGCCACTTGCACTCATTACGGTTGGTAGAGCCATGGCTGGCATGAAGACACCTCAAGAATGGGAATATGCAATTGAGGTCTTAAGGACTTCAGGATCTAAATTTACAGGTATGGAAGAGAAGGTGTATTCTCGTTTAAAGTTTAGTTATGATAGCTTGCCTAATGATAAAATTAGATCTTGCCTCTTATATTGTAGTTTATATCCAGAGGACTATAGTATCTCGAAAAGTGAGTTGATAGATTGTTGGGTCGGTGAGGGGCTTTTGAATGAATATGATGGAAGTGGGGTGCGGAATCAAGGGTACTACATCATTGGTGTCCTACTTCGTGCATGTTTATTGGAAGATGCATGTTTATCAGAAGATGAGAAATATGACGATTATATAAAAATGCATGATGTAATTCGTGATATGATGCTGTGGATAGCATCTGAAAGCAATGATGTTGAGAAGGAGAAGGAAAAGGTGTTGGTTTGTGCAGGTGCTGGATTAACCAAAGCACCTGAAGTCAAAAAATGGGAGAGGGTGAGACGAGTATCGTTGATGGAAAATCAAATTAAGAATATCTCGGAGATTCCTACATGTCCTCATCTTTTAAGTTTGTTTCTTAACTCAAATCGTTTGCAGTCAATCACTAGTGACTTCTTCAAGTTCATGCCTTCACTTAGAGTTCTAAACTTGTCGAAAAATCTTTCCTTGTTTGAATTACCCTCAGGAATTTCGAAATTGGTTTCGTTACAGCAACTTGATTTATCAAAGACCAACATTAAAAGGTTGCCGAAAGAATTAGAGGCCTTGTCAAATCTCAAGTGTTTGAACTTGGAGAACACATTCAGTCTCTGTACAATTCCGTGCAACCTGATGAAGAAGTTTTCAGGATTACGCATGTTGAGAATGTTCAAGTGTAATTTTCTGATAGCAGCAGAAGATGGTCAATTTTTTGTGGAGGAATTGCGTTGTTTGGAGCATTTAAATGTTTTGACCATCAGCCTGAAGAACTCCAATGCTCTTCAACAACTTTTAACCTGTCATAACCTACAAAGCTGTACTCAGTCGCTCTGTCTGAAATGGTTCTATGATTCAAAGTCACTCAAAGTTTCGTGTCTAGCAGAGATGAAGAATCTTGATAGCCTATATTTGTGTGAATGTCGCGATCTGGAAGAGTTAACGTTTGATCGCATGAGAAAACAAAACATAGATGGTTTTCATGGATTTTACAATCTCCATACAGTTGATGTGTGCTCTTGTTTTAAGTTGAGGGACTTGACATGGCTGGTTCTTGCTCCAAACCTGAAGCGTCTTCGAGTACTATTTTCTTACATGGAAGAAATCATTAGTGTTGAAAAACTGAGGGAAGTTTCGAATACAATGAGAATTTCAGACCCCTTTGAAAAACTTGAGTTTCTTGAATTAAGATATTTGAGAAAGCTGAGGTGTATTTACAGGAATCCATTGCCTTTCCAGCAGTTGAGAGAAATTCGGATTAGTGATTGTACAGAGCTTGAGAAGCTTCCACTCAATTCTGACAGTGCAAAGGAACGGAAAATTGTTATTGTGGGAGAGAAATGCTGGTGGAAGAAGCTGCAATGGGATGATCAAGCCACTCAGAATGCTTTTCTTCCGTGTTTCAAATACGTTGACGATGATTCTGAAACAGAATGTGAGAGTGACTGTGAAGCTGAACTTGAATATGAATCTGAAGCCGAACTTGAAGATGTTTATGAAGCTGCAGAACTTGAAAACGGTTTCAAATCTGGTTTAATGTCTTGAGAAATCTTGTCCAATGTCTTGAGAAATCTTGTCCTGGAAGTTATTGTGACATTTTGGAGGTTTTGCAGCATAGCAGAACTTTGAATATGGTACAAATTACGATTCATGTTCTTTTCTTTCTGTTGTCATTTATATTTTCATAATGTGTTTGTCTGTTTGTGTCTGTTTGTTTTTTGTAATGGTACTGGAGATGTTTGCAAACAATTAAGTGGAATTTGGATTGGTGGTTATTAATTTGATAAATTTATAATATGGAGAATGCATTATAATGTAAAAAGGTGTATTCATCAGCAACCACCTTTTATAATCTAATATTCAAACAATATTTTTAGCTGAATTTCTTTCTGATGAAGTAACGAACATAAATTATCTAGCATAGGGGATGTTTGCTTCATAATTGAAGAACAGCTACTAGAAACTGTGGTATGATGTGGAGTTTTGAAAATGATTATAATTTTATAGAATAGCAAAATCATTACTATCATGTAATCTGATGTTCATTTTATCTTATTCTGACACAGTAGTCTGTCTATATTCTCTCTATGAAACTCGTGTCTTGTATATATAAAGCTAGAAAGAGTAGCTCAATTTACTACGAAACCATGACGAAAACAATTGTCAGTGTTTTGTTTAGATTTTTTTCCTCTGTAACTTGGTATAGCCATGGCTAGCGTCGATGGTAATACCTCAATAGAAAACCAAACACCTGCATAAGCTGGTCAGATCACATTTGTTTGACCTCCTTCAGTAATTTCAATTATACTATACACACTAAACTTGATTGTCAAAACTTTTTTATATGGAAATAATATGCCTTAAAAATTATAATACCTACGTCCTTTTCGAAATCAATGATAAAAAGAAACATAAACTTTTTTCTTTGTATTTAGTATAGCATATATAGTGGCATGAAGCTCTTATAACTTGAAATTAAAGAAAAGAAAGAAAATTTAAAATAAATATGGATGGTATCATATATAGTAACTTTTCCCTTCTTCTTATTTATTGTATAACAACTCTTCAATACTTAAGTCAGTGTATTATTTTCAGGAGACTAGTTTTTTCTAAAACTATCATGTCTATCTCTAAATAAATCACTTAACCACCTTTTATAAGAAAACAAAATTTATCTTTTAGGTGTCCCAATACATGTCAAGGTGCTTGTTATTTGTCACACATATTGTTGTTTGGATGACAGGTGTGTGCTACATGTCTCACATCAGTCGTTTAACCTTTCACTATACAATTCTCCTGAAGGTTGACTTTCTTTGCTTTTGATAACTTATTTAATTGTATAATTTAATATGCTATCTAATACCTCATTCAATGGAAATCTACGATATTTACCACGTGTCTTCTCTCAATTGCACTGACATGTCTTCTTTCCATTGAGTTTCTTTCGCACCCATATAATACATGATATGGTTTAAGGATTTAACTATGATACAAGAACTGAATTGTTAAAATGCAATTATAAGAAGTAATTACTTTCTTTAGATTTGTTAATTTGATTTACTTTCAATTGTTATAAAATATATTAGATTAGACTAATTTCCACTAAAATTATCATATTAGTTAGAACAAAATAATATGACCAATAATTTGAATGATTGACTATACATGCATAAGCGCCTCGATAATTTTCTCGAAAAAGAGGGACAACACGCGTCCCTTATGCTGTTATGCACCCTGCATGGTGGCTTCTTTGCACACACGAAGGAAGTCTTTGTGCATCAAATGCATTGCTAGATGGAAATACCTAATTATTATAAGAGTAAATTACAATTAACTACCCACTTGAAACTTATTTTCAGATGAAGCAAATTTTATTGATTTATTACAAGTTGGTTGCCCGTCGTTAGCAATAAACCGTTAAAGTTAATAGTAAACAGTAATAAAGATGCGTAATGATCATAATACCCCTAAATTAAAGAAAAAATAAAATTAAAAACAAAAAAGATAATTAAAAAAATCATATATATATTTTTTAAATGAAAAACTTTATTTTAGGTCTTAAGGTTTCGAAAAATATTAAGTTTTTAAAACTCTTTAGAAAACAACTCTTTTCATTTCTAACTTTTTCAAAACTCTTTAAAAAAATCCAAATAATCAGTTAACTTACAGTCAAACCAAACAGAAAAATGAAAAAGACTCAATTGCCCTCATCAGCTAAAATGACTATTTTACCCTTAATAAAATCAAAATATTATATATTATTTGACCAATAAAAAGTTGAGACGTGTATTATTAATATGATCATTGCTCTTTTTTTAAAAAAAAAAATTGTTGTTTTTTATTTAATTAAACAATAATTTCAAAAAAAATAAAAACAATTTTCAACTCAAATAAATTTTGTAAAAAAAAAAAAAAAAAATTAAATCCAAATGAACATCCCAACAATTTAAAAACAAAAAAAAAAAAGTTTTTTTTTTTACTTAATTAAAAAATGATTAATAATTATTTAAAAAAAAATCTTTAGATTGTTTTGGTTGTTCCCATCCCTTCTCCATCAACTAGAACAAGTATGTCTCCAGTTTGTATCAATTTTATTTTTTTCCTTTGATCTGGAAGAGTCTAAATCATCTCATCTTTCTCCTTTGTCTCTTTTCCTTCTCCTTCGTTTGTTTTCCTTCTTTTCCTACTCCTTCATCTCCTTTATCGACTTCTATCTTTTCTCTTTCGTCTCTCCTCTTTCTTCCTTAGTCTCTTCTGCCTACTATTTTCTCTATCGGCCTTCATCTCCTTCTCTTTCTTCTCCTCCTCAAAAGAAGCACATCGGATGCGATGAAGGTGCACTCCGTCAAAACTAGAGTCGATCTGCTCCATCTCCAATGGGTCTCTATCTCAAATGTAGCTGAAGCTCCATTTGAGATAGAGGTGGAGCGATTTGCTTTGTCTGAGGTGAATTAGTTCATTGAACACCCTCCCTCTTCTCCCTCTCCCACTTTTTGTCACTTCTCTTCTCTCTTTTCTTCTTTTCTTTTCTGGCAGTTAATGGCAGACCAAACATGACGAGATATACAAAGGTGATTTGAGATAGGGTCCCAACAACAATAACCTTTATGCTCAATGCCATAGCCAAGAAAACAACATAGACGAGCTCTAGACTCTAATTTATTTCGTTCGTGAAGCTGAAGAAGAACAAAACAAACACATCCAAAAACTTTGAGATTTTGATAATTTGGTGGAGTGTCATATAATCGTTCATAAGGAGTTTGATTGTTAATGATGGAGGATGGAACACGATTGATAGTGTATACTGCTGTTAATGCAACTTCACCCCAAAATTTTTCAGGACAAGAGACAGATATTAAAAGTGCACGAATTGTCTCAAGAATATGTCTATGTTTGCGTTCAGCACGGCCATTCTATTGCGATGTACCGGGACATGAACGATGACATATAGTACCCATTTGACTCAACAGATTAAGAAAGGTAGTATCCCGATATTTCATGACATTATCAGTACGTAAAACTTTGATAGATTTGAAAAACTGAGTTTGAATCATTTGAATAAAATCAGAATAAATTTTTGATAATTCAGACCTATTATGCATAAGATAAAATCATGTATAACGTGAATAGTCATCCACAAAGATAACAAAATACTTGGATCCCCTCATGGTAGTTGTTGGTTAGGATCCCCAAATATCTGAATGAAGTAAGTCAAAAGGTGTCTGAGAAACTGAATCACTAGTATGAAAAAGTAATGCATGATGTTTGGACAATTGACAAGATAAACAATCAATGTGATCATCAGTGACAGAGCGTAAATGTCCACTAGGCAATAAGGAACGTAAACAACTAAAAGAAGCATGACCTAACCGTGAGTGCCAAAGACTCAATGGTAAAGATGAAGAAGTAGCAGCAGACTGATAGGGAGAGGAGACCTGTGAAGGTAGTTGAAGATGAATGAGCTCAAACAAACATCCAACTTTATGGTCTATCCCATGAATCTTTCCCGTTTGTGGATCCTGCACACGACAACCAGAAGAAGTAAAATGTACATCAAAACCAAGTTACATAACTGACCCAAAGAGATAAGATTTAAGGTAAGTTTAGGAATAAAATATGTATTTTGTAAGGATAAGTTATCGGTAGAGATCTGACCTATATGTTGAACAGACATGGATGAACCATTAGCTGTAGAAATAATAGGTAAAGAGGAAGATGATGATTGTCTAGAAAAATGTGTAGGGTCAGAGGTCATGTGATTGCAACAGGCTGAATCAAAATAACAAGAGAAATTACTTGCTGACACAGAAGGAGCAGAAGTGGATGAATTACTAGATTTTGAAATGATTTGATGGAGCATAGAGGCAAGATCGAGAATTGAGATAGAAGAAGAACCAGCAGTAATCGGTGTGACGTCAGTTATAGCAGTACGAAATTGCTTATTATTTTGAAAATGTTTGAGAGAAACATTCTTGGATTTGGTTGAAAACCTTCCGTCATTAATATTTCGAGGACAATCTTGATTGTAGTACTCTGACTTAATTTTGTGACAATGCTTACATCGTCTCGTAGGGCAATGAAGAATATCATATCCTGGCAGCTTACAATAATGGCAAATAAGTGTTTTCCATGAATTTTCCATAAGGAAGCCCAAAATAAATAAACCTAGGGAATACCAACAAGCCTAATAAGCCAACCGAATAACCCAAAGGAAGCAAGCCGTGTAGTCCAATAAATACGAGTGAAAAGCCCAAATAAAAGCCTTGAAAATAATTAAAACAAACCGGTGCTAACAGGAGACGGAGACAGATTCAAAGACAGTGTAGTGGTGCGACTATGACAGATAATGACAGCGGCGATGGTATATGTGGGCGGCAGCAGCGGAACAGCGGGACTGGTACGATTTGCAGCTGAGCGCTGAAGACTGGTACAGTGGCGATTTGCAGATAATGACAGCAGTGGTGCGATTTGCAGCGGTGATAATAACCAGGTAATGACAACGGCGAGTTGCAGTGGTGGTGCGATGAACTAGCGGTTGACGGCGGTGCGATGAACTAGCGGTTGACGGCAGTGCGATGGGGAGATGGTGATTCGTAACAGCGATGGTGCGACGATGACAGACCAAACCAAAGACAGGTGACAAACCGGTGGTTTGGTGCGATGGCAACCGCCGTAATTGCGGTCACAGAACAGAACACGACGGTGATGACTGATATTTGACTGTGATATGGTGTGAAGAAATCAGATGCAGCAACGCATTGGTGCGAGAGAACCAGATGTGATGGTGCGACCGTGATGGTGCGACCAGATGAGACCAGACCAGATCCGATGATGATGGTGCGGCAATGCGACAGCGCAAAAGAAATAGGTGCGACAGTAAAAAGAGATGCAAAAGCGATTGAGCGCTGACTAGAAGCGACTGAAAGAGAGATTGGCTACAAGAGAACCAGACCAGAAGCGATGGAGTATTGAATGTAGCAGTGCAACAGCACGGTGACAGTGGCTGAGAACTAGTCCGACCAGGATAGTGGTGATGCGGGCAGAATTGAGGTGAGAACTGATGACAGTGCAACGCGGCAGTGGTGGGTCAGTTTGATGCAGTTTTGGGTGATTAATTATGGGTGGACGGCGGTCTTGTTCGTTTGATGATGGATGGACGATGATGGATGCAACGGCAGTGTTTGGCAGTATTTTGTGCTGTTTGACGATGATAAACCCTAAAGTTTTGATACCATGTGAAATACGAATAAATAACGTGTATTATTGTTCATCTTTATAATGTATAATATCAAATCTATTTATAGGCCGAGAGTGATAATACAAAGAAATGATAACTAGAATAATACATTATAATAATGGTAATAGAAATATATCTCAATAATAGTGATTGATATGATTGATGATTGATTGACATATTAACAGTTTGATGCTGA
This sequence comes from Nephelium lappaceum, assembly GCA_021234005.1. NCBI lineage: Eukaryota > Viridiplantae > Streptophyta > Magnoliopsida > Sapindales > Sapindaceae > Nephelium > Nephelium lappaceum. The sequence goes on along the minus strand of JAIZFV010000001.1, from coordinate 87,754 downwards.
ATTGGGTTCGTCAGAAACTACGGGCGTGAAACTGCGTCTGACGACTAGACTTTGTATTGGGTTTTCTCTGCTTTCTCTGTTGTTTCGTGGCAACTTGTTTGGTTTTCTTTGGAGTCTTTGCTTGAAGAGATAGAAGAGAAAGGAGAGATGTCTGCGTGAAAAATGCAACGCTGTCAACCAAAGAAGGTCGCTTTCTCGCAACGCAGTCAACCAAAGAAGGTTGCTTTCTCTTTCTCTTGTTTGGTTGAAAAAGATTAGATCTACTTTTGGGCTTTGTAAAAGATTTTTCCAAAGGGTTTTCAGTGAAAATATGTTTTTTTGTACTATTTGAAAAAATTCAGACTAAATTTTAATGTTATGTTTTAGTTTCTTGATTCTCATGTGATGTACTGTTGACATGAATTTTATTTTATGTGGGGTTCTAGTTTTGTTGATGTTCATTTTATTATCTTAGACTCACTGCATTATCCGTTTTATTATTACTCTCCGCCTTTATTCATTTCTTCTTTTTTTTTTTAATTTTTGTAATTTTTAAAATAAAAAATAAAAATAACATCAAAAGATAAAAATACCCTCAGATATATTAAAATTGACTAGCTATTCACTGACTGATACCAATTGAAGGGTTGCTAAATTATAATAAATATATAAAATTGACTCCATATTGACTAACTATACTAATGGAGGACAACTAAATTATAATAAATATATAAAATTGACTGTACCAATGGATCAGCTTGAAGTGAATACTTAATTTATAATTTGCTCTTTTAAATATGTTTTTGTTTTTCAGTGCTCTATCCAGGTCTGACCCGAAACCTCATTACATAAATTTCTCTGTTATTGTACTTCTTCAAACAACACCAAAGAGTAGCAAAGAGAAAGTTGATATGGATTCTAGCCGGAGGTCTTTCTTTAGAGAGACTAATCGTAGCAGTACCACCAATATAGGTATTATGTTTATCAATCGTTACTTCTTTTTTGACTATCATTTCAGGATTCTTTGAACTTTATTAGCTTTTCGCATTGGTGAAAAATATTTAGGTACCTCAAAAAATTGTGGTAGCAGCCTACAATTTCAAGCCAGTTTCAGTAGTGCAGGCAAAAGCAAATGTTCAGATGTTGTTAGTGAAGTTGTTGAGGAGGAAAATCCAACACAGCTGTGGAGAACACCAAGTCTGAAAGAGTTCAGTTTTAAAGATTTGAAGATTGCAACTAATGACTTCAGTCATGACAGGTTGTTAAGTGAGGAAGTAATTGTTGGGAAACTGTACAAAGGTTGGGTTGATGAGGAAACACTAGCTCCTTCTGAAAGGGGAACTGGGATGGCAGTTGTTATCAAGATATTTAACCCTATTACAAATATGCAAGATTTTGAAGCATGGCAGGTAATCTTTTTCAATTCTATTATCAGTACTGTTAACATATCATAATATCAAGCCTTGAATACTATAAGTTTTTTCTTATCAGTTTAAGCTTTTGGGTTTGATAATAACCAATATAAAATAAGAGCTAGGAGGTCTCTAGTTTAAACTTTTTCTCTCTTTTATCTATCATGTTGCACATTAAAAATTATCTTATTGCATATGTTATACAACAGAGGGTATTTAACATGTGTCCGTCATTTGTTATCCGTTAACGTTGTACGCGAAGGGACGTGTTAACGTATCATAATCTTAAGTCTTAAATATTAAAGTGGGATTTTTTCTCATCAGTTTTAATTTTTGAGTTTGATGGCAACTAACAAATATAAAGTACGAATTTGAAGGAAAGAACAAAATTTGAAGGGAAAAAAACTAAAAGTATTAGCCTTATTTGCCTTGAAAATTGTTCTGATAATGTGTTTGAAAAGTTTTTTTCCTAAAGAAAAATGTTCTATGATTGATGCTAGAGTGGTTTGTTTCTTTGTTGAGCAGTCAGAAGTTAACGTTTTAGGAAGACATTATCATCCCAACCTTATTAGTCTATTGGGATATCATTGGGAGAATGAAAAGGTAGCCCTTGTATATGAATTCATGCAAAGGGGAACTTTGGAAAGTCATCTTTTTAGAAGTAAGAAATACAAAATGCAAACACTCAAGTAATTAAATATTTAAGGGTATTCATGGATATTTTATATTGATTGTTTAACTAATTTGGTTATTTAGGAAGTAGCATACCATTATCTTGGGATATACGACTTAAAATTGCCATCGGAACAGCTCGAGGATTGGCTTTTCTACATACTTTGGAGAAGAAAATTATTTATAGAGATTTACAAGCCTCCAATATATTGCTTGACAAGGTGAGTTCCTTGCTTGATCCTTGCACTTATCCAACAATAAGTTTTTGGTTAAAATGAAACTTAGAAATGCATCCCATTTTTCATTTTCAATAATAGGTTTGGTGGTGGTATTTTGTCTTTTCATTATTATGTGGAATTTATTTTATGTCCAAGTTCATACATTGCTTGTCTTCTTTTCACGGGTCCTCTTTTGTTTATTTTTACTACTACTATTTATTTTTATGATTTTTTGTTAGATGCACAATTTGCTCTATCCATTAACCTTTGTTTACTTCCTCTTTGTAAACCAAGTTCTTTGTTTCTTATTAAAAATGGAAAAACAAGACAAGTGAAAACCTCTTTAGGATTTCTTGGTATAGACATGTTAACATTACTACATTATTGTTCCATTTTTTATGTTGTATCACAGAACTACAATGCAAAATTATCAAATTTTGACTTCGCAATGTTGGGACCTTCTAGTGAAGAGTCATTCATCACAACCACTGTTGTAGGCACATATGGTTATACTGCTCCAGAATATGTCGCAACAGGTAGTTATTTTTATTTGAATTAGGAAACATAGTTGTTGGTTTATTTAGTCGAATGTATAATATGTATAATAATGGGTAATTGCATTGTTTAGGTTATATTAATAATATGTAGTTTGTTGAGTGAAAAAACAAAATTGGAAACTGCTTAGGATTTAATTTTTTAGTTCAAAATGTAGGGATAACTTCAATTTTTCCCCTTATTGAATAAAATTAACTTAGTTGTCATTTGGTTATTATCCATCAGGAAATATATATTTGAAAAGTGATGTGTATAATTATGGCGTTGTGCTACTTGAATTGTTAACGGGCTTAAGGGCAGTCGATAGTGGCCGCCCTAATAAACAATGCAACTTGGTTGAATGGTTGAAGCCAATGCTCTCTCAAAGAAAGAAGCTGAAAACCATTATAGATGTGCGGATGGAGGGCCAGTATTCGTTTGAAGCAGCAGTTCAAGCAGCACAACTTAGTCTAAAATGCCTAGAGTCAGACCCTCAAAACCGCCCGTCCATTAAAGAAGTAGTGGAGGTGTTGAAAGAGATTGATGCTCTGAAGGATTAATGCAAAGAACTCTCAAATTAAATCAGCATTCTACAACTAATCATCATGGTCAACCAATACATGAGAAGGTGAAGTAATTACTAATTAGACTGGCCCAAATTATAATCATCAATATTTATTTCAGTAATTTGTGCTGCAACTCGGGAAAAAACATATTTCAATTGTCTATAAAGGTACAACATAATGTGACATTGGTAGTGTCAAAAGTGTTCGTGCAATGATAGTTCGTTTGTTGTGCAATCGTGTTATGTCCTTTGTTGTATACAGATCACTATAAAACATAAAAAAGAGAGAATTGAAGCTTGAAAATAATACTAAATAGAAAATCATGTGAAGTGCGTTGTAGAAATCTGTTGGAAGTTTAAAAGCATAGCTTAAAATATCAGCGCTAGTCTCAAACAATTGGATTATGTTGATTATTTTTCTCTTGTTATGTGTCATGAATGACGAAATTAGAATTGCAAAAGGTCATTAATTTTCATATCTATGAAATTAGATGTAACAATATCATCAAAAGAAATTTTTTCCAATTTGAGGGAACCACAAACAAGTCAATTTGAAGAACTGATAACATATAGGGTTATAGAAGGTATTACTGCCTAGCTGCAGGTCAAATTATAGACAGTAGATGAGTGTGAAACCATGTATACCATAAAATTTAAAATAAACAAGTTACAAATTAATTATCTAATTCAAACTGATTCTTAATTGGAGTCAACTTTATGGGTTTATTATAATTCAACTATCTGTTGTTAGTTTAGGTTAATCAACAGTTAGTCAATTTCAATATATCCAAGGATATTTTTGTCTTTTGATTGTATCTTTTTCTTTGGTTTTACTTTTCTTTTAAAATTTATTTTAAAAACTAAAAAATGAGATTAAAATTCTTTTCAAGTAAGATTTCCACCATCCATCTCCATCAAGTTGATGGATGGTGGAGAGATCAACTTAAAAAATCAAACAATTTTTTTAAAAAAAAGAATGACATTCAAAAAAGAAAATAAAAAATAAATAAATTGAAAAAATAAAATTAAATCATTAGATCTTCAACATCCTTCGTCTTCAACACCCTTCATTGCGAACAACCAACTTATCGATCACTATTCTTTTTATCTTCAACAACCTTCGTCACAAAAGGGAGTGTTGGTGATGGTGCCGGTTCTCTTCCTCACCATAATGGTAGTTATTTTCCTCTTCTTTATCCTCTTCTCTCCTCTCCTCTCCATCTACACCTGTCCTCCCTCCCTTCTTTACCACAATTTCCTCAACCTCTAATCACCTCCTTTTTCCCTCTCTCTCCAACTTCACCAAATGGTTGGAAACCCATTTGGGTTTCTAAGCAATGAAAACCCAGAACAGGTCTCCGTCACTGGAGATTGGTCTAGGTCTCCATGGTTAAAAACCCGATCTAGGTTTGCATCACTGGAAACCCACATTAAGTGCAAATTACAAGTTAGTCTATCGGTTTGAAAATAATATAGGCGCAATCACATTTTATTGTTTATTATAATTTATCCTACCGTCGTTAGAAAATTTTGTTAGAGTTAACCGTTGGCCGTCACAAAAAGTCAAAATCCTTCACTTTTTAATTATTTTTCAAAAAGAAATTAAAAATTAAAAATTAATTAAAAATCAATCACAATCATTATTTTTAAACAAATTAAAAAAATTTAAAAAAATAACAAAAAAAGACAAAAAAGATCTGCATAACCCAAAGAAAATACAAAATTAAAAAAGAAAAAAAAAACTCAATCTCTTCGACATTGCCGATTCTTCTGCTTTAACTTCCCCATCCGGAAACCATTAACAAACCATCTTTAACACCAACACAAAAACACTAACTTCTCACAAGCATTTCATCGAACACCTTAACACAGACACATCAACACAACACAAAAACCCCAGTTCAAAATCCACAAAACCTACTTCCCACAAAACCATCTTCAATCATCAACTACATCCAGAATCTAAATCATCAATCATCCCAGAATCAAGAACTCAAAAAAAAAAAAAAAAAAAATGACGTGAACCCAGACCACCTTCATCTATTGAAGATCGGATCTTCAACAATTAAATTGCAGAAGAGATTAAAAAATATATATAGTTCGAAAATATATAAACCCCCACATCACAGCTTCACCAAACCAGTTCACACCACACATCACAAACCACAGCTCTGCCTAAACCCCACCAGTTCACACATCACAAAACCCCCACCGTCCGCCGCTCGCCTCCTTCCATCGTGCCTGCCAGCTTCTCCTCCCACCCCTGTCGCTTCACACCAGTTCGCACATTACAAAACCCTAGCCGCCGCCCGCCGCTCTCCTCCTCTATCGCGCCCGCCACCTTCTCCTCCCACTCCTCTGCTTCCTCTCCGCCTCTCTCTTCTTCTCCTCCTTCACTCGAGCCTTCTTCTTCGCTGCTTCGTTTCTGGATTAATTTATGGGATGGGTTTTTTGTTTTGTTTCGGATTGATGATGGTTTTGGATTGATGTTTTGTTACGTGAGAGATTGATGATGTTGGGTTTGATCGAGGATGTTGGGTTTGTTGAAGAGGAGAAGAAGAAGAATCATCTGGGTTCGAAGAAGAAGAAGAAGAAGAGAGAGATGAGGAACCTATATGATTATGATTTCTGGATTTGTTTTTTGTTTTTTGTTTTTTGTTTTTGTTTTTTTTTTTTTAAATTATGTTTTACTTTTATTAATTTATTTTAAAGTTTTTATAATTTATTTTTAAAAAAAAAATAAAATTAAAATTAAAAGATAATTTTAATCCCATCACATTTAATTTTAACAAAGATGTCGTAACAATAGTGTATTCAATTATAATTAATAGGAAAATAAGGTTCCATCCGTAATTATTTTTAAATCAGAGTATTAAATTATAGTTTACTCTATTATAAATGTGACATGTGATGATACAATAAATATTATGATTTGATCATCTTACTGTTTAGATTAAATTAGTTTTAATTATCATCTTTATAATCAATATAATTGATGCAAATGATCGATAAAATTATCTACCCATAAATATTCCGGTCATATATTGACCTTCAGTAACGGGATGCACCCAATAGCAGTACACCCGTGCACAGAAGATTTTCCTGCAAACGCGAGTAGTACTTCTGAAAAGGGCAAAAAAAAAAAAAGTCACATGCAAGGCTACCATGTAAAATGTCGATTCTCTCCCTACCTTGGATTTCCCTCTTCTACACTACACTCGCTTTCCGAGGCCGCCAAGTCACCCCGTTCATCGCTCAAACGTACAAAAATATCTCAAAAAGTCATTAAAAAAGCGCAACGATTGACCACCCGACGCCTCCTCCAACTCCGCTCCACGTGTATTATCTTATCCACTTTTTGCCTTTTTCCCTATTCGCCATTTTACCCTCCCTTTTTTTCCAAATACCCATCAGACCCCAACGTACAACCCTTCACCATTAAAAGTCAAGACCTCCATTTCCTCTCACAACATCAAAGAACATTTCAAATTCTTCAATCTCATGGCCACCACCCTCACATCCTCCTTTTCTGCTCCAATTCGGGCCTCATTAGGATCCGAGTCAAGAAAATCCGACCCGACCCGCAAGAAACCTGCTTCCTCCTCCTCCTCCGCTAACTGGTGGACTCCCCTCTTCGGCTGGTCCTCCGAACCCGACTACATCACCAACACGAACGACAAGAAACAAGCAGAAGCAGCAGCAGCAGATACGGGTAGCGACCTGGGTCGGGCCAGATCCAGGTTCGCTCTGGGGTGCTTCACGGAAGAGAAGGCGAAGCAGCTACGGAAGAAGACGGCGGAGGGCTCGTCGTTCCACGACATAATGTACCACTCGGCGATCGCGTCGCGTCTCGCATCGGAAGTATCGGTTTGGCCTGAGAAGTGATCGGGCCGGGTCGGGTCGGCCGTGAAGGTAATGCGTTTTCTCGCGTTTTGCGTTGGCTTTTATTGAATTTGTCGAGATGAAATTTGTGAAGGAAATTGGAAAATTGTTTTTATGGTTATTTCCTTTCTAGATTTTTACGATGGTTTGTATCACGTGATGTCGAGAACATTGAAACTTGGGTGCTCTACTGAATATTGATCGTCGGATCGTCTTGTGTATCAAACTTTTATGTTATTGTGGGACCATAATGTGATGATAAGTATTAGTGTTGCTTTTATATATCATCTGATGATAACCATGATCAATTCATCATGATTTGTTTGTTTTTAACGTCAATGGGCGGGTTCGGGTTAGGATTGCAAAATTATGTGCCCCGAATGTCCAACTCGATAATTGAAGATCGGGTTAAAGTCGGGTTTTCTCAGCTGGGGCCTCCAATGGGCCTATTAATCCACCCTTATCATCAAATTTATTTCTTTTATTGGTGTTGAGATTGTCATCTGCATTTATTATTTTCACACTCGAGATATTAGTACACTCATTACTAAAATGAAAAATGTGCATACCAATATAAGCATCAAACAATATATTAATAATGTTGGAGTCTTAGCCCAATTCTTCGCTCATTTGTTTTCATAGAGTTTTGGTCTTTTTGCTATGTAGGGTAAATAGCGTCTTAAGGTTTAAACCGAAACTTTAAATGTTTTATGAGTGCAAACTTTATGATAAGTTTGCACCCAAAAGGCTGACCCAAATCTAAATAGCTATGAGCAGGACCAATTCTGATTTAGATCGTGAAAATGATCCTTGATTCGGGTCCTACAGAGAGTCTCCATCAAGTCCCTGATATGCGAAAACAACCCAAATTGGGGTCTCCATTGAGTCTTTATCAATGGAAACCTTGGTTTCCAAACCAAAGGTTTCCAGTTTGAAACCACTCAAGCTTATGAGCGGTTATGCATTTGGTGGTTTGACGTTGGTTGGTTTAGAAGTATTTGAAATGTGGAAGAGGAGGAAAGGTGGTGGAGGTGAACCTTTGATTATTGATATTATAGATAGATGAAGATGTTGATTCAGGGTTGAGATAAATTTTTATTTAATTTTTATTTCTTTTTTTAATTTTTTAAATTTAAAGGATAATATGGTAATTTAAGTGTCACTAACCACCATGAAGGGAAAAAAAAAAAATCTTTTTACTATTTTATCTCTGTTAACAGTCAGTTGATTGATGATTTGAGTTTTTTAAAAGAGTTTTGTAAACTTTAGAAATGAAAAGAATTATTTCCAAAAAAAATTTAAAAACCTAATAATTTTCGATACCTTAAGAACTTAAATGAAGTATTTCCTATTTATAAAACTATTTTACCAAATTCCTATCTAATCATAAGTTAAGCTAATTATTTTGTAAATTAAGGTATAAATAATTATTTTATAAGTAGAAATCGTTCTCTCCAACATTCAAATTCAAAGTTGTGCATCTTCCATTTATGGGTCATTAGGTCTTTGATGAGATAAAAAGAGAAGCTAAGAGTTGTTTGTTTCTTTCTTCAACTTAATGGATTTGTTAAGCTATTTTATTAGTGTTTTTTTTTTTTTTTTTTTTTATGTGGTAACAATTTAAAAGTACTTAACAATAATTGAAAAAAAAAAATCTTTCAAATCTGTTCTCCCAAAGATAGATTTTTCCAATTTTATACTAATCCTATATTGAATAATTTCTTTTATTATAACTTAATACTTATAATAAACAAAAGATAGTTGCTCCAACCACATTTATTTTTTTAGAGAAAATAACTTCAAAGTTTTGGCCAATTGTTAACATTTTAACACCATTATTAATAAACTTTCTTTTTGTTTTGTTAAACAATATAAAGAAAAATATATTCTTGCATTGTTTTTTAAAGTTATCTTAATTATGAACAAAATTTTATCAAAATTAATATAAAATGTTTAAGATTTGTTAAATATAAATTATTTGTATTTAGTTATTGGTCTCCTATTAGTATAAATGTCAAATTAATTATTTTCAGATAATTTTATATCCAAAAGATAAATAAGTTGATAGTACATTCAAAGGTGAGGAATATGAAAATAAACATATGATTTACATTTAGATTTTAGTAACTATTAAGTTTTTTGTAAAATTTAAGTTGGCTAAGTTTTTAGGTAAAAAAAGATGACATTGAGATGAGTTGATTTTAGAAAGTGGAGGTCATGTGTAACAAGCACAGAAAGGTGATTTTATATTTTATATATATATATATATATATATATATGTATATACATATATTTAAGTTTTCAACAATATGGAAAAGATCCGTAGAAAAGTTTCCATGAGGGGATGGCAGGTTTCCTCTCTCAATTATCATTTTTTTTTTTTTTGAAAATGATCTCTAAATTACTTTTAATTGATCAATTTAATTTTTAAATTAGTATTAAGAATAAAATTGTAGGGACAAAATTTGTACTTTCACTTTTGATTTTAAATTTTCAACCTTGTAATTAATAGATTAATTGTTTGAGAATGCAACTTTGCATACAAGAAAAGTTATTCTTAATTTTTAAATTACTAAAATATTAAATACCAATTACTAAAACTATAAAAAAAAATAATTATTATTAAAATAAAAGAAAAATTAAATTTATCACTCATCACAGATTTTGATTAGGGAAGAGATCAAGTTGTCCTAGTGAAGATATCCAAATTGAAGTCTCGATCACATAATACAACACCATTCAATTCAAATTCATACATGCAACACCTCCCTATAGACAAACCAATAATTGGAAGACGTATCTCCCTATAAACAAACCAATAAATTGGAAACGTATTTTTACATTACTGATATATAGGTGAGTTAAAAACAGTCCCACACATGATTTAGTAGAAATCAAATCATGAGTAGCAGGACATGGGGGAGATTCAAGAATTGCATTCCTCTCTCTACAAACAAGACTCACTCTTTGCAGCAATATAGGTTGGGCTAATATAGATTGGCTTATTAGGAAACAAAATAAAATTATAGGGGGGCTAGAATGATTTAGTTGACCTAAATAAATAAGGCATTCATTGCGTTCTCTCGGTTTGGTGAGTTATTCAATTTAGAAATAGTCCACATCTTCAATCGGTGCTTGTTTATTTATAGTGATTGTCTTTGACAGTCTTTATTTGGTTTTCTCCCATATCACAATTCAAAACGTCAATAAACGCCCTGTGACACTATAAAGAGACCTGCATGAACCATTCACTTCAATTTCCTATTCTTCCTTTTAACATTGACATTCTGGCTTCGCTACTACATATAAACATATTTCAGTATGCTCTAGCAGCTGGGATGTTATTCACAATATATGTGTTGCAATAACTTTAGTGTGATTTTCAAACTTTAGTAGTTTGCTCATGCCATTGTTGTTTTGGAGGACAACACAAAAGCTTCAACAGCCAAGAAGATCATAAATTGCAATTGAACCCATCAGACATGCCTCTTTAAAATGGATTTGGCCCACAACTTGGAGGCCCAGATCTAATGGCTGATCTCCAATGTTCTTCTGTTTTGAATAACTCAAAAGGAAAATGACAAAAAATAAATATCATTGATTTAAATAATATAACTTTTTTGATGAACAAATATTCGATGATATTGTCTTCGTTTTCAATTTTGAAAAGTGAAAATAAATTCTGCTTTTTCCTTGATTATTTTTTATGCATAAAGTGTATATTTAAAATAGTATCAAATTATCATAAATGTGGGAATCTCATATATATCTAAATTATTGTGTAGTCATAATTATCAGGAAACTATTTATAAAACATATTCTAAAATTCATTAAATGTTTCTATAAAGTTTTTTTTAATAAATTATTAGAAACTTCAATGTTCAAAAAACGTACCTTAACTTATGGGAAAAAAAAACATACTTTAACATTTATATCAATTTATTTAAAAAAAAAAAAAAAACATTTATATGAATTTGACCACCATCCAATATTGCTAGCCTGATGACATCATAGGTTTGAGTCATTATAGGTATTAAAAAAACATCATATCAATTTGTATTAAAATCAAATCTCATTGAAAATTATGATTTTTATCGTTTTATATGTTATTAAATTCTTTACCTGTGCAAATGAATCATTATTTGATTTACTTCATAATTGGATTATATAATCTCTCCGCCACTAAACTACATTGGATAGTGATGTTAAATTACATAACTAAAATTAATTATAATATATTTAACTTTTATAGTTCAAATTTATCATAAATGTGCATTCGGTCTAAGCTTATTAAATTTGATTCATATCTAAGTTTTATTATCATAATTTAATTTAAAATATTTATAAAAAGAAATCATTTATTAAGCCCTTAAATTCATTAAAAACTTTTCATGAAGTTAGTTAAAATTTATTTTAATTTTTTTAAATAATTTTAAAATTTGTTAACAACTTTGTTCTTCGACAGACAAACTTTAACATTCATGTCCATTTGCATTAAAATCAAATTTGATTGATAGTCATGGAATTCATTAGAATGCAAACTAACAATTATAATTTCTGAAAGTAAAAGTCCAATTTAAATCAATAAATTACTAAGCTACCAATTCGCTGCAGGGTTGGTATATTACAATCCATTTAAGATCGTATCCTTGGTAGTATAAGCATAAACTACAAAATAACCAAAATAAAAGATACCAATTTGAAAAAAATAAATAAATTGATATAAATGATTCAATATTTATATCAATTTATATACATTACATTCACTTTTGAAATACCTACTCTCTCAATATATGAAACTACCTTTAGCTCAACGTATGTTATTAAATATATATGATAATTTTTCGGCTCTTATTGCAAATTTGAAAGAATAGTTTACAACTATTCAAATTATGATGGAACGTCAAAATTTGTGTTGATTTGACTCCTTCAATTTATTTCAAATTCAGTACATCTAAATCACACAAATTCGTTACGTTTCCTATTCCTGCTCTAACCGGGGCATGCGCATGTCCAAAACATTATCTTATAGCCTATAGGGCATTATTTATTGCCGACCAGAAAGAAACAGAATCAAAATGAGAAATTAAGTTGGCCATTAATTATTAAATTGAATTGAGAAAAATAAAGTTATAAACAACCACTTAAGTTGGCCATTAATTATTAAATTGAGAAACCGAATGGAGACTCAATGGAAACCCTCAACAGCACATGGGGTTGCTAGGGATAAGATCTGAAATGTCCCATTTTCAATGCATTTTGACCTTTGATGTTTTTCTGTTCATACCCCGCGAGCTGCCATTCAGAGATTGGATATTAAATTATTTTGAATCAAAATAATATATATATATATATATATTAAGATTTAATAAGAACAGAATATCGTCACACGATTCAAAAGTCTACTCTTAGAAACAGAAGAGATTTACTTACATGATTAGTGAAAAATGACCACATAGGTTTGTTAGTGGCGATGCTTGAACCTATCACCATGTGTATGGATAGGTGGATTGCCGTGCTCGCTTGGAGCCAAAATTATGTTCATTGAAGGTTTGTTTTTTGGTCATTTGATGATTTGATCCATGCATTCTGGACACTGATTAATCACTTTCCCAGAAGATCCAGGCAGACAGTCTATTCAAACCAATGTGCCTCTTTGTGCTTGTATACCAGCAAAGCTAATTCTGTGAATATTTCAGGCTATTTTTTACAGTTTCTTTTAACAATTATTTTTTAATAAGTAATTTTATCTTTCAATAGAAGAAAGTAGAAAAAAAAGAAAACAGTGACACGCTATACTTAATTGAAGAACATTTATGAAGATACATAATTTGTTATCTAAGAAGAGAGTTTTATACTTTAAAATTTTAATATATTTTGTTGATTTATAGATTATAGTAACTATTATATTACTATGGCATCTTCTAAAATGATTACAAACTTTAAGAATGTAAATAAAAAATATAAATAAGTAAATGTATCTCAAATTAAAATCTAATGTTTGCATTATATAATGTGTTTTTCAGAGAATATTAAAAATTAGACAAAATCTTCTTTTATTTATTTAATGTTTTAAATGGATTAGCTTATATCAACTAAAAAATTTTGACTTAAATTTATCACCTCAACTTCCATTTATTTATTTCTTTATAATTTAATATTAAAAAATATTATATGAATGTAAAGTAGATGCATGATAACCTTTAGATCGAAAGACCAAGGTGCCTGCCTCAATGGAGGTAAGTACGCCCGCCCGATGCTTTCTATTAGCAACGTCGTGGTTTCGAGTACGTAGGTCCACCATGTAGACAATTGCGAATTAGTCCATAAGTGTGGACAATCTATAGTAAGTTCTACTAATTTATGAATAGTTTTTCTACTTTATGTAGATAGTAGTAATAGTTTATATTGTTTGGGCTATTCTTTAAAGAGCTAATCTTGAGGTTTCGGGAGTTATAAATGAGTATGTTTATAATAATAATAATAATAAAAAAAAAACTTTTAGATTGAAACATAAATTAATGGATATTAAATCACAAATTGAAATCAAAATTTTCTATTAATGTAATTTAACCCTTTTTAAATATAATCACATCCGAAAAATAAATAAAAATACAACTAACGATTACCGATTCCTCTTGCAAACTCTTTTCAACGAAAACTCTTGCCAATACTTTCATAGTTATATCAAATCAATTTTACAAATTAACTTCTAGCATGTGATGTCTCGGAACTGGGAAGGATAAAAATAAACAGTAGGTTAAATAAAAGACAAAAATAGGCTTCAACCAACAAAAACATGCAACAGCTTGCCCATGTGGCTTTATTGAATAGCTTGTCGTTAACCTGCACCAGATGAGACCAAATCTTAAGATTATAAATTTAAAATTGATGAATAATTTCTTTAAGATTCGAATTTAAGCAAATTACGCTTCATTTTAAAATTACTAAACCAACTCATTGTTTGATCAAACCAAGAAATTCCTTTCCCTAAATCATGTTAAAATAAGTAACTAGTATTGGAGAGAGACCAAACCCGGTTTAGTTTATTGCTCGTCTTTTCTTAACAAATTACTTTAATCTATTTGATCAGGTTGGTTTTATTTTTTATTTTTTATTTTTATTTTTTAAATTAAAAAATTAAAATACAATATAAATATAACCTAAAATGATTATCTCAGTTTTTTTTTCCTAATAAGTATTTGACCTTTTTTTTTACAATTCTTTTTAACAAGTATTCGACTAATGGAGCCATGAGCCTCCACTGTTGCGGTGGAGATCAAGTCACACAATGCATAATTTTTGAAATATTGGAAATTTCATTAAACTATCTCAAATTTGGGAATCACAGAATTACAAGCATCAATATCCATCCAAACTTGAAACAATAAGAATATGTTTAATACAATCAGATATTGTCCTAAAAAGAGGAACGAGTAAGGAAGGCCAAGTGGAATATCAAACGATACCCAATCATGGACAAGACGAGACACCTATGAAATCCAACCAATCCACATAACAACTAAAACTCAAACTAACACAAAAAACTAAAACATAAATGAGAATCAACATTAACACAAAAGACTATACAAACTTATCTCCTTGAACCTAAAGGCAGTAGCTATAGCTACATGGAAATAGGACACAACGCATCAAAAGGGATTCTTCCATACAACAATCATATCTCCTTCCCAATCTTGAATAAATCCACTCTAATAGAGCTTTGAGATTCTTGATTTGCAACACCCTAACCCCATTGAAACCATCTATGGCCCATCACTGCCGTTGGTCAAGACTTAAAGCTACTGATCTTTATTCAAATTTGGAATATTTACAAACAAAAACAGGTCATATTGAGTTTTTAGGACTGGATCCAGATATCATTTGGATCCACTCCGAAAAACCCCTAAAACTAAAAAAATAAATGATGAGAAGAAGAGAATGGAAGAAAGCAAAGAGGAACAAACGAAGAGAAAGACAAAAAAAAGCTTAATTAGACCCGAATTTGATCGAGAAAACAACTTCTACGAAGTTCTTTCTCTTTAATAGATGAGAGAATTTTCTCTCTTTAGAAGATGAGAAAGACTTCTAAAAGATTGCGAATACTTTCACAAGGTATAATTATCTTTATGTAAATATAAGGATAATTTTTCGAGATACTTGTAAGAGTAGATTCTACCGATCATATATGTGCAAATTTTTTAATCATAAATTGTCAATAGATATCTAAACAGTTCATGTAATGCTAAATATTAGTAACTCCCAGCATATTTTTAACATGTTAGGCATCAACTTTAACATGTTTTTGGAGCGTTAAAAGAATTTACCCCAGTGAAGATATATTGAATAAGGATTTTCCTGTCAGACTATATATATATATATATATATATTTAAATATTATTGAACAAGCTTTGACAACAGCCATATTTTAGACTAAACATTATTTATTTTGCATGGAAAGTTGGATGCGTATCCATGGATCCTTCCAGTGGCATTCCTGTAGTTTTCTACCATGTCAGTGGCATTCTCTTCCACTAAAATGCATATAACCATAACTGACCCCTCGTGATCTCCACCCCCATCACATCTCTTCTTCCCTCTCCTTCTCCCCCTTCCATATCCTAGACATTTACATTACAAAATGTACAGAACCACCGTGCTGTTGGTGCTACTTTGCGCCACCTGTCAGATTGCCTTCTCCGTCAACGACGGTACGTTGTCTCACATACATATATTCTTACTCACGCATATAAGTTGTTGCATCTATTAATGTTTTGGTGTAGTTAAATCAGTTCTCAATACTTTTGTTCTTCAGATTTGACTATCCTACTGATTGAATAATATTACCTATCAATTACAATCTTGGATGTTCTTTGTTAATTATCCTTACAACCAATTTAAGGATTGATTTTATTGAGACTTTTTGCTAATAATATTACATATGCATTATGCTTAGATATATAAATAAGCTTGAGTGATTTCAAAAATTTATCATAAACCTCTATTAATGATCTAAAATATATTAAAAACTCCTCCAAAAACTCCACTGAAAAATTTTACTATCTGAAAGGGTAAATTAATTGGATTTCGGATTAATTAATTAATTGGATCTGTCTGTATTTTAAATAAATATTGAATTAAGTCTTAAAATTCATTCAAAATATCCTTTAGAGAGCTTTAACTCAGTAGGAAGATGGAAAAAGGTGTCAGTGTTCTTATATAATTGGTAGCTTTTTTAAGGATCCAGAGCAATAAATTTAGTTTGTCATGGAACAATAAAACCAACTAGTTAACTATGTTGGGTTCGAATTCACATCAATTGGATCTCATACTTTTTCATTCCAAGATCTTTATAACATTGGTACGTTATTAATGAGAACAAATCTTGTTGATGGGACATAAATGAAAACAATTTTGACTGTTTAATGATTTAACGTTAATGGTAAAGGGTTGTCATGACAACTATTGTTGTTAGGACAACAACAATATAGTGAGGCTATGTAGACATGTATGTTATTCGCAGCCTTGGCCACGTGAAAACCAGATCAGTTTACACCATTGTCGCTGTGTCTAATTAAATGAGGATGTCTTTGATGTATTTTTTTTCCACCTTCTAATACCAGATTTCCCTTCCTATGTCAATGGCATTTGACGCCGAAGGTTTAGGAGTGAGCTGCCCCTATACTTTTGGTGGCATGAGTCTGACACTTGAGTAGCCCAAAATAATAAAACTCTCCCATCTTATATGTGGGTTGCCCTCTTATTTTTATATGAGTCTCTTTTCCACCTTCGTAAGGGTGGTTTCCTCCCACATAGGATTAGTTCTCCGAACCATATCATCAATATTTCTATCTCGTTGATTTCAATATCTCGTTGATTTCAATAGTTCTTTGGGGGCAATTCCAATCCTAAAAAAAAAAAAAAGGAAAATTACCCTTTCTATTCTATCCGTCTTTAACAGATGGACCACGTTGAATGCCTATTATAATAATGTGTTTGGTGAACAGCATTTAATACCAGACAATAGGGGGAGGGATTTGAATATTTACACCTGTAATATTCTAAGAGAATCACAGCCTTATACGTGTGAATAATTGCAGCAAATTCCTAGATGAGGATTCTGGTCCCCACCGAACTGTTCATATGGATCCACTTCATATCATTTATATAAGTTTATAGGTGAAATTAATGGAAATTATATTTTTTTTAAAAAAAAGAAATTAACGGAAATTAATTATTTGCTCTCTTTGAATTTATTTTATAACCCCCGTGATGGCATGATTTATTAATGGTATACATAGCTCGAAACTGTCGATAAAAATCCATATGTCAGTTTTGTCATTCACCACTACAATATTTATTTGTTATTTATTTTTGAAATAATACAGCGGCTGAATTTAGGGAGGATATTATTACGTAACCTATGTCTTCTGACAAGATCAGTCAAGAAGTAACATGTGATGACAACGTAGCACTACTAAAGAATTTAGATCTAAAAGCATATTGACAGCATAGCATAATCACCATATTTTTGCATACGTTGTTAAATAATTAAAAGCGAAACATTATGAAATGAAATTGCAATTATAAAGATATACAATTTTAATATTCATATATAGTTGCTACTCCAAGATATATGTGTTTTTTTTTTTTTTTGATAGGTACTCCAAGATATATGTTATTACACTGTGTTGTAACACAGAAGTTAGCAATTATTATATATTGATAATGCCTATATCAAACCTACAACTCTTAACACAACTGTAGACCCTTTATAAATACTATATATATATATGCACACACACACATGAACTAATTTGATTTCTCCTAATTTCAGGTTTATTGCCAAATGGAAACTTCGAGGATGGTCCAAAACCAAACCAAATGAAAGGCACAGTAGTAACGGATCCAAAAGCCATTCCAAACTGGGAAATTGCAGGCTATGTTGAGTACATAAAATCAGGGCAGAAACAAGGAGACATGTTGCTTGTAGTTCCCGAAGGAGACTACGCGGTTAGATTAGGCGATGAGGCCTCCGTCAAGCAGAAAATCAAGGTGACTAAGGGCATGTACTACTCCATAACATTCAGTGCAGCTCGCACCTGTGCGCAAGAAGAGAAGCTAAACGTTTCCGTTTCATATGATTCTGGAATACTGCCCATGCAAACTATGTACAGTAGTAATGGTTGGGATTCATATGCCTGGGCCTTCCAAGCTAAAGATAGTGAAATTGAGATTTCTATTCACAACCCAGGCGTTGAAAAGGACCCTGCTTGCGGCCCACTTATTGATTCTGTTGCTTTGAAGGCTCTCTACAATCCTAAACGTACCAGAGGTACTCTCTGTCCTATATAGTATTTATTGGGCTCCGGCCCAACTCTATCAATAGCGCCCCCCTTTTTTTTTCTTCCGTTTGAGATACCATCTGCCGTGAAAATTCTATAGATTTGGTTATTTTACTAGTTGGATAATTTTATCCAACAATTATAACTATTGCATTATTTTCAATAACCACGTTTACAACTAATTCAATAGATATAATTGATGAGTAAAATTACACAACTAGTAAAGTAGCTAAATCCAACTCTCTATATGTAGTTTTATTTATTGATTTTGTGTACAAATTGTTTTTTTTGCAGCCAATTTGTTGAAGAATGGCAATTTTGAAGAAGGTCCTTATTTGTTCCCCAACACATCATGGGGGGTCCTAATTCCACCCTACATTGAAGATGATCATAGTCCTCTACCTGGATGGATAGTTGAATCCCTCAAAGCTGTCAAGTACATTGATAGCCAACACTTTTCCATCCCCGAAGGCAAACGAGCAATCGAACTCGTGGCTGGTAAAGAAAGTGCCATTGCACAAGTGGTTAGGACCACACCCGGCAAGACCTACGCCCTAACCTTTGTCGTTGGTGATGCAAACAATGCGTGTGAAGGATCAATGATTGTAGAAGCATATGCTGGCAAGGACAGCCTTAAGGTTCCATATGAATCCAAGGGCAAGGGAGGGTCCAAGAAAGCCATCCTCAAGTTCACGGCAGTGTCAACACGTACAAGAATTATGTTCCTAAGCACATATTACACCATGAAAATTGACAATTCTGGATCGCTATGTGGCCCGGTGATTGATGACGTTAAAATACTCTTTGCCCGTAATCGACGATTTATGTGATTAATTAGGGTAAAATTACGTTGATTTTTATCATGAAATTATTTGGTTGTTCGATATAGTTTTATATATTATGCATTATTGAATTTACTTTAGGATTGTTCTTGTCATAGAAGCAAGAATGTGTTACCTTTGGTTTAAGTACTGCAATGAGAAAATAAGAGTTACTCAATAAAGAAAGAAATTTATATGAACAGTATTGTATTTAATGAATTAAATAACACAAGTTGGAACAAACGTTTATCAACTCCCAATGAGACTATGTTATAGTTTAAAATGTTCTACTTAAAATTGCATCCATATCCAACTATTCATTTACTTATTATACAAAGATTAATTAATCTATTTTGTCACTATTAAATTAAGAGTAAATATTGAATTTTATTTTATTTTATTTAGTCATAAAATTTTTGACTGCATAATGTATTTTAATTAACTAGATACATACATGATGTAATGACTAATTAGTCGGTCTCATTAAAATTTTTTACTATAAGATAGCAAACATCTCAAGATCATTGTGTTTGAATCTATTTATAAAAATGATTATTCGTTATTTAAAAAAAATGAACGTAAATATGTTTGGTTTATTGTTTCGTAAAATATATTTTGAGATAAAAAAAATATTTTTTTAGCAATTATTGATAAAGTAAAAAAAAAAACAACTTTTTATACTTTTCATCATTTTTAAAATAGACCTTCAAAACAAACCATTACCAATATATATATATATATATATGAGTTGTGGGAGTTAACAATCTCAACGCTCTCTAACTTCTAAGTGCTTTTGGTTCAATTCAACTTGGTGTAAGTTTATATAGAAAATGGGAACACATCAGACGGATATCATTGGTGACTTTTTTCGATTCACGTCCTACATCAAAGTTTTTAAACACATTTGGAAAATATTTTCCAACTGTACTTATACTAGATTCAACATGAGCATCAATACAATATCTTTATTTATCCACCATAGAATGCTTGACAGTCATCCAATGCTTATAATTGGAGAATACTTATAAAATTTAAAGAAATTTTATATGATTTTTTCAATCTTATATTTATTGCTAATGTTGAACTGCTAAGACTACATTTAATATATTATATTTTATTGTATTGAATTGTAATAAATTTGTATTGTAGCGGTCTATATTATTCTTATACAATCTTGTGTTTGATAGTGTTTCACATTACATTACACTAATATTCTTATAATAAATAAAAACTATAAAAAAGTTAAAATAAAATGATACAAAATACATATTTGATATACTAAACTTTTCAAAATAATAAAAAAATAACATTATAAATAGTAAACAAATTAAAAAATAATGAAAAATAGTATTCATAATTAATACATTTATTTTCATATTTTTTAAATGTGATAAGAGGTTTTATTAATTGTCATAAGTTACAAAGCTCTATCTAATCTTTGGACCCAAAAAAACTAATCCATGAAAATCCATTAACGTGTTGCCTATGATTAATTAGGCAGAAAATAGCCGTTATCACTCACCAGTAAGGGCCGTTAACGATAACCTACAAACGTCTAGCAATTTCAAAGGCACAACGTGGCGCCATATCAACCTCACTCACGACTCTCCCTAATCTACGCGGGGTGTGCCTAGCGCACACTAATCCCCACCCCACCCTCTATCCCACCACGCCACGTCACCTCACCGCCGTTCTTATCCTACACCCCCAGCGCATTTTAGCTTATACTAACCCCCTCGTCACTACAATTAAACGCGCCAAAGCCACATCCACCACTTCAAAAACAAAAACCCCACACACTCTCATGCGAGTTCCACCCTCTCTCTCCATGGCACCCGCTTCGGGTTCCGGTTCACTGATGTGGTTCCGCAAGGGCCTCCGGATCCACGACAACCCTGCTCTCGAACACGCCTCCAAAGGATCAACCTTCGTCTACCCTGTGTTCGTCATCGATCCGCATTTCATGCAACCCGATCCAACCGCCTTCTCTCCCGGCTCGAAACTCGCCGGTCTGAACCGGATCCGGTTCCTTCTCGAGAGTCTGGTCGATCTTGATTCCTCTCTCAAGAAGCTTGGGTCACGATTGCTTATTTTAAAGGGCGAACCAAGTGAAGTCATAATTCGTTGCTTGAAGCAAGTCAGTTTTTTTTTTTTTCTTTAATTGTTCAAAAATAGCATGTAATCTTCATAATTTGTACTGGTTTTATATTTAATTATTTAATTTTCTGGTTTGATGCAGTGGAATGTGAAGAAGCTGTGCTTTGAATATGACACGGATCCGTATTATCAGGCTTTAGACATTAAAGTTAAGGTAAGAGTTTTTGTTTCATAGCCAAATTGTGATTTTTGTACTTTTTAAGATATATTTAGAAAAAATTCATTTGTGTTTTACAGTGAGTGATTTATTTGTTTTATGTAATAAATCTTTAGTCAGAACGTACTAAAAAAAATCGTGATAAGTAGTTTTAAAAGATATATAGAAAATATTGATTTGTGAGTTACAGTGAGTAATTATGTTTTATATAATAAGTCTATGATCAGTACGTCTTAGAAAAAAATAGGATTAGTATTTTTGAGGAATACGTAGAAAAAAATTGACTTGCATGTTATAGTGAATGATTCTGTTATATGTAATAAGTCTGTGGTCAGGATGTCCTAAAAGGAATTCATGATTAGTATATTTAAGAAATATAGAGAAAAATCCAATTTATATGTTATATTGAGTCATTATTCTTTATAAAATAAGTCTCTGGTGTCTGGTCAAGACATTTGAGAAAAATTCAGGATAAGTATTTTGTAACCTTACGAAATTAATTTTTTCATTCTTTCAGGAAGTTCTGATTAGAGAAGCTTCCTTGTTTTATAAATTATATAATGAGAATGTTATATTTGTTTTAATTAACAGAATTATGTTTCTTCAGCTGGAATTGAGGTTTTTTCGCCTGTGAGTCATACACTCTTTAATCCTACAGATATCATGGAGAAGGTATGTGAGGTTGTGTTTTTTAATCTAGTGTATGAATCTCTATTTTTTAAGTGAAATTGTATTATTTGCTTCGAATGTTGGTTCTGGTACTGATATATGGTTATGTTGTCAAATTGTTATCAATTGTGTTTGGAAAGAATGGGGGAAAGCCACCATTGAGTTATCAGTCGTTTCTGAAGCTTGCTGGGGAACCATCATGGATGTCATCCCCGCTTCCAGTCTCTCTTACTTTGCTTCCACCTGTTGGAGATGTTGGCAGTTGTGAGATTACAGATGTTCCAACAGTTAGAGAACTTGGCTATGGAGAATATGAACAGGTGTGAGGTGTAAAGCTATAAATATTTTATGGAATTTACTTTTATAGACAACTTTCTAAAATAATAGTATTTGCAGGATGAGTTGACTCCTTTTAGAGGTGGTGAATCAGAAGCCTTGAAGAGATTGAAAGAATCAATCAGTAACAAGGTATGACGTTGAGACTCTTGATTGTAAATCTTTTGACTACTAACTGAATATTCTTTTTTGAATAATGCTACACTTCCCAAAAACTTTTCTAATTTTTTTGCTCAAATGATGTGAGAAGATAATTTGTAATAACCACCTTAATTTATAGGTGATGTATTGATAATTTGGTAGTTACACATGAACTTATCACATCATTTGGCCAATAAATCTGGATAAAATTTTGGACAGTGTAGCATTATTCTTCTTTTTTATACCTGTGTATGGATTATATAAACAACCTGTTGTCTCCACATACATCAAATTACATTGTTGTCACAAGTAGCTATCTTGAAAAGTGTTAGGGATCATTTTGATTGTATAACCAGCCCTACACAGAACCTCTAAGCAAGAACAAAGACCCGTGTCAAGCTACAACTGTTTTCCTGTTAAGGTTAATAAAGAAAAACTCTGTCAGAAAGAGAACACGTACTAGATTAAATGTAAATAAAGATATTGATATTTCAATGTGATTTTGTCATGCATATATTTTTATTGTCTTGCTTTCACTGAACATGAATGCACTACAAGTGCCTATGAAGAAAGTATACAATTTTTTCTGTTTTTCATATTGTATCTGGTTCTTGGAAATTTGTCTTTCTCAGTTAAAACTAACTGTTTGCTTGTACTTTCCACTGAGTTGCTAGTGGTACTGTCATTGATTCAACTTGTTTCTTCTTTGAATTGCAGGAATGGGTGGCAAACTTTGAAAAGCCTAAGGGTGATCCATCTGCATATATGAAGCCAGCAACAACTGTTCTATCTCCTTACTTGAAAGTGAGTTACAGTTGGGGTGTTCTATGTCTGATACTAGAAGGTTTTGTCAATGTCGACATAGTAAAATTAATGTAGTTTAAGCTCATCACTGCATCTTCATCTTCATATTTAACTTATTATCTTTTTGTCCATTTTTAATCCCTTTGGCAGTTCGGTTGTTTGTCTTCGAGGCATTTCTACCAATGCCTTATAGATGTTTATAAAGATGTCAAAAAGCACACAGCACCACCAGTTTCCCTCGTTGGACAGGTCAGTATACCTCTGTTTCCTGATTGTTAATGCTGGTTCTACTCTTCTAGATAGTGCAAAGTAAAATCTTGTTCAACATCTCTGTAGTTGCTATGGCGAGATTTTTTCTACACTGCAGCGTATGGTACTCCTAATTTTGATCGAATGAAGGGTAATAGAATATGCAAGCAAGTAAGTGCAACCAATGGCTTCTATTAGTCTTTTACTTCATTGACTGTTCTCTTAGAAGTTGGTTTTGCCATCTGAAAGATGAAATTGTTAATTTAACCAGAGTTGAAAGATAAAGGATAAAGAATATAATATACAATCATTAGATGGTGATAATATAACTGACTTGTAATTGAATTGAGGGAAATAATGTATTTAGTCTAGCTCCATGTTAATTCAATCTTTATAGAAAAGGGAAATTGTTTGAGCCAAGCCTCTAGTAAGAATTTTTTTTTCTTTTTACTACCAAGAAACTAGATTCTAGTTGCAAGAAAACCAGTAAGTATTACCTTCTTGCAAAATCTTTATTTCCAAAAGTTGAAACTGTTGAATATATTTTCATTTTAATGATTGTGATTAATAGTTTGTGGGAGAACCTTAGCTTGTTGGCAGCTTCAGTTATAATCAACTGCTAGTATGAGAGGCTATATCAATCAAATTATTCAGGATCTCTAATTCGTTTTTATGCGTCATGTGCGGCAAGTCAAGTTGCAAATCATCTGGTTTCTCACAAAAATAATTTTCTAAGATTTTGTGGCATGAATGTTTAAGTCCTATGCCTCCATGGATGCTATTAAATGAAGAAAAAGAAATTTTGTTGTACTTGTTTTTTGTTTAAATATGTATGAGATTTCATATCTTGATTATATTTGATGGAATAGTAGATGATAATGTAGATACCTTGGAATAATGATGATGAACTGCTGGTTGCTTGGAGGGAAGCTAGGACAGGGTTCCCTTGGATTGATGCTATTATGGTCCAGGTAAGTTCTAATGTGTTTTGGTAAGATTTTATAATGCAGCTTCTACCTAGGTGTGCAATTCCGTACCTGTTCAGAGTATTTGTAGTTAGCATATTTGCAATGTTGCAGCTTCGCAAGTGGGGTTGGATGCACCATCTAGCACGACATTGTGTTGCATGTTTCTTAACTCGTGGAGATCTGGTATGACGTTAATATTTTGGCTTCCTGTTAAAATTCTTCTTTCTATCTTTTTTCTTGACTTAAACTGTTTCTGCTGTTAGTTTATCCATTGGGAAAAAGGACGTGATGTCTTTGAAAGACTTCTAATTGATTCAGATTGGGCAATTAACAACGGAAATTGGCTGTGGCTATCTTGTTCATCATTCTTTTACCAGGTATGTAGCATCTATTTATTTTATATTATGAAAGTTTCCCTCGGTAATGTTTCCTGTTAATGGAGAGTGACTTGTATGTCAAAATCTCACATCTATCTTGAGCTCAATCACTGCATCAATGGTTTATGTGTAGCAGTGCAGGTCAACTGTATAAGACACCTATGATAATGCTGATAATGCTGAAAATTATAATCGGACGTAATTGTAGTTTCATCCAATTTAAATGCAATTAATGAAAAGTTTTAGTTACCCCTAACCCAATTGGTATTAGGGTTTTTTTTTTTTTTTAATTATTATAAAAAAAGGGAAGATAAGGAAGAATATTTTTAGTCAATTAATTAAATCAGTCACCTTATTTCTTCAGTAAGTATTTACTTTTTATTTTCTTGGGAAGGCATGAAATAAGTTTACTTCATTCAATAAGGCACACAGTTTAGGAAGGTGCTTGTCAACATCTCGGTGTTTTTATATTTTCTTTTCAAATCACTGCTTTATTTTGCCACTGAATTACCTCTGGTTGAAGATTTTTCACATTAAAATGGTCTCTGTGCTGACCAGTACAACCGTATCTACTCTCCCATATCATTTGGAAAGAAATACGACCCCAGTGGTAACTACATTAGGCATTTTTTGCCCATATTGAAAGGTACATTCTGAAGTTTATCCACTTGATCATGTTCTTTTGGCTGGGGGTATGTTGCTGTATAATGTATGACCAACTTTTAATGAGCAGATATGCCAAAGGAATATATTTATGAACCATGGACTGCTCCTTTAAGCATCCAAAAGAAAGCAAAGTGCATAATTGGAAAAGATTATCCAAAACCAGGTTAGTTACCTCATTTTTATCTAAGTTAAGTGTTTCCTATACATATTTATATGCCAGACTGAACAACAATTTAAAAGGGACCTGTTCTTTTTAATCCATAAGCCCATCCATAGGGTTACTTGCAGTTGTAATGCTCAAATATTAACTTGAGCGCATTGTTGTCTGTCTACTCTTGCAGTCTAAGTTCCTTGTCATGATGCCCCCGCAGTATTTTTGAAATGTTTATCTGTACTTTGAAGCGAAAGAACGGTTAAGATTTTTGTTTCGGTTGACATATTATGACATTTTTGTATGAATAAACCAAGTATCAATCAAACAGATCCCTATTCTGGAGATATAAGATTGTGCATGGAAAAATTTTTCTGGCATGATAGTCATGTCGTCACAAGTGATGCTCAGTTATCTGAAAACCATAGAACAAACTAAGAATTGGAAACCATTCTAGCATTATGTATATTTTTGTATTGTTAGACTGACTGTGGACCATAGAAGAATTTGCTGGATGATGAGTATATGAAGTGAAATATTGCTGCCTTAAGTGGATTTTGATTGCCCTGCCAATTGTTACTGTCCATTGAGATGCTTTGTACTGCAGAGCTAAGAGCAAACATGTCTAATTTAAAATCCAGTTCCCTATACAAGTGCTGCCTGTTTTTTACTTTAACAGTGATGATTGCTTATGATAATTTTGATTAATTATTATTATTTTTTGGTGACAAAATATTGACTGTCACTTAATTCGTCATCATGGAAGATAACATATGCATACATGCAGAGAGGAAAGGGACAAGTTCAATGTATGATCAGTGAAAACATAATGTAGGACATTAACTAATTTGCCCCTGCAATTGGAGGACAAGTTCAATGTATGATCAGTGAAAACATAATGTAGGACATTAACTAATTTGCCCTTGCAATTGGAGGACAAGAGTCCTTTCTATCATGTATGGAATCTGGGAACTGACCTAAGTTTGTTTCTATCATATTCATCTTATTGTCTCTGATTCTTTATTGGTGCTATCAATAACAGTATTATTATTATTATTATTATTTTTGTGTTTTGGTCTTCGAGAGAGGTTGAGTTGGTGGATTTCTTAGTTTATGATACAACTTGTATTCAGTCTTTCCTATCTTGTTTGCTGAAGTGGGCTACAACTCATTAGACAGTTTCCTTTTTTGGAATTTCTGGCTTTAAATGCATTGACAAAGATCGTGAATTATCAAATTTCTAATAAATATCAGTTGTGCCTATAAAAATATAAATGGGACTGTTAACATATAGGCTCATCTATCTGCCAAATCTGTAGCATCTTGCACTAGTCTTGTCTTATAATTTTTTAAATAACACTTCTTATGGTTCATTTTAGTTTGATTTTTGCATGTGTGTTTTTAATCCGTTTCTTTACTTTCCTCTTCTCTCTTTTATTTCAGTGGTTTCTCATGATTCTGCAAGCAAAGAATGCAGGAGGAAGTTGGCCGAAGCATATTCATTGAACCAAAAATTGAACGGCCAGGTAAGTGAAGATGATTTAAAAACTTTAAGGAGAAAATTGGAGAGAGAGATAAACCAGGAATCCAAAAGTAAACGGCAAAGACAAATTTCGACTGACTGAACTATAGAACATTGCTCTTTTTAACCGTGACGCTTCCCACTAAAAACTTTCTCAAACTGACATTATTGATTGCTTAGTCTCTTTTGACTCACAACAGATGAGACGCTTACCAAATTTAGAGCTCTGTCTCACTTTATAAACAATTCAGCTGTATAGGGACCTAGAACTGCTTTCTAGTACAAACTGCATTCGAACTTTTGCCTTGTTTCCTCTCCTTAGTCAATGTAATATTATGTAAACAGTTTTATTGTTGTATTTATTTGGTCTTGAATGTTTCTATTCCATATTAGCATGACTTTTGGTTTAGCTCAACACTTTAATTTATGACCTGTTCTAAGAATTTAAATGTAAGATGGCCACAGCCAATAGTTAGGAATTCTTTGCTATTTGGCTCAAAATAATATATGGATGGGCATCAAATTTTACTATCCTAAAGTTTCAAGTGTTGAAGATAACACTAATCATAGGTTTTTGCATTTTTGGTTTTGTGGAAAAAATAGATTATATTAAGAATAGAGAAACACAACAATGACTAACATCATTCCAGAACTATGACTTAACATCTTTCCAGAATTGCTCCTTTTTGTAGACAAAGGCTAGAGCGGCTGCCAAGTCATGAGCCATTGTATTCCTAATTTTGGAAAGAGTAGAGCTGAGGTTCCTAAAGATTTTGTTAAAATTCATGCTTAAATAATATAGTATGTAAATTACTAACATCATATTAATTATTATATCATCTTATAATTTCTGAGATATTGATAACTCATATGACACATAATTTAGGTATAGATTTGGATAAAAAATTTGAGAAGTCTAGCATTACTCTTTGAAAATGGTTTCCGATCTACTAATGCATAAAATCTTAACATTGTTGATAACTAAACTACCAACTCCATTACGGTTAGCACCCCCTTTATTGGAAGAAATTTGCTAACACGCGGGGAACCTGAAAACAGCTTTTAGAAGCCATTTAAGTGAATAAATTCTATCAAATACTGCTTTATTATTAAAAAAAATTACCTATCATTAATTTAAAAATAAAGAAAAAGATATAATCCCATGAGATAACACTATACCATTAAATGCTATTACACTATTAAAATGAGTTTTATTGGCGTGTAAAAGTGAATTACCAAGCTTACCCTTCATTGATAACGGTTTTGGAAATAAAAAAACTTGCGACACTTTCTGTAGACAGATAGTTTGTGCATAGTAGATAGTTTGCTAAAAGCAGACAGTTTCCAAACACTTGTGCATATATAGATAGTTTGCTCAGATAATTCGCGACTATAGATGGTTCGTTGAAACAGTTAGCCCAAACAAAAATTGCTCGTTCAAATAGAAATAGTTCGTTTAAACAATTCGTCTAGATAAAAAATATTTTGCCTAAGCGAAAATAGTTCGTTCAAACAATTTTGCCTGAACTGTAATGCGAATAAGGGTAGTTTGTGTCTTCTAAATGGTCAAACAGTGATTTAATGTTAAAATTTATTTTAATAGTTCAATACCATTTTATAAACTCCTAAAAACCTTTAGGGGCAGGTGAACAAGTCGTTTGTGGCTTATTGATCAATTATTCATTACCCTTGATACCCAACTACTATATATACCAGTCAGTAAACAAGTCATGGCCCGTCTTCGTCTTCAAAAGCTTCAGTTACAATAATATATGAAATATTAATTTAAAACAAATTTATTTATAGTATATAATATATAATTTAAAAATTAAAAATTGTAGAAAAAAAGCTCTGAACATATATTATTTACAGATCGATTGGTTTTGAAGAGCTCTTTCTACGACATGAATTAATATTATTCTAACAAATTCAAATATTGATTTTTAATGAATGTTAACAAGGTTTGCAATAAATTTTTATAATTGACGAGAGATTCTAACTTCTATCAAAATTCACTTCAATTTGTCAATATCTAATATTCAAATCGTCTAAATGTTGCATTTAAAAGTTAAAAGAATCAAATTAAACGATCATCTAAAGTTTTTTTACACCGAAGGTCAAAGAAAGCTAAGATGGAAAACTACAACCCATTTGTTCTTGAATCGACACCCGACTCACCAAATCAAGAACCGAGACATGACTCACCAAATCCTAGTTTTTAACATCAATATATATATATATAAGAATTTCTAATTTTTAATATATTTGTTGCCAACTGTCCATTTAATATTACTGTACTTTTTCGAAAAATTAATATTAGCTATGCTGAAAAATAATTGCCATAAAGTTCATTGTGATACTGTTTGGTTAATTTTGCTATTAAAATTGTTAAAATTTTCCAAAACAATATATATGTGTTTGGTAAATTCTATATTAATTATTGTGAATTATAAAATGTCTACGATAAATAGAAAAGTAAAATGTTTTAATTTCTATTTGATATAAATATATTTTTATATAAATAAGGTTGAGATATAAATGTCTTTACTTAAATTTAAAGAGGGTGATTTGATCATTTAATAGAGTTAGCAAAGCTCACCGTGGATTATTTTATTATCACTTTATAAAAGTAACTTCCATTTGTTTTTTAAAATTGTCGGTTAAATCTATTCAAATTATTAAATGAATAATTTTAAAAGTTTTACTAAACACCATATATATATAGATATATATTTTATATATCAAAGTTGCTAAATAATTAGGTTATAAGTTTTTAAAGGTGATACCAAATGGGGCCTAAGTTGATCATTTTAGACCAAAATTTTTTTATGTTAAATTGTCGGACGTCTGATCTCAACCATTTCCTTTCTTGTCCATAACAAAGGCCACAAGATCAACTTCTGGCTTAAGCACTTTGGCGTTGAGCCCCTCTTTTGCGATGATGTCCCCTTCATTGATGCCAACACCATGGAAATCGTATTGATGGCGCTGGGCGGCAAGGTATTGTGTCTCTCATTAACAAGGTAGGTGTTACGATTGTTGGGCTCTCTGGCATGGATAGTCGCCTTGTGATGGCCAAGCCTACTCTCAAGGCAGCGCAGCTCGAGTTCGTGGGAGAGGTTGCTCGAGTGGACCTTGACTTCAACCTCATCCACCGACGTGACGATGCTGTATTGGCCTCTCTCTCACTCTCCTTAGCCACTGTCTTATTGATTTGTTTGTTTGTTTGTTTTTTTTTTTGTTTTTTGGATGTTTAGTCGATTGGAACCATGTTTTTTTGGTGGTAGGGGTGATTTCCAACTTGTTACTCACCTCCAACAACCGGGACCTTAGATCTAGGGTTTATTGGACTAGGACGATGTCGATCACCGATTAATCGATGAAAAATCGATTAGATCGGTTGATTTTTGGAATACTGATAAAAATAAAATCCAACATTCATATGTTAAATGGAAATAAACAAAAAAAAAGAAAAAAAAAAATCAAATTAGACATGTGAGCTTACATGGATGATTGGCACATGCGAAATCAAGTTGAATGACATTTTTCCTATCTTTGAATGTACTATCTAATAAGAGTAATTCTACATTTTCAAAAATTTTACCCAAACTTTTTGCTCAAATAATATGTGAAGCTGATTTATGGCAACCATAACAATTATGTGATTGTGTATTAATGATATGGTTGTCACAAATCAACTTCTCACATCATTGGGCACTGAATTTTACTCATATAAGAAATTTGAAGCTCTTCATTAGCTCTAATACATAAGGAATTTGGTTCTAGTGTAAATTATTTACACAATAGTTTGGTAGAATGATATTACAAAGGGATATATTTATAGAACAAAGATACAATATTTATAGAAAATATATTTCATATTTCTATTTTGGAAATAATAGTAATTATATTTCATATTTCTATATTAGAAATAAATTTTGACTAAATAATTACAATAATTATAGAAAATAATCTTTTTAGATTCTGTAACAATTATAGATTTTCTAATTTTGATATATAATCTTTTTAGATTCTATAACAATATATTATGGATTTTCTAATTCTATATCAGAATTAATTTATTGACTAAATAATTACCACAAATATAGAATGTAATAATTCATATTCCTATATTGAAAATAAACTATTAAAGTAATTATAACTGCTATAGAATGTAATATATATTTCTATATTAGAAATAAACTATTGATTAATTAATTATAATTATTATAGAAAATAACATTTTATATTCAAATAATGCTAGATTTTCCAAAAATTCATTTTTGGAAAATCAATAATGCACAATGTTACTTTCTATAATAGTTACAATTAATTAGTCAATAGTTTACTTCTAATATAGAAATACAATATATTACATTCTATAACAGTTATAATTACTTTAATATTTTATTTTCAATATAGAAATATGAATTATTACACTCTATAATTGTGCTAATTATTTAGTCAATAAATTAATTCTGATATAGAATTAGAAAATCCATAATTGTCATAGAATCTAAAAAGATTATATATCAGAATTAGAAAATCTATAATTGTTATAGAATCTAGAAAGATTATTTTCTATAATTGCTGTAATTATTTAGTCAATAATTTATTTTTAATATAGAAATATGAAATATACTTTCTATAAATATTGTATCTTTGTTGTATAAGTATATCCTTTTGTGATATCATTATACCAAACTATAGTGTGAATAATTTACACTAGAACCAAAATTCTTATAGTATTAGAGATAATGAAGGGCTTCAAATTTCTTATATAGTTACTACATTCTATAATTGTTATAATTACTTCAATGATTTATTTTTAATATAAGAATATGAATTATTACATTCTATAATTGTGGTAATTATTTAGTCAATAGTTTAATTCTGATATAGAATTAGACATGACAAGCTTACAAATAATGTGATGCTTACAAATAAGCTTGCCACTATTACATTTTATAATTGTCGTAATTATTTAGTCAATAATTTAATTCTGATACAGAATTAGAATTAGATGTGGCAAGCTTATTTGTAAACATCTCATTATTTGTAAGCTTGCCATGTCTAATTCTATATCAGAATTAAACTATTGACTAAATACTTACCATAACTATAGAATGTAATAATTTATATTCTATAATGAAAATAAACTATTGAAGTAATTATAACAATTATAGAATGTAATATGTGATATTTGTATATTAGAAATAAACTATTGAGTAATTAATTGTAACTTTGATAGAAAGTAAAATTTTATATTCACATGATGCTAGACTTTCCAAAAGTTCATCTAAATTTTTTGCCCTAAATGATGTGACGAGATTTTTTGTAGCACCCACATTTATTATAGGATGATGTATTAATAATGTGATGCTTACAAATAAGATTGATATATAATTTGGACAATGAATTTAGATAAAATTTTGGGTAGTTTATCACTTATATTCAAAATAAACTATTGACTAAATAAATACAATAATTATACAAGGAACTTTAACAAATTAACAATGAAATCAAAGGGAATTAAATTTCTTGGGAAGTGGAATCAAACTTGATTCTTCAAATGAAAGAAGAAATCAATTTTGCTTTCCATGAGAAACTTAATTTCTTAATTAAGAGTAAGATCTACGTAGTTTGATTCCCAACATATTTAATAAATGATGGAATTACTAATAAGGAATTAAGTTTTCTTTTTCTTAGAAAGATTTCTAATCAGTGTACGTGTCAAGAAAGTAATATTTCCTATTCATATATAGAAAATTATCTATTGACTAAATAATTGCATCAATTGTAGAAAGTAATAGTTCATCTTCCTATATTGAGAATAAACTATTGATTAAAGAATTTTAACAATTATAGAAATCATAATCTTACATTGAAAATAAACTGTGGATTAAATAATTATAGCAATTATAGAAAGCAATATTCTAAATATTGCAAGACACCAGTCGGTTAACAGCCTGGCATTTAGCACCTACGTGTTGCCTAGGCTATTTGATCGGTGGTCAACGATCAACCAATTGACTGACATTGACCGCCAGTCAAACCTAAAAAAAATATTACAAAACAAAGAGACACATTGAATCAGACAAGAAAAACTAAGAATTAGAAAATCACCAAAAGAAAATAAAAAGACATAATAACCTCATCTCCTTTTGTTAGCCGAGAAAACAATTTTTTTTTTTCATTTTCTTGGTATTCAAACAGACAACAAAACAAAAAAAATAATAAAAAGCATACTAACAGAGAGAAAAGTATAAATATTAGAAAAATCAACCTTCTTTTGTTCGATGAGGAAACTGTAATTTTTTTAGTAATTTTCTTTGAAACAAAAAAAAAAAGAAACTAATAAAATTTTTTAAAAAATAAATTATAGAGAGAGAGAGAGAGAGAGAGAGAGAGAGAGAGAAGTTTACAGAGAAGCAATTGTGCCTTAGACAAACGCCAAGAGGTAGAAGCGATATGACGATCTAGATTTCGTAGCCAACAACAATATTGAGCAGCGTTTGACTAGAAACTAATGAGTAGGCAACAACAAAAGAAGTTTGGCTTTGGGTGAAGTCGAGGTTAGGGTTTGATCTGTTTTTAAAGTATTCAATTATCCAAAACGACACTGTTTTGGATTGATTTTCAAAAAAAAAAAAAAAAAAAACCAAAACGATGTCATTTGGGGAAGTTTAGAATGATGTCGTTTCGAACCTTTTTTTTTTTTTCTAAATATTGCCTAGGTGGCCTTAGGCAGCCCACCATCCAAAACCCAAATTTGAGCATTTTTAGATTGGTCGGCGGCCGCTTATACCGCTTTTTCGAACACTATAGAAAGCAATAGTTGTTAATCTTATATTGGCAATAAAACAGGAATATTCGATATTACCTTTTAGAAATTTTATAAATGTCATGGGGTGACTTTTAATAACTTTGACAACAATTGGTAAAACTTTTCGTAGTAGATCTTTTAGAAATTGCTTTTAAGAGTAGAGCTTTTTAATAAAAATCTTAATCGCTTAATTGTCAATTGAAAAAAGGTTTCTAGATCGCATAAGTCGGTTTTTAATTTCAAAAAAATTTCCATATAATTGATTTATAAGAAATGACATCGAAAAATTAGGGTTAAATAGATTTATTAAAGGCTTTCATTTGAAAAAAAAAAAAAAATGTAATTAATAAAATATCATAACGATGCTTTTGACATTTTAATGCTAAAAAAGTTGTTCTTTGAAAAACTTAAAATTTGAACTTCTTTTAGTAGATCTAAAATAGCTTTAGTCTAAAACATATATTAAAGTGGCAACCAAACGATACAAAAAAAAAAAAAAAAATTAAAAAGAGCTTTTGAGATTAAAAAAATAATAATAAAATTGGGTGATAATTCTGATTTCCTCCCTGTACTTGGCATAATAGCCAAAAAGCTCTCTAACTTCAGAAGTCGCTAAAAGTCCTTTGTAGTTTATAAAAATAACCAAAAAAATCCTTACAGTTTGGCATAATCACTACAAATCCCTCAGACGGCAGGAGATTTTTTTGGCTATTTTTATAAATAATAGATGATTTTTTTGACTATTTTTATTAACTACATACTAATTTTTAGTGATTTCTAAAGTCATAGGATTTTTTAACTATTAGGCTAAACTATGGGGGGAAAATTAGAATTATCCCTTTAAAAAAATATTTATAATAGTCATGTGAAATTTAATATCAAACCTTTAGGCTATGTTTGGTTGGTTAGATATAACATGGGATTGTATTTGAGAGGGTTCAGAATTCTGGAACCAGTGTTTGATTAGTGATGGCTAGCTTGTTGTATTAGACATAAAGCATGGAATTTGTACTGCAACAAGCTGCACAAACGAAACCCACCTAGATGTTGATTCCCATGTTTGTGGATTTTTTTTTTTTCATTTATAAGTAGATTTTATTGTTATATACAATGATGTGTTGACTTTTAAGGGGGTGTATTCATTTATGAACTTGTTGAAGTTTGATGATTTTTTTTTTTTTAATAATAGATTTTAGTAGAATTCACAGTTCTAAAAACTCAATATTGATTTTATTAGAATTTTTTGAAATATCCAATCAAATATTGAATAGAATGATAAGATTTGACGCGACCCGACCTGGATACCTCTAACTCTGATCCAGTAGGTCACGCCGGGCACCCCAACGGATCCCTCTCAGACCCGACTCATCGGGCTAAACGAAACCCGTGGAGCGAACCCTAAACTCTTTGATACTTTCTGAAACATCGTTGGGTTGAGTTTTCTTTAAAAACTGAAAACGCGTAGGAAAAATTTTTTAATTTTAAATTCATTTTCGAAACTCATTTTTCTAATAAAATTTCGGCAGCATAACAAATGTATTTTTAACGTTCCCGAAAAACCTGTTTACAGAAAAACAACACTTCAACTAAAATTTATCACCAACCCAACTTCTGGTTGCCCGTAGGCCTTAAACATGCATGTAAATTTTCAATTCAACTCAATAAAATCCAAACACAATTTAATAAATCACGTTTAAATCAAAAGCAATTTAAAAACAGTTATAAACGAATAATTACAAATCCTTTATACATTTTAAAAGAGATTTACATGAAAATCTAACTGATGAAACAAAATGAACTACTCAAATGATGTCGTGTCGCGCTGGCTCACCCGCTGGAGGTAATGCTACTGATCGGCTACCTGTTGAGAGTACCTGACCTGAGGAGGTTTTTATATAAAACAGAAAAATAATGAGCTAGAAGCTCAATGAGTGATAATTTATCTTTTCTTTGAAAATCTAATTTTCAAAACGTCCTCCTCTGAAAACGTTTGAAAACTATTCTTTGTTTCTAAAGCATTTCAAACTTATATCTTTTAAGCATCAACTTAAACAAGAGAATTCATCTCTAAGTACATGCACGTATTTAAATACAAAACTTACAACTGTAAATCATAAATAATTTCAATAATAATTATAAAATATATTTTATCTCAAATAAGCTTTTCTTTTTTTAAAACTGTTTCCTGATATCTTTTGAAATTACTATAGTATCCCTAAATCTGGGGTCTCTCAAGTCTAACGGCTATGTACGAAATTTCTCAGCGCTAACCATAGCTCGTCAGCTCGGAGACATCTCGCGGCTATGTGCGGAATTTCCTAGCGCTAACCATAGCTCGCCTGCTCTGAGACATCTCATGGCCATGTGCGGAATTTCCCAGCGCTAACCATAGCACACGAAACACTACCTCACATCAGTAATGACGACTCGACTGACAGACTCTGACACTTATCCCCCTAGTTAGTGACTTATCCTTCCCCATGACTGTGCCAACTGAAGTGAGATAGATCGATCGAGTCTAAACTGCTCTGTAATC
This sequence comes from Nephelium lappaceum, assembly GCA_021234005.1. NCBI lineage: Eukaryota > Viridiplantae > Streptophyta > Magnoliopsida > Sapindales > Sapindaceae > Nephelium > Nephelium lappaceum. The sequence continues at coordinate 50,767 of JAIZFV010000001.1, read as the reverse complement.
TCTGAAAATCCCTGAGGGGATACTTTCTGGTTTTGAAAACACTTTTCTCTTTTCTGCTTTAACTTTCTGGTGCAAAAGCACAATTCTCTTTTCTGAGTGCGTAAAACACTAAAATCTGATTTCTGAGTGCCATAAGCACTAAAACTCATTTTCTCAATTCAAACTTGAAAACTTAATTTCTGAAATTTCATTTCAACAACTTTATATATATGCATATAAAATCACATTCTCATTTCAAACTAATGCTCATGCATATATCAATGCATTTAAAATAAACTCAAGTAATTACTTATCAAATCAAATTTGATAAATTGTGGAATATTGATAAAAATCAAATACAACATTCTTATGTTAAATGGAAAAAAAACAAAATAAATAAATTCAAATTAGACTTGTGAGCTTACATGGATGACTGGCACATGCAAATTCAAGTTGAATGACATTTTTCCTATCTCTGAATGTACTATCTAACAAGAGTAATTCTACGCTTTCGAAAATTTTACCCATATTTTTTGCTCAAACAATGTGTGAAGTTGATTTGTGGCACCATATCAATTATGTGATTGTGTATTCATGATATGGTGTTCACAAGTCAACTTCTCACATCATTGGGCATTGAATTTTACTCATGTATGAAATTTGAAGCTCTTTATTAGTTCTAGTGTAAATCATTCACATTATAGTTTGGTGGAACGATATCCCACAAGGATATATTTATACACCAAAGATACAATATTTATAGAAAGTATATTCATATTTCTATATTGGAAATCATGGAAAAGTATATCTCATATTTCCATATTAGAAATAAATTATTGAATAAACAATTACAACAATTATAGAAAATAATATTTCCTGATTCTATAACAATTATAAATTTTCTAATTCCATATCAGAATTAAACTATTGAGTAAAGAATTACCATAATTATAGAATGTAATAATTTATATTCCAATATTTGGAAAGTATATCTCATATTTCCATATTAGAAATAAATTATTGAATAAATAATTACAACAATTATAGAAAATAATATTTTCTGATTCTATAACAATTATAGATTTTCTAATTCTATATCAGAATTAAACTATTGACTAAATAATTACCATAATTATAGAATGTAATAATTCATATTCCTATATTTGGAAAGTATATCTCATATTTCCATCTTAGAAATAAATTATTGAATAAATAATCACAACAATTATAGAAAATAATGTTTTCTGATTCTATAACAATTACAGATTTTCTAATTCTATATCAGCATTAAACTATTGACTAAATAATTACAACAATTAAATAATGTAATAATTCATATTCCTAAATTGAAAATAAATTATTAAAGTAAGTATAACAATTATAGAAGGCAATATATTATATTTTTATATTAGAAATAAACTATTGACTAATTAATTGTAACTATTATAGAAAGTAATATTTTATATTCAAGTAATGTTAGACTTTCCAAAAATTCATCCTAATTTTTTGCCCCAAATGAAATGACAAGATTATTTATAGCACCCACATTTATTATAGGATGATGTATTGATAAATTACATTTTATAATTATAGAATGTAATAATTATTCATATTCCTATATTGAAAATAAACAATTGAAGTAATTATAACAATTACTTCAATAGTTTATTTTCAATATTTAAATATGAATTATTACATTCTATAATTGTGGTAATTATTTAGTTGATAGTTTAATTCTGATATAGAATTAGATGTGGCAAGCTTATTTCTAAGTATCACATTATCAATACATTATCGTATAATAAATGTGAGTGCTACAAATAATATTGCCACATCATTTGAAGCAAAAAATTCACATGAATTTTTGGAAAGTCTAATATTATTTGAATATTAAATGTTACTTTCTATAATAGTTACAATTGATTAGTTAATAGTTTACTTCTAATATAGAAATAAAATATATTACATTCTGTAATTGTTCTAATTACGTCAATAGTTTATTTTTAATATAGGATTATGAATTATTGTATTCTACAATTGCGGTAATTATTTACTCAATAGTTTAATTGTGATATAGAATTAGACGTGGCAAGCTTACAAATAACCTTGCCACATCTAATTCTATATCAAAATTAAACTATTGACTAAATAATTGCCGAAATTATAGAATGTAATAATTCATATTCCTATATTGAAAATAAACCATTGAAGTAATTATAACAATTATAGAATGTAGTATGTTATATTTCTATATAAGAAATAAGCAATTGACTAATTAATTATAACTTTTATAGAATATAATATTTTATATTCAAATAATGTTAGACTTTTTAAAAATTTATTGAAATTTTTTGTCTCAAATGATGTGGCAAGATTATTTGTAGCACCCACTTTTATTATAGGATGATGTATTGATAATATGGTGTCTACAAACAAGCTTGACACATTATTTAAGCAATAAATTTAGATAAAAATTTTGATAGTTTATCACTCATATTCAAAATAAACTATTGACCAAATAAATACAATAATCATACAAGGAATTTCTACAAATTAACAATGAAATCAAATGGAATTAAATTTCAAGGGAAATGTCATCAAACTTGATTCTTCGAATGAAAGGAGGAATCAATTTTGCTTTCCAAGAGAAATTAAATTTCTTAATTAAGTGTGAGATCTAAGTAATTTGATGCCCTACATATTTTATAAATGATGGAATTACTTATTAGGAATTAAGTTCTCTTTTTCTTTGAAAGATTTCTAATTAGTGTACGTGTCAAGAAAGTAATATTTCCTAATCATATATTGAAAATAATCTATTGACTAAATAATTGCAGCAATTATAGAAATTAATATTTCATCTTCCTATATTGAGAATAAACTATTGATTAAATAATTTGAACAATTATAGAAATCCTAATCTTACATTGAAAATAAACTATGGATTAAATAATTATAGCAATTATAGAAAGCAATGTTCTAAATATCGCAAGACACCAATTGGTGAACAACCTGGCATTTAGCACCTTCGGCCAAGGCTGTTTGATTAGTGGTCAATGATCGACCAATTGATTGACGTTCACCGCCGATCAAGCCTGAAAATATATATATATATATATATATATATATTACAAAATAAAGAGACACATTGAATCAGACAAGAAAAACTAAGAATCAGAAAATCATCGAAAGAAAATAAAAAGACATAATAAGCTCATCTCCTTTTGTTCGTCGAGAAAATAGATTTTCTTTTCATCTTTTTGTTATTTTCTTGGCATTCAAATAGATAATAAAAGAAAAATATATAAAAAGTGTACTAACAGAAAGAAAAGTACAAATATTAGAAAAATCAACCTCCTTTCGTTCGATGAGGAAACTGTAACTTTTTTAGGAATATTCTCGGAAACCAAACAAAGAAAAGAGAAACTAATAGAATTTAAAATATATATAGAGAGAGAGAAAGAGAAAGAAGTTTCAGTGAAGCAATTGTGCCTTAGACAAAGGCCAAGGGGTTGAAGCAAGATGACGATCTGGATTTCACAGCGAAAAACGACATTGAGCAACGTTTGACTAGAAACTGATGACGATCTAGGTTGTTTGATCGGTGGTCAATAATCAACCAATTGACCAATGTTGATCGTCGGTCAAACTTTAAAAAAATATTACAACACAAAAAGACACATTGAATCAGACAAGAAAAACTAAGAATCGGAAAATCACCAAAAAAAATAAAAAGACATAATAAGCTCATCTCCTTTTGTGAGCCGAGAAAACCGTTTTTTTTTTTTGTTATTTTCTTATCATTCAAACAAATAACAAAAGAAAAAAAAAATTAAAAAGATTAATGACAGAAAGAAAAGTACAAATATTAGAAAAATCAATCTCCTTTCATTCGATGAGGAAATTGTACTTTTTTCAGTAATTTTCTCGAAAACCAAACAAAAAAAAAAAGAAACTAATAAAATTTTTTTAAAAAATAATATATATATAGAGAGAGAGAGAGAGAGAAAGAAGTTTATAGTGATGCAATTGTGCCTTAAACAAAAGCCAAGGGATAGAAGCAAGATGACAATCTAGATTTCCCAGCCAACAACGACATTGAGCGACATTTGACTAGAAATTGATGAGTCGGCAGCAATGAAAGAAGTTTGGCTTTGGGCGAAGTCGAGGTTAGGGTTTGGTTTGTTTGTTCAATTTTTTATTTTTAAAGTATTCAATTATCCAAAACGATGCCGTTTTGGATTGATTTTAAAACTTTAAAAACAATAACCAAAATGACGTTGTTTTGGAAAGTTGGGAACAATGTTGTTTTGAACCAATTTTTTTTTTTTTAGAAAAAAAATACGGCCTAGGCGGTTGTAAGCAGCCCTAAAACCCTAATTTGGTCATTTTTAGATAGGTTGGCAGCCGCCTAGACCGCTTTTTTGAGCACTATATAAAACAATATTTATTAATCTTATATTAGCAATATGGGGGAGTATTTGATTTTACCTTTTAAAAATTTTACAAATGTCATGGGATGACTTTTATAACTTCAACAATGATTGGTAAGACTTTTAGTAGTAGATATTTTGCAAATAGCTTTTTCGAGTAGAGCTTTCTAATAAAAACTTTAATCGTTTAGTTGTCAACTAAAAAAAAAGTTTCTAGGTCACATAACTCGGTTTTTTAATTTTTAAAGAATTTCTATATAGTTGATTTATAAGAAATGACATCTAAAAATTAGGGTTGAATAAATTTATTAAAGGTTTTCATTTGGAAATATATATATATATATATATATAATGTAATTAATTAAATATCATAACGATGCTTTTGACATTTTAATGTTTTGAAAAACTCAAAATTTGAGCTTCTTCTAGTAGATCTAAAATAGCTTTTATCTAAAACTTATATCAGAGTGGCAACCAAATGATGCAAAAAGTAAAAAAAATAAAAATAAAAAGAGCTTTCGAGATTAAAAAGTTTCTGTTGTGCGATAATTCTAATTTTCTCCCTGTATTTGGCATAATAGCCAAAAAACCCCTAACTTTAGAAGTTGCTAAGAATCCCTCTTTAGTTTATTAAAATAGCCAAAAAAAATCTCTTGTAATTTGCATAATCACTAAAATTCCCTCAGATGGCAGGAGAATTTTATTTTTTTTTTATTTTTATTTTTTTTGTGGCTGTTTCTATAAATAGTAGGAGATTTTTTTTACTATTTTTATAAACTATATATGGATTTTTAACGATTTCTAAAGTCATAGGATTTTTTTTTTATTATTGGACCAAACTATAGGAGCGAAACTAGAATTACCCCTTTAAAAAATATTTATAACAATAATGGGATATTTAATATCAAACCTTTGTGCTATGTTTGGTTGGTTGGTTGGTTATAACACAAGATTGTATTTGAGAGGGTTCAAAATTTTGGAATCGATATTCGATTAGTGTTGGTTGGTTCATTGTTTTGGATATAAAGTATGGAATTTGTACTGCAACAAGCTACACAAACGAAACCCAACTAGACATTGATTCCCATGTTTGTGGATTTTTTTTTTTTCATTTATAAGTAGATTATATTGTTATATATAATGATGTGTTGACTTTTAAGGGGGTGTATTCATTCTTGAGCTTGTTGACATTTGATGGATTTTTTTTTTTCTTTTAAATGATAAATTTAAGTGGAATTCATAGTTCTATAGACTCCATATTGATTTTGTTAGAATTTTTTAAGAAATCTAATGAAATATTGAAGAGAATAGTAATATTTGCTATATATTTTTTTCTTCACAAAAAATTAAAAATCACTTTGAAATTCATCTAAATTCATCACTTAAATTAAATTTATGAAGCTAATGACTTTTTAAATATACTTAGATTTTAATGAATTTCATGCAAATCTAAATTGAATAAATCTAAATTTTAATAGATTTCGAATAAATCTGAATTGAATACACATAGATTTCAGTGGAATCAATCTAGATGGAAAACATTCAAACATTTATTTATTTTTTTTTTAATTCTAATGAATTTTAGATTGAGTTACCCTCCAACCATATAACACCCCGCTCCGCCCCAACCGCACCACACACACATAAAAAAAAATATATATATTTTATTTGTAAATATTAATTTATTTAAAATAGTCATTATTTTTTAAAAATACTTTATATTTTACCTCAAACTTTATTGTAGATTACTATACTTGTTATTAATATATAATTTTAAAATACTTTTATTTTATTAAAAAGTTATTGAAAATAATTTTAATTAATAAAAAAAATGTTTTCATCCAATTATATTTAATCTTATCTAATCTAATCCAATGGTGCACCAAACAAGGTATTGTATCCAATTCAATCCAAATCAAGTTAATTTAATGCAATACAATATAGTATACTAAATGCAACTTTAATGCTTTTTTAAAAGTATATGAAAATAATGGGATATTCAATCAAGATTCAAATAAGGTCTATGAATGTATTCAAAATGTCAATGACATTCACTGAATTTAAGATGTCAATTACTTTTGTATAAAAATTATAAAAAATCTAACTCCACAAATTCCTTATCATTTCCCTAAACGCTTTTGTAGACTTTTGGATGGAAAACACATAATTATCTAGAATATTCTTTCAATTGTATTAGAATCTCTCCAAATAGTCTTAGTGAAGTTCTCTAGAACATCAAAGATAGAAGGGATAATTTTATTTACCCCATGTTGTTTGACATAATATTGAAATCCTTTAGTGTTTTTAGAAATCAGTAAGATCCCTATTATCGATTTATGAAGTATATCAAATACCTCATATAGTTTATGTAAATATTTATATAAAAAAAAAAACCCTTGTTGTCAAAGCGGATGTTGAAAATCAAAGTTTGACTATTAATATAGAAAGATAAAACCACAGAGACATTTTGGTTATTTTGGTTATTTTAGTAACAGTAGTAATGACAGAGGGTAAAATAGAATTCTTTGAAATAACAAAAGGATAATAAGTGATTATGTCAAGCTACAAGGGAAAAATGAGATTATCCCAATATAGAAATATGCATGTATTCATCCAATTTCATAAATATTAAAGATGACCTTTTTTATTCTTGTAAGAAATTATTTTTATTCACATGAGAAATACTTATTTACAAAGTGTATATTTTATTATTAGAAGCCAGTAAAAGTCTTTTTGTTTTTATGGAAGTTTTGTAAAATGGAAATATATGAAAAATTTTCATAACATTTCAGGATTTATTACAATAAGTGAAACTCCATAAAAGTCTTTTAAAATTAAAAACTATAGATATTTATAAAAATCTTTTACAATTTTTTGTAAAGTCTATAAAAATTATAGAAGTCCTCAAACTCAATAAAAGTCATTTACTTAAAAGTAAATAAAAAAGGTATTTGAAAGGAGCAAATTACTTGGAAACCTGCTAACATTTTTCTTTTATAGGCAGAACCAACATTTTCGATTATTCACAATGACCTCCCATCCACTAATGATTTGATGACTAAGTTTAACTCTTTAAAGGGTAATATAGTCATTTAACTTATTTCTATTTTCTGTTTTTAAAAATCCATTATATTATGCCTGTTTGGATTTCCACCATCCAAATGGACGATGGATATCTATTTAAAAAATTTTAAATTATTTAGACATAATTAAAAACTAAATAATTTAAAATTTGTTAAATATTTAGAAATAATCAAAAATTAGTTTTTAAATTTTTAAATAATTAAAATTGAAAAAATTCTTAAAAAATAAAAAAAGAAAAGATATTGGTACCTAATTTTTGAAAACTAGAAAAAAAAAAATATTTTTCATTTACAAAAATTGATTTTTTTTTTCTTTTTGGTTAAATGGATGGAGCTACATCCAAGAGATGAAGTGAAGATGCAAGCTCAAATTCATCCACATAATCAAACTTATCTATCCAAAATCAAAATCAAAATCAAAGCCAAATTTTTTTTTTTTAAAAAAAAAAAAATCTCAAGAAATGTCACTAAAGTATAAAAGCAAACCACCAAAGATGGACTGAAATTCCATCTTTAGACTTAATTTGGACTTAATCCTCCATCGTTGAAACTGGTAATAGTCGTATGGGTCTCTATCGCTGACGGTCATAGTCAAAAATGAAGATGACAATGGAGACCCATCTTTATTGTCTCCATCACTCGATGGAGATGATAGAGAGGGCTCCATGCCATGGAGACCAATTCTAGTTTCCATTAACATGGAGAGCAGTTGAAATTTGGGTTTTCATCGTTAAAGACCCTAGTCTCCAGTGAAGGAGACTTAAAGGTCATTTTGTGTGGTTGGATCTTTCAGACAAAAGAGACTTCATTAGTTGTTGATTTCATGGATTTGAGGGGCACTTGGGTCTAGGATGTTGAAGAAGAATAATGATGGGAAAAAGAAGAGAAAGAAAAAGAGAGAAGTGGCAGAAGAAGAAGAGAGAAATGGAGGAAGAATGTCAGTGATGGTGGTGTGAGAAATAAGGGCGACATTTGGAACTTGATTTTGTTTTTTGTTTTTTGTTTTTTCCTTTATTTATTTATAAGTGGATCTTTACCATCTATCTTTTAAATGGACTGTACAGATCCATTTTTTAAAAAATTAATTTTTTCCCTTTTTTTTGCTTTTTAATACATCTCCACCGTCTATTTACGAAATGGACAGTTGATATTTTTCAAGTTTACTTTTTTATATATATATTTTTTAATTTTTTATTATATAATTGAGATGAATTGAGGACATTTACATCTTTTTATTGGTTTTTGACAGTCAAACTTGATTTCGACGATCAAAGTTGGTCTTACCATTATTATAGAGGAAGTCACTGCAACAAAGAGCAAGGGTTGTTTCCACCTATAAAAAATCAAACGTCAAGAGGGTTCCTAGTGATTTTGCTCATTTGAAAATTGATATTGAATACACCTCATAAACTACTGAATAAAAAAGTAAAAATCCTACCAAGATCTATTGCTATTTACTTGTTTATTTTTTAAACATAAACTTGTCTTTAAAAATTATATTGACATTTAAGCTTTTTTGTTTTTATTAGTATGTATTTTTATTTAATATGATACAAACAATTAAAATTAAATCATTTAACAAACCTTAAATTTTTTATGTAGATAAAAATAAGATTTATTCATAATAAGCTTTAAAAATAGACGTTGAAATGTTAATGACTAAAATAACTTCCAATTTATTTTCTAAAAAAGGTTTTTGGAATAATTAAGTTTTGTTTATATGAGGTCAATAATAATAATAATAATAAATTACAATGCATTAGGATGAAATTGGGAATATATAATCATAAATAAATTTGTAAGAAAATATTTTTAATGTGGTTCCTCTATTTGAAATTAAGTGAAAAGTTAGAGTATCTCCAATACAACTATTTATTTGGTAGAATTTTTTAGCACATAATATGACAGAACCCTCCTAGATTTTTATCTTGAATCCAATAAGACTCTGTGATAAGTTGAAAAACTATATATAGCTCTAAACTTTCTGATAGAAATCATTTAGAAATCTAACAATATATAAGGTGGTTTAATAAAAATTTCGACAATATAATAGCTATTTATCCAATAATTCAACCTTGTAATAAATAAAATGAATACTTCTAAAATATTTCAAAATCTCAATTATTTAGAACCTCCAGTCCCTCTTCTAAATCTTATTTCAACACAAGTAGCATATTGTAACATATATATACATATATATAAAGTAGGCTAGCTTTCATATGAAAACATAATTATAAAGTATGTTTTTATCAATTGTAAACTTGAAAGCAAACACATGAGCGAAACTGACAGAAAATCAAATATTTTACAATATTAAAGTATAGTATAGTAAACACATGCATGACCATGAAATATACAAAATACATATACAATGTCAAAATATGATTTGTTTACATCATTTAATCGAGTGGCCCATCTCTTCCTGTTCAGAGATTTTGTTCGAGACCTAACCGCTATCTAAAAAATGGTTTTAAAATATAAAAAGATGAACACTAACGCCCAATGAGTAGACATAATTTTCGAAAACTAAATATATCATTTTCGAAAATAATTAACTTAACATAAAACTGGTAAGAAACATAAAATCTTAATGATCCATATTCAATCATATATGAAAATAATACTAAATTTACGTCTATATCATTTCATATCATAATAAACTGAAAACATTTGTACGAATCATTTCTATGCATTTATAAAATCTCATTTTACACCAATTTAGTGCTCAGGAAAAATCTGTCATACATGGTGAAGATACTCAACACACACACAGAGTAAGGGATAATATCTGTCATATACGTGCTGGGCGATTCATTGACTCTAGACTTCTGTTATACACGTGTTGGGTGACTTTCTAGGACTTACACACGTAAAGTCTACTGACCGTTAGAGGGAAGAGTACAATTCTGGTGTTCTAAAAGTCTTATTTCAATCGTTTTCCAATCTCAAATCATTTTCTTATAAAAATTGTATAATTCTATTATCTGAATATAAATATAATTCTTAATAAATATTCTTCTTAAGCAGAAATAAATAATACTTAAATTATTCTAAAACTTTTCATATAATAAGCTCAAATTGGAAAACAATAAATTCCTATTGGAATTTCAAATACGTAAACATATATACGTATACAATTAAATTCTAATTTCAAACATATAGCATAAATAAATCCTTTTTCTCATAATGTAAATAAATATTCTATGATCAAATCATAATTCCTAATTCATAATCAATAAATTCAATGGACTAATTAAATCATTTTCTTCTAATCACAATTAAATAAATAAAAGCTGATATTCAAATAATTTAAAACATATCAATTTAATTAAAATAAACAATCCAAGAACTTAATTATCAAACAAATAACTCATTTGTAATAATCCATAATTCACAAAATCTTAAATATAAATAACTAGAAACAATGAATTCAATTTAAGTAAAACGATCCACTCACAAATTAAGTTTCAAGCTTTATTTGGTACTGATAGAACCCGTTTCATCCTTGGCTTCTTACCCACCTAAAAATAACACAAAAGCCTAGTTAGGATTTATAAAAATCAAACCAGAAATTTGAACCTGAAATTGAATTTATTGTACACCAAATGAGCCCAAAATATGCTCCAATTATTTTGCTTTCCCTTGTTCCTTTTCTGCTTGTGATAGTCTTCGCTTAGTATATATATATTTTCTTCCTTCTGCTACAGTTTCAGCTCTGTGTTATTGTTTCTTCTGCTTCTGATTTTGGTTTTGTGTTGCTAAGTTTGTCACGGTTCGCCTATATATATATATATATATATATATGTACTATTATATTTTTTTTTAGCTTATCCATGCAATGGCATTATCAATAACCAACACCCATATTCTATGTTTTTCTTTGAAAAAATATGCACCATGTTCCTTCTTTCAGAACCATACAATCTTGTCTTTTTTCAATTTAAAAAAATTGTTTTTGCCATTTGTTTGACAATGCTTTAACTTTGTTCATTTGATCAAAACCCATTTATTTTGGGCTTACAATGGTGTCCACCGAATTGGCGGACACTCGGCCCACACATAGATTTTTTTCATTAAATTTTTATTTTTTTTATTTTTTTTATTTTTTTTTTATTTTTGTTTTTGACCAATTAGACTCACTTGAATCAATTTCTGGTCACTTAAAATTTGGACTTCAATTAATTTTCTGGATCTATTAGGATTTGGACCTTACATAATATATATAAATAAGGAGGTAAAAAAAACATCCCCATGCAATTATATAACCCTCCTAGAAATTCTAGCAAGTATTTCTAACTTTTTCCCACTACTTGAAAATGTAGGGGTGTGTCTCTCTATCTCTCCTAAATATTAAAATTTAAGAAGAAATAGAGTGATATACATGTTTTATGATGATTGGTTATAAAGTCGATACGTATTTTGTTTAACATTATTACATTGGAGATGGGAATATGTGTATATATATATATATATATATTTCCATAGTGGATCCACATTCAAAGAACTTGCTCTTGTGTTACTTGAAAAAATTTTTCCTAAAATGTTTAGTTGATGTATTATATTGATGTTGGTATGAACCTTCTAATATGACGTGACACATGATATTTCTCCTTTATAAAAAATTAATTTTAGTGTTTTGCATTATTTTTGAGAAAATTTGCAATTAAAAAGTCATGTTATATGTCACGTTGTTATTAGAAGATCGCACTAACATTAATTTTTTATGAAAGAAAAATATCACATATTACATTATTATTGGAAAGTCATACCAACATCAGCATAACACGCCAACTAAGCGTCCCATGGAAAATATTCTCGTGTTACTAATCTTAATCAATTTCATTTGGCACATTTAGATTGTTTAAGCACTCAAAAAACAAATAATATACTAATTCAATTTAGATTAATATTTGAATATCGTAGATAAAAACAAGAGTAATACTAAATAGTTCCAAAAATCATACAAATTATATGATACGTGGGTCATCAACAAAATATAAATCATCGATAAATGATATGACGATGATGTATGAATGACAAACTTACAATCCATATATACAAGGAGTAATGTTTTACACTATCCCAAAATTTATTCTAATCGATTATCTAAATAATATGACAAGTTTAAATATAATTATCATATCATTAATATATCATTTTAAAATTAATATTATAGTTATAAATCACTTTAACACATCATTTAAGTAAAATTTTGGCTAAATTTTTAAAAATTATAACATTATATCTATGCTAGGTTAAATATACCGGATAATGTAGGTTATCCCCTACAAACAAATAACTCCAAACTCAAAACAAACCCATGAGCTGACGTGGACAAGTGGCACGTGCGAAGTCAATATCCACACACGTCCCCAGTCCAACAATGAGAGAGGGAGAGCGCCATCATCATCGCCTCCACTCTCATTTTCTCGCCTCTCTTATTTCTTCACCTGTCGAAAAAGCAAAACTAACTAGAAGTGAGTGACGGCGTCGTTTTAGTCTCTCGTTGGCGACCTGAGATCAGAAATCACAAACCCTAGCTTCTTACCACCCACCATGTGGAGAAGAATCTGCTCTTCGCACCTCAAAGCCCTAGCTCTCTCTCACGCTCCCTCTTCCTCTCGATCCTTCGCTCCCTCTATCGCTCTCTCCGCCGCCGCCAATAGATCACTCGCTTATCCTCCTCTCTTCACCGCTCGCCTCCTCTCCTCCGATTCAGGTCCTCTCTAAACCCTAATCTCTCCTCTCAGATCTTCGTCTACGGTTGTTGATTTATACTAAATTAGGTCCTTTTCGTGTTTCCGAGATTGATTTGGATTCGTGTTTGAAATGTGATGATGTTATGTATCTGTTGATATGTGTGATTGATGTGGATTTCAATTTTGGTGGTTTTTTATTAGTTAAAAGAAGAATTTGAGTGTGTTTAAATGAGTTTTGAGAAAGAGAGGTGTGTGATTGATGTTTGGTTTTTCATATCAGGGACTTCTGTGAAGAAGAAGGTTGAGGATGTTATGCCTATTGCGACCGGACATGAACGGGAAGAGCTCGAAGCTGAACTCGAGGTGATTTTTCGTCCTTCTTTTATCTAATCGTGGTCTGGTTGGTTTTTAAGTAGTTAGTGTTTGGTTTCTACAAAATGATGAGAAGATATGAAAGAATGTGGTAGGATGCATTTATTTCGATATTAATTGTTTGATAATAAATATTGCTTCTGAAAAAAAAATAAATAATGATAATGATAAATATTTGAAAAATTGTATCAACCCTTTTCGGGTTGCTTCTAATGTGATTTTGTGAGTTTGAAATTTCTGTTTCGTGTTGGTTAAAAATGAACAGCAGGGCCTTTTAAAAGACTCCTTCTTGTTGTTGTTGGTGGTGGTGTTGTTTTTTTTTTTTTTTTTTTTGGAAACAAAGGCTCGTTTTGTTTTGTTGGTTATTGGTGATTAGATGCTTTAGGTGGCTGAGAGATGATTCTGATTTTTGAGTTGTTGTCGTTTTTTTGTAGGGAAGGAAACTTCTGGATATCGACTTCCCTGTTGGTCCTTTTGGCACAAAGGTAAGCTTGCATTTCAGTTTAATCACATTGATTGTAATCTGTTGCGTAATGTTTTTCTTGGCCGATTACCTAATAAGTGTTGGACTGTTTCTAAAATTTTAAGTAGTTTGCGATTTTTATAGATGTGACCAAACTGGTCCCTAAGTTATTAGGTTGTGTAATTTTAATCCCAAAATGTTTAAATAACAAGTAATTGAGCGCTGTCCATTAAACTCTGTTAGTGTAACGGTTAGTTTGACCAGAATTTAATATTAAAAGACATAAATACCCATTAAGAGTGACATACTCATTTAAATACAAATAAAATAACTAAACCAAAAGATATTAAATAATAAATATTAAAATATTATTTTTTTATTACAAATGTATTTTAAAAAGATTTTTTAAATTATTAATTATAGGAAAAATGTAGTCCTGTGTTAGTTTTAATGGTAGACTATTTGTGTTTGCTTTCTAATTAATGTATTGTAAATTACCTGATGAGTAGGGCAAGTAAATATCTAAAAGGCTACTGGAACTGTTAAATAATTCTTTGTTATTATGTTTTGTATTATTGAAGAAGCAATGAGATGATTTTTTCTGTCTTTTTTCTCTCATCCTGTTTTCTTGGTGTAATTTTCTTGTGATATGTTTCTGCCAGCCATTTTATCTAATTAGAAAACTTTAGAACCTGAACAGATTGTATTTCAAGTACTTATGATGATGAAAGTGACTTTCAGATGTGAACACCACTTTCAAATTATAAAATATTTGATTTCTAACACAAATTAATTAAAAATTTATAATTGACGATGCTGATTTTGAACACAGTTGACTGACTATGGAACCTAACCAAAAAAAGAGAAAATGGTCAACGAGGGTGTTCATATTGTGATGAGCAAAGTGAATCATATCCTGCTCACAGTTATGTAAAGATTGCATAGTTGCCCTCTCATCACATAAATTTTTTTCTATTTTCTTGTTCTTAAATGATTTAATGAGTTAAGTGGCCCTTAAGATGTGGTTGGTTATTATCCTTGACTAAATTGAGAGAGTTGCTTGTGTAGGATCTTGAAATAAGTTATGTACAGGAAGTCTTGAACATCCTTGTCATAGCATTTATCTTCCATGTTAGAGTCCTTACAAGTGTTTTGAAATGATCAAGATTCATCAAGTCACATGGATGTTCAAGACTCTAACAATGTCCCAAGACTTCCAGCACATTACTTTATATCAGTGACCCACACTATGTCACTATATGTATATGTATTGTGAACAATTTGTGAGAGTTTGCTCTGATTTAGTCCTTGTGTTATTGTCCGTATTCCAAGGAAATTGTGCACTTTTTGATAATTACTTCTTTACAAAAACATGGAATTGTGTGCAAGTGTCATCCAATTTACCTAAAATGGAAGGGTAGTGTCATTTAACTTTCCTTATTATGTGCATGTTTGTGTTTTCTGTATTATAAACCATGGTACTGTTTTGTGTTAGCAGTATTATGAACCATGTTACTGTGCTTTTCTTTATATGCTATTCTGATATTTTTTTGAGCATAATTATCAGTTATTTATGTTTTATGATATAATCAGTTTGTAGTATAAATCTATGGTTCTAATTTGAATTTAGTAAAGTAAAAGCACTAAGTGGAGCATGTGACTAGGATGTGGCAAATGGTCAATAACCATAAGTACTGTATCTGTTATAACAAACATATAATTTTGTTTTTATTTGCTCAGAAGTTCATGATATGCAGATTTGGTACACGTGGCATATTCATCATATGCTCACTAGTTGCTATATCTTTGCAGTTATTTCCAGCTAGTTTTCTAGAGTGCATCAAATTTAGACAAATATAATTCTTCTTTTATCATAATTCTCTGTCATAGATTTCGTAGACAAAACATAATGCTAGACTTTCCAAAAGAAACTATATAATTCTAAACTTTGCTGCTAGGGACTCATATAGACCACCCTTCTCTTCTTTGGAAAATCCAGCGTTGCTGAGTGATAAAGGGACATATTTATTGGCAGTGATGTCTGTTACATTTGAACCATTTTGTATGATAAATCCATAACTTGGAATCCTGTGCAAATTGAAAGGATAAGTAGATATATGACGGATTATACCTGACTCCTGAGAAGCCATTATATTTTGTCACACTTAAGATTTGTATTCAGTTTTGTTCAGTTAATATGTTTGATACTTTTCTAAACGTAATTCATATAAAACCTTATATATGGTGCATTTATATATCCTAGTTGATAGCAGTTATGCCTGTGGTTAGTGCTTGAGCCTTGACAATTTGACATTTGTATGTATTTTTCTCATTTGTCTTATATGTGTAGGAAGCCCCTGCTGTTGTCAAGTCCTACTATGACAAAAGAATAGTTGGATGCCCTGGAGGTGAAGGCGGTAGGTCTTTCGTATGACTTCTTTTTTCCTGTGTCATGGGCGTGTATGTATACCAATTTGTTCGAAAAGTAAGGATATTGTATTTTCATATAATATCTATCAATAACTATTTTTCTTGTTTCTTCCTGCAGAGGATGAGCATGATGTTGTCTGGTTTTGGCTGGAGAAAGGCAAACCACATGAATGCCCAGTGTGCTCACAGTACTTTGTGGTATGTAGACCGTCAAACTTGAATTGACCAGCTAAATATTAGCTAGAAAGGGCGTGCCAGCTAACCTGTATCTGAAATAAGTAGAAAAACACCAAAGCCAATTGGTGAATTATTATGTTGCCTGTAGAGCCATAGCCCCAAAATTTCATGATTTGCCAAACATTATGTGCCTTGAAAGCTGCATACCGATTCTAAACATTGCATGGTCAGTCAATACTAATTTATCTTGTATTAATTTGGTTGCCTCATGATACACACCTGTGATCCTGATCATCAATGTGGTCTAATGCAATTAATTGAATTTGATAGAAAATTGGATTTGATCTATTGGGCTTGTATGGGATTCAAGTGCCAGGATGTTCTTCTTGTATCATCTTGATTTATAGTTTAAAAGCTGTGAGTTCTGGAGCCCAAGAGAGTTATAATGTTTAGGGAAAACCATATTTAAATGTGTTGGTCTGATTGATTTGAAATATCCAACAAAATGTCGCGGTTGGAATTAGATGAACAAACCAAAGTGACCTTTTTAACATTTCCGTGCTTATTATGCTGTAAATAAAAATAACCCAATTGTTCTCAACATTACAGAAATGTTTCTGACTGTTCTGTCCGTATGGTTTGACAGCTGGAAGTGGTGGGCCCTGGAGGACCTCCAGATGGACATGGCGATGATGATCATCATCACTGATCACAGCTGTTAATTGTCACACTGGAATAAAATTTGCAGAGATGATGAGTCAATTTCCGGTATACACTGCACCTTCAAAAGATGAAAAGAGTCTTCATGTTTGTTTTCAATTGGTCAGTAATTGTTGTGGCTGTTGCTTTCCCAACGTTCGGGATGGTATCCCTTTTTGTGGGTAATTCAGACAGATATTGGTCATCCGATTGGAACCAAAGATCTTGTTAGGTTTCCTTTTAAATGATACATTGCCAAATAATTGATGGCTACATTTCGTTTTGATTCTTTCATCAAACTTGTTCACCTCTAGTTTTTAAAGGGAATCGTAGAACCTTTTCAGATTATTGTCATAGATCCCTGAGACTTTGTTCCCAGAGTCGCACTACTTGTTTCATTTCCGTCTTGGTAAAATAAATATCAGAAATTGCCATAGGGAAAACACTTGTGGGTGAAGATTTTGGGATCATGATCTCATTTTTGAAGTGAAAGCTACCAAAACTCGATCTATTTGGTTTTGGTGAATAAAAGTGGTATCATGTCATCTTTTGAAATGCATGGCTTGTCTTAGATTTGGTATTCTAACCTAACAATCTCCCAATTACATTGAATATGAACGCGGTCCAAACCAATTGATAAGTTTGAAGAATCATCACTTTCATTTGTCCATTTTTATATTGTGCTAAGGTGTCTTAAAATCCTATCAATTCTATTCAATCTAAATATTTCCAAGAAAGTATATTATATTTTAGGGTGTAGGAAATTGGGACGTAATGGAACTTTACTAAGTGCAAAGAGTGCATCAATCCTAAGAGTATCTATAACTAAATTAGTTATATGTTATCTTTTAACTAAAATGGTTAATGATGTGACATTTTATTAACTCCAATCATTTTATACATTAGTAGTTATTTTAAAAAAATTGAATCATTCTAATCAAATTGGAGTAAAATAATTCTAGGTAAACTCATTATTTTAATATTTAATTTAAAAAAAAAATACAATTACCTTTTTAGCAAAGGAAAATCTTTATGATTTCTCTTTTGTTTAGTCAATATAGAATGAGAATGGCCGGAATGATTCATTTGAAAATTGTTAGTTAAAACTGCTATAATGGTATTTAATGACAATATTATTGCACTGCATTTTAATATGAGTGTCCTAATTTTGACGGGGGAGTTTAGTTAGTTGTACTAAGTTTAAGCAGTATAGGCAAATGATTTAACCATTATATTTCTATGTGTTTATATCTATATTTTTTGTGAAAATTTGAAAATGTGACTAGATGAAAATTTTGAATCCAACCAACTTTGTTGCACTAATCATCCAATGAAAGTTAGATAGGTTTAAACACAGTGCCATACAAGATTTTCTATAACTAAAAAATCTATGTACTTAATGGATGCTAACAAGAGATTGATTTTGTTTGGCTTATATATATATATATAACTTTTATGGTCAGTGTAAAGTTAGAATGAACCAATCAAATTCATCCATTGCATACTCTCTTATAAAACAAATTCTCTATTCTATTCAATTCAAATGTAATAGATGAATTTGATTGGTTCGTCCAAATTTTATATATATATATATATATATATAAAGAGTTTCTATTGTCAGTGTCTCCTAACTTTAAAAAGTTAAGATAAATCAATCAAATTCATTCATTGCATACTCTCTCTTAAAACAAATTCTCTCTTATATTCAATTCAAATGCAGTGGATGAATTTGATTGATTTGTCTTAACTTTTCAAAGTTAGGAAGCACTGATCATAGAAGTTATATATATACATAGATATATATATATATGTATATATATATATAACTTCTATAGTTAATGTTTTCTAACTTTAAAAAATTAAGACGAACAAATCAAATTCATTTATTGTATTCTTTCTTCTAAAATAAATTCTATCTCATATTTAATTCAAATGCAATTGATGAATTTCATTGGTTTGTTCTAATTTATCAAAGTTAGGAGGCATTGATGGTAGAATATATATATATATATATATCAGTAATTTCATAGGCATATAATTGTAATCCATCCACTTGATTCTAAAAATAACATTTCATCAATTTTATTGCATTCACTATAAACTAACTCCATTATAAACTACTCTACCGTTCTCTCAATTGTCGTTTTCATTTGCTGTTATATTATATTTAACTGTTTGAGTTTATTATTATTATTATTTTATATAACAATTTAATCATTTTATTTTTAAAAATTTTATGTGGTTTTATTTTACAAAAAATTAAAATTTAGAAAGAAAAAGTCAATAATAAACTATAATAATAATAGTAATAATATGTGTTGGGTGAATAACAAAATAATTGTTAGTGGGGTTTATTTACAGAACTTTCTGTTAAGATTATATGTTCAAGTGGTTCAAATTTTAAGATATATAACGAGTAATTATTTGTATAAAGCTGATAAATCAAAGTTTTCAGATTATCCGCTTCAATAAACTATGCGTTGGTATCAGGCAACAAATTATAAAGAAAAAAAATTCTAAATTCTAATACCAATGTTTTGCAATAGCTAATTTTGGATACTAGAAAAACAACAAATAATAATGTTTTACTCTAATGGAGTGAATAGCAAGTGGTAGACCAGAAAATCACCCGTTTGATCTACAAAATATTTTTTACCTCTTAATATTCTAGTGTGTGCTTTTGGAGGAGCATGTGCATGCAAGAGGGAAGCTGGAAGTTGACGCCAATGGCTAAAATTTCTTCCGCATTATATGATTATCAATCAAACGAAGGGTTATTCCATCTACCAATTGTTACACCTTCTACTACAGTTAATTTTGGTATCACAAACACAAGGGCTACAGTTCAGTTAGGTAGAGAAACAAATTCGACTCACCGTGCAAGAGCTATTTTTGGATGCTAGAAAAACACGTAATCCTCTATGAAATTAATGATATTCTCACTTAGATTAGTTGTAACTAGTAAGTTGTAACCATCAATTAAAATCTATTAAAAGAATTATAGAATTTTCTCATGAAAGAGATGGATATATAGCTTCTGAGGGGAATGATTATGACTACTAATCATGTTAAGAACTTCATTAAATTTCACAAAATTAATAATATATTTATACAATTAGATAAAACTCCCTCAATAGTGTGTGTACTTTAGAGGATTTTCCGAATTCTCCTCAACAACATTGTGTTTTATAGAGTAATAGAAGAGATGCATGTGCAAAGAATCCATGAAAAGATAAGTTGGGGAGTTTCTCCATCCTTGTTGGCTGTTGTTGCTCTCAGAGAAAACTTTAACTGGCATGGCCGTATGGGAGCTTTCAGCTTTATTACCAAACAGGTTATGTTTAAAGCTTCTCCAAAAACTCCTCTAGAAGTTTTCTGAAACAGACAATGACATCTCTCCATATTATAGTTTTAGTTTAAAAAAAAAAGGAAAATGCTATGCTAGCTAATATAGAAAAAAATATGTCGTTAAAAGAAAGAGGAACACAAGAAGCTAGCTTAGGTTATTTTTTACGAGGAACGTTATATTACTCAAACATTTGTCCAGTTTTATTCTCCAAATGATGTGATAAGTTTATGTATAAGTACCACATCATCAATACATCATTCCAAAATTAATAGAGTAACTAGTATAATTAATTTATTACGTCATTTGGATAAATTTTAGAGAAACGTAAATATTATTCATTTTGTATTCAAAATCCAAAAATAAAACCCTCTTTCTTCAAACTAGAGATCTTGAAAAAAAAGCTATCCGATTCAATTGTACACATAATTAACTTTTCGCAGACATTTATAAAACAATTCAAAATTTATGAGAAAAAAAAAAATCGAAAACCAATTTATCCATTTAATTTTAACATTTAAGTTGAAATGTTAATTTAGTTCCATGAGAGGGAGAATAAAAGCTTGTGCGGATGGTTGGACTAAATTAAGGTTAAGACGGCACAGTGCAACAGACAGCACAATGTAACTATGTTACGTCATATGTAGCATGATTAACATTGAGACAATAAATATAGATTTTAATACTTCAAAATTTGTGAGACATAGCATAATTGCACTTACGTTGCATTTGTTTTTATTTTAAACTAAATACTAAATTAAATAGATTAGCAAATAAAACATTCAAATTTAATTAAATTATGTGAAAAACAAAAATCAACCAGAATAACTTAATGGAAGTGCCATCAAATGAAAAACAGAAAAATCATTCAAGCCCTTAGACAGCCTAACTAGAAGACCATTCTAGACAAAATTTTCAAGATATGTAGATGATAAGATGATGCCATAATTAATATATAATAATTTACAACTCCCCACTATAATGTTATTGCCATATCAATTTAGATACAAAAAGTTAATCACATTTTCTTCTTAAAACTTCCCTTAAACTATTTTGTAAAAACGGTATGAAACAGCTCCAATTAACTACCGTTATGTTTAACTAGTGCTAAAGACTAGAGAAATCAACCAAAAACTTTCATTATCTATTACTTTTGAAATTATAACAAAACTTATTGAGATCATTACGTACAAGAGTGAAACAAATTAAAGGCCGTCCAAGAAATGCATCATCAAGAAAAATGTCATATTCTTTGCAAGGGAATACTCAAAACGTTTTTCTCATTGTGATTTCGCTTTCAAAAGCAGATTATAAACCAAGCAATATCCACAAACCATCAATTTCTACATTTTTTAGCGAACAATGTGATCATGGGAATCAAAAGAGAATTGATTCAAAAATTCCCATCGCAATCGTTCCAATAATGAGAAAGCAACAACACAGCTTTCTTTCCATGGAATTAATTAGAAGGGACAAAAATACTTGAATATTTCCGCACGTTATTCTTTCTAGATGAATCGGTTTTCTTTTCTTTTCTTTTTCTTTTTTCGTGTAAAATTCATGTAAGATGTTCTAGTGCATTGAATTCTTGTAAAATTCACTACCTTTACGTTTAGATTAAAAAGATTTTGGTATCATAATTAATTTTGGTATCATAATTAATTATTAGAGAGCCATTGGGAGGTCCATAGGGTTCAACGTAATATACTACTTATCATAGTTGAAAAGAATAAAATTGATTATGATTCTATCGGGATCAGTGGCTTTCGAATAAAGCAGGTTTTTTTTTTTTTTTTTTTTTTTTAGCACTAAAGATTTGGATATATATTTTACTAGTATTTAAGAATTGAAGTGAGTTTTAATGACATAATTTTACTATTCATAAATTTTAATGACAAAAATATTCTTATTTTGAAAGACCGACTTTGGAGGAGAAAAAATGGAGAAGTAAACAAACCAGATTAATATGTTCACTAGACTGTCATAGAGCTATTCGTGAAACATAGATGAATAGTAGAGATGGATTGTCTCCGATGCTCCCCCAAACCCACCCCCAAAAAAAAAAAAAAGAACTTGTATTGATGAAATACAGGCTTCTGATGTGTTCACGAACTTAGTTAGTTCGTGAACACAGGCTTTGTTCTTGTGTTCGAATTAATCTCCGATGAGTCTGTGTTGATGAAATAGATGAATGAGCAAGCCTGACGCTAAAAGTGGTTGACTCCAATGACAATGGACTTCGATGATTGACTCAACAAATTCAAAGCGGGCTAACGACGAAGATGGTTGATTTTAGAGATCAACTCCAGGTCCGTATTGTCTAGTTAAGTTAGCATGATGACAATCATGGAGGTTGCTGGTCTGGTCGGTGGCAACCATAAGGGTTACTGAAGGTTGATGGAAAGTTTTCTATTAGTTGGGTTTTTTTGATAAAGAGTATCATTGTTTTTTCATTCGGAAATATGCTAGTAAAACTAAATTCAATTATTTGATGCTAATTAAACAAATACTCAATGTTTAGGTGTTTTTTTCATATGGTTTTCACTTAAATAAAGAAATTGTGGAAAATGTTATAGATAGAATGAATTTTAACAAAGAAAAAAACTACACTTTTCTTTATAAATTAAAAAAAAAAAAAACACTTTTATTCCATCTTTTTATAACTACAAAAGATTTTCTATTTCTATTTATTATCATCATTATTCTTATGATTTATACGGGAGAAATTGATAAATTAAGGAAGTCATTTCCTAAAATAAAAAAGGTGCCATTGATTTAAAAACGGTCTTGTCACTCTTATATAAATATTCCACCACTTAGTACGGGTAAATTATAAACAAGAAGAAAAGAATCGTTTCTTACATCCCAATAACACAAGTTAATTAGTTCAGATATTTGTCAAGATTCATATACCAATATGTACGTTAGTTAACGCGATACCATTATGCTAATTTTATAAAATAAAATAGATGATGTGAAAGAGAATATAGAATGTCACACCAATAATCACATCAATTACCTGTTTATCACATCCAGTTATTCTATTCAGATAAATATAACAACTTATTTACCAATTCATGTACCACTTTAATCCACATTCACTACTTAATTTATATAGATTGAAAATGAAAGACATAGAGAGACACCTAGAGCTAGCTAGCTATATTTTGATCTTGTGCAGGCTAGTTTGGTTTCGTTCACAAATGTCTACTCAAGATAATGGACACCAGCTTCCACTTTATTCACAATGTTTTATGTTATTATCCATGATAGATGCAGTAGACCTTTTTCACATTTGAGCCAGCCAACTTTGCACATATGCATGTATGAGCTGCACCACTTTTACATAAGGACTATTTCTAAAAAATACCCCGAAGTGAAAACTAAGATGAAAATACATCCCATAGTTTCGTAATTAGCCATTTTGCACCCCAAATGTTAACAATTCCGTTAAAAAAATTGTCAACCGTTAGTGGTGGAAAGATAATAAGGTAAATGATCAAACTGCTAAGTAAATATCAGTAAGGATCCCAATCTTTAACGAGAAAGAAGCAGAACACAAAAAAAAAAAAAAAAAAAAAAAAAAAAAAAAAGAAGAAGAAGAAGAAGAAGAAGAAAATCAAAAAAACCAAAACAATTAAAAAATTAAAATAATAAAATTAAAAAAATTATGGATATTTTTTAAAAAAAATTAAAATTAATCTAATGTCTACCGTTTATCAACATAGATTAATGGTGGATATTTTTATTAAATTAAAAGAACATGATAGATGTTAAAAAGAAATGGAGATTTAGATTGGATCTCTACCTTTCAAAGATGGATGATAAAGATTTTTTTTTTATTATTTTTTTCAATTTTATTTTAACTAAGTTTAATATTTGTCATTCATCTCTAATATAAACGATAAAGATATTTTATTTTATATTTTATTTTTATATTTATCATTTTATAAAGGAATTCATCTAACAAGAGAAAAAATGTCTTCTCGTACTCTACTTTTGTCAGGGTTAACTTTTATAATAGAATTATTAACGATTGGGTGCAAAATGACTAATTACGAAACTAAGGGATGTACTTTCATTTGAAGGGTTAGAAATAGCCCTCTAAATAATGTAAAAGCTAGAATTTGTTTGCCTCAAATCTCAAGTAATTAATAATATTTGTGTAACACTGTTTAATTCTTAAAGTACTTGAAAGAAATTCTGATACCATCATCTTTATCAAAAGTATTTTACCAAAAAATCAAAAGTGTTTTAGAATTCAAAAAGTATTTGGAGAGCTTTTCAGATTATATACTATTTTAGATTGCAATTTTTGATGTAATAAGAAAAGGACTGAAAGTGCTTTCTAAAAAAAAAAATACTTTACATATTTTTTATTACACCTCAATAAAAGTTTTTTTTTTTTTTTAGTTTTTCTATAAATATGACCTTTTGAAAAAAAAAGTATAAATATGGCTTTTACTCAAAAATAATTAATAAAAAGAAACTTTCAAGGGCACCCTTCATAATTAATACTACAGTTAGTGACAACAGCATATTATTGTCTTCTGTATTAAACTCATAAAACCCATTTACATTATATCATAAGTCTGATTCTTGACCTATTTAGTGTGGGTGTGGGGTAGGGGAAGGAGTTGACAAACAAAAAGTAAGCACTTAGATTACTCCTAGAAAGCAGTGAAAATGGCTCCATATTGACCTAGAAATGAAATCTGATGCCCCCCATTAAAGCTGTAACCAATCTTTATATGCCATGTCACCAGTTTTTATGGTCAACCTGTTAAGTATAAGTATAGAGCTTAGAATCCTAGTTATCTTACATTATCAGGTTGACATATACATTGGTTTTGTCAACTAGACACTACAATCTATGAAAGAGTTGGACAGCAATGCAGACAAAATAGAGAGGCTTCTTTTTGGACGACAACATCATATTATCATGTTTAAATGATACGTACTTCTAATAAGATATATGTATATATATTTACAGTTGTAAAGTGCATACATAGGTGTGATGAAGATTGAGTAATCAGAAAGAGTAGATTCTATATTTTTTTCATTGAGCGGTTGTTACGATTATATGGTATGTTCGTGCTATTAAAGAATTTTTTTGGAAAGAGATTTTGTTGTTGGAATAGAGATATTAGAGGCTAGCATATATAGGATTAAATAGTTTTATAAACCTAGATAACATAGAAAAATATAATAGAGATATAGATAGTGCAAGAATGCATAGTTATGGATGACAAGCTAAGATTGGATACAACTGTAAAAGGATAGTGTTTGTGGTAGAGATAGAATTTTTGTAGCTAGAAATGGCTGGTACATTTAGCCATTAAGGCTGCATCTTATAGGTGACTCATCTATAGTGGTGCATAATGGACTCAGAGCCATTGACTTAAACCACTCCGTGAAGCGAAACCACTTACTGGTTGGTGGGTCTGCATACCTAAATTTATCTTGTTGGAGTCAGGATTTATGCCTCAGGCACTTTCCTGCTGTACTTTTTGATTATAAATAATATACTCACACATATGGTGGATCCGCTTGTGTGTTTGCGAAGTTTTAATTTAAACCTGCTAATTGCAATTGGGGTAATTCAAAACAATGGGTATCAATGATTGGTTTTAAGGGTTAATAAGAGTTATAAAAATTCGCACTACGAAAGGTCCTTGATAAAACTTAAATAGTTTAAATTTTTTTAAAAAAGAAATAAAAGTTCGCACCTTAAAAAGTCCTTGACAAAATTTAAAAAAATATTTCATGAAATTTCAGATAGATTATTTTCTAAGAAACATTTTTAGAATTCAAAAATCTATACCACAAGTTTTATTTTTGTTTTCACATCTATTTTTACAAAAGAAAACAATAATATGGAAATGCTACTATGGGCAAGAAAAACAAATTTGAGATATGCTTATTAGAAACTAAACTTTTAACTTTCTAGTATAGCAAATATGAGTGAGGTTTAAGATTGCCTTCGAAAATCTATAATTTGTCTTTTAAGATAATTACAAAAGAACTAAAAGACATGAATCTTACATTTGGTGGGACTTTGTTTTTTTGATTTGGTGGGAAATGAGTCACTCAAAAAATGTATACATACAATATGCAAAGCGAAAAAGCTAGAAAGGGGAAGGAAGGAGAGAAAAGTTTACATGCTTTCTCTTTTCTTTTACTTCATGTTGGTCACATTAAACAAATAAATCTTATAATATAAATATATTATAATTTTAATAAAGTGTACAATACTTTAAAATCTATCAAAATTCTATCTGCATATAAATTTAATTCTACTTATAAAAATCATGATACAAAATAGAATTCAATTTTACGTATAAAGAATCAGAACACACCAAAAACAGAATCATGCACCTGAAAATCTCTATGCACATTTGTAAACATATTGTATACACAAAGAAAACCAAGACAAGACCCCAGTTGTTTGTTTGTTGTCTCTTTCAGTAGTTTATTAAAATTTTAGTTATACAAATGTTTTGATTCTTATAAAGACAAATGGGAAACTTGAAACTTTTAAAACTTTCTGCTTAATGGGTGCCAATCAATCCATTCAA
Organism: Nephelium lappaceum; assembly: GCA_021234005.1. NCBI lineage: Eukaryota > Viridiplantae > Streptophyta > Magnoliopsida > Sapindales > Sapindaceae > Nephelium > Nephelium lappaceum. Next base: position 23,508 of record JAIZFV010000001.1, on the reverse strand, counting down.
GAAATTCTTAAACAAATGATTGATAGAAAGATATATTTCTTTTTGCAAAAACGGTTTATTCTTTTTATTGTTTTCAGCAATATTCTTGTAGCTGTTTTTGTTTTTTTGTTTGGTGTAAATATATATATATATATATATATATACACACACATATACATATATTTTTATTTTTTGGTATTAGCTTTATTTCTGGGCCGCTGCACTGCCCACAAGCATAGATTCTCTCTATGTTGCAAGTCAAGAAATGGATGAATGCGCTCTGCTGCAGCCTCTGCCTCTGCTTGGATTCTCTCTGCTAATAAAAGATATCTTGCTTTTTGCCATTTGTCTTTTTAGCCTCTCACTTTCCATTGATGCCTTTAGAGTTTCTAGGTGGTTTGCACCATGTGTAGCTGGTTTACACTCTCTAAATACATGTATATATTAGTCACTATGCGTATTCATCTCTTTTATTCCATTCTCTCCCACCCTATAAATACACGTTTTCTTTCTTTGTTCTCTTCATTGCATTGCCTTCTCTTTTCTATCTTTGTCATACGTGGTGGGGTGTTACACTTTGAGTTTTTGCCACCAACAAAATGAGCTACTCTCATCACACTATGGGCTCTGGTTTGTCTCTTTTCCTTTCTCTTAGTTCATTTTATTGTGTATGTGTTTTAATCAACTTGCATGAAGTGTAGGTTGCTTGTAGTCATAATATTTTTCTTTGTTTTAATTAGAATTCTGCTGCTTATGATCTTTTAGGGTCATTTTATGGTCCATTTGTGGGGTTGTTTATTTTGTTTCCATGAACTTAAAATGGTTATTGAGAACTGTATTTGTTGTTGTAAATTTTAGGTAGTAGGACTGCTAGAAGGACATTTGAGTTTGGAAGGACTCATGTGGTGAGGCCTAAAGGGAAACACCAAGCGACCATAGTTTGGTTGCACGGTCTCGGGGATAATGGCTCAAGGTATTGTTTCCATATGTTCTTATTATTTCAATTCTTACCTTTGTCTTTACGTTATTGTGATTGTTCTTTTTGCTTATTGCTGTCACACAGTGGTCACATATATCTTTTTAGGCTTTCAAGGTCTTTTTGTTGGAAGCAAAATTTCTAGTCCTTTGTAAATAGAGGAACTAAGTTGATAAACACATCGATATCATTGTTAATAGATTTGTTTCATTATTGACTTCACCAAGATAGAAAATTTGTGATTTCTGTGAACTTCAGAAAGCCAGCAATGTCATAAGGTTGCAAGCCGACTCAAGACTTTTATAACGTCTGGATTTGATGCTTTTAGTCCCTGATTGGTTCAGCACTAGCTATAGGTTTGTTCTATTCATATTATTTAGAACAAGACTTGCTCTGTAAAGCTGGACTTCTTTGTTGCAAAAATAACGAAAAAGAAGGTAGTGTAAGAATGTCAGCAAGCATCTTTGGCATGTTCTAAATTGGGGGCCATATAATGTTGATCTTTTGCCTTGTTGAGTTTTTTTTCATTAGATTCTTATTCGAATATATTTTGATGGGAGAGAGGAGAGGAGCGGCGCCGTGAAATAATAAAGATTTGATAACTTGTCCTTTCTTTTTTTCATGTCTCTTTAGATGCCAAGCTTATCTTGGGAGCCTTAAATAGGAAAAGAGCATATGCCTTATTTATAATCATGAAATGATGGACCACTAATTCACTTGGTTGTTCTGCCAAATGAAAAAACAGCTGGTGACCTTTCGAACATAGGATATTCATACTTGCACAAGTAATTGGAAGTTTTTTAGAAAAAATTTTATAAATTCCAAAGTGTGGCAGCCGAACATAGATGTCCTATTCAAGGTGAAACCGGCTCTATTCTCTTCTTCACCGAGTCCTGTGCAGTTAAATTTATTAGCATATTTCGCAGTTCTATGCTTTTTGGTAGCTGCTTTAGCTCAACTCCTGTGGTCCTATATACTATAGATGAATATACTAATTACCTATCTTGAAAAATTTTGCAATACTTGTCAACTTCTGAGGGAGTTTAGAAGGCAATTGGATTCTCATGGTTTCTCAATCTGTGTTATATTTGATTGCAGTTGGTCTCAGCTTTTGGAAAGCCTTCCTCTGCCAAACGTAAGAACCTACGTACCCTTGAAATTGTAGTCTTTCATTCATGGATACGTTACTATTTCTTCCTTTATCCTCTAGAGGTTACAATTTCTTAATTCAGTTATTCTGTCCTATGTGATGCATCCCTACTTATCAAACCAATCTGTTGACTTCTATGTTGCAGATCAAATGGATTTGTCCCACTGCTCCTACCCGCCCTGTCGCACTACTTGGTGGATTTCCTTGCACTGCATGTAACATTGATAAACTCTCTTCTACTCTAATAGAATACTTATTATATATTATCTATCCTTGTTTTTTTTAGTTTTCTTTTAATTAAATTTAAAGGTTCCCTCTCTTTTTCCTTTTTCCATCGATATCATTTAATTTAATTGATCCATGTCAGGGTTCGATATGGGAGAACTTTCAGAAGAGGGTCCTGATGACTGGGAAGGTCTAGATGCTTCTGCAGCACATATTGCAAACTTGTTGTCAACCGAGCCAGCTGATGGTACTTCCCAGGGCCAAATTATTTGCAAAATAACATCCTTGCGTGATTACAAACATTTTCATATTAAGTTAAACTTAATTTATGCTTATGCACATTTCCATTTATGTGCTACTACCCTCCAAAGTTGGAAGTTAAATTCCTTGTATATCTATCTATAAGAAGCCACGGTCTTTAATTTTAACGTTTATCGCCTATCAGTAACTGAAGTTTAACCTGAAATCAGAAGTTCTAAACATGTTAGTCAATAGGCTACATCCACATTAAAATATTCTAGTATAATTTCTATTGGTGCAGTTTTCTATATATTATATGGAATGTCTAGTTTAGAGAAAATTGATAAACTGATGTGATTTAGAGGGTGTCAACTGATTCGATTAAAGACATTATCTTTATCTTGTGATTTCATTTTTTGTTTGTTTGTTTGTTTTCCCTTTTGACAGTTAAAGTTGGCATTGGAGGCTTCAGTATGGGTGCTGCAATTTCCCTTTACTCTGCCACTTGTTGTGCTTTAGGTAGGTATGGAAATGGAAATCCATACCCTGTCAACTTAAGGGCTGTTGTCGGACTAAGCAGCTGGCTTCCAGGTTCAACGTATGACATGCTGATAATTCTCTCTGAAACAAATCGCTTCTACACCTTTTATGCATTAGAAAATGTATACATAACTGTAAACAAATAGCCTTTCTCCGCTTTAGGCATCACCATAGTGTGATGATTGGAAGCATGTTGTCTTCTCATACTCCACCTCATATAGATTATCTTCAGTCATCAAATCATCTACTTAACCAATGGTTGACTACATTTATGCATTAAGGAACCAGAGCTCAACTCATCTAAATACTATTCTCTTAATTGTTGATTAAAGATTATTATGATGCAGGAACCTGAGAAACAAAATAGAAGGGTCACATGAAGCTGCAAGGCGTGCTGCATCCTTGCCAATTTTGCTGTGTCATGGAAATTGTACGTATGACCATCTCGTATACACTAACATTGCAACCCCAAAAATCTTAATATTTTTATTCCTATAGAATAACTGTATATATATTCCAACACAAACACAAAATTCCTTTCTCTTTCTCTTTTGGCATAAGAAAACTTAATCCTTGATAAGCCATACCTGAAAATTCTGTACTTCAATATGTAAACTTGGTTCCAATAATTCTTTGCTTAACAGTATTCTTTTGGTCCTAGCCACTGAAATTTACACTGCCTCGAGAATCCTATGAATTTCTTCCTACTTGTGATTTAAATATCATCTCTTGTCAGTTTCCTTCCTATACTTCATCTTGGCTGTAAACTATCCTACAGAACTGAATAGTATTTCCTCTTAATGAACAAAGAAGCACTGTGAAAAGTTGAACCCTGCACAGTGAAAGAAAATGAGCAACTCCATTCTTACCTTTGCTTGTTAGATTGTCATTTCCTTTGCAAAATACAGTATAAACAAACACTCATTTAGGAATTCATGATTTCGAAAAGAAGGAATAACAAAGAAAATAAGTATTTTTGTTATTTTGCAGGTGATGATGTGGTCCCCTATAAGTATGGAGAGAAATCCGCCAATTCCCTAAGCATGGCAGGATTTCAACACCTTACATTCAAACCCTTTGACGGGTACCTATTTGATTTCTTTTGTTTGAAGGAAAAAAACTTTCTATTGACATGAAATTAGAAATCTATCTGTTGACTTGTTGGGTTGTTTTACAGTCTTGGTCATTACACAGTTCCAAAGGAGATGGATGAGGTCTGCAGCTGGCTTACTGGAAGACTTGGACTTGAGGGTTCCCGCGCATAACTTTAGCACAGCATCAGTTTCTCGTTAAATCTAGCCACGAGGGTGTACTTGGAAACAATAACTTGGAAAAGAAGGGCATATGGTACAAGTAGGTAGCAAATAGAAATGAATTATGGGGGGTATATGATATAGATAAATTAAGCTTCCTAATTTTGTTGTTTCTTGCCTGTCCTAACAATAAAATTTTGTATGCATTTTTGTTACATTTCCCTTGTAGCATGTAGATTAAAATAAATCTAGTAAATTCTACTTTTCAAGCGTTTCTGGTATTTAGTTTATGCAATCTATTTTCTTCTCTTTCTTGAGTCCATCTGTAGTTGTGTAATTCTGTGTCCTATTATCAGATTGAAAGAGATAGCATTAATAACAATATAACTTTCCCAACCTATGTTCTGACAGAATTCTCTGAGGATTTGTAAACTTCAAAATCAATTCAAACTAGCATATTTGATATAAACATGAACCTCAAAAGATTCAGAATCCATGAACAACAGCCCTTTAATTGATATACTGAGAAAATATATCTTCAATAAGATATAAATACATCTTTGTTCATTACAAGGACTTGCTTGTTCATTTCTAAGTTCCCATGATATAACATGGTATGAGAAAAACATTGTCTAAGAACCTGCAAAATTATTCTGAAACTATAAAGCTGTACATGGTAATTACACGATGTACTTTTAACCATCTAGCAACACTACTTCACCCTAAAAGAGTGAAAATAGTGAAAAAAACTAACACTTAGCACCTTCATAAAGTATCCTCTTTGAATAGCTTGGCAATAGAGATGAGAGCTCGTGAGAATGTCTTGAGGAGAACGGTGACCAATTTGCAGATTATATAGTGTATTTTCGAGAGAAAAACACAACAGTTGGATATTATATAGCAATGTCAATCCCCATAATGCAGTAAAGCCTCTCCAAGATCTGCAATGATCAGTGATCACCGGTATTATGTTTGATATCACTTTCCATTTTAGTGATACCTTCTTTAGACTTGCTGTAAGGAGTAAGCGGAGGAAAAGAAGGCACAGTCTGCCAAACAAATTTGCGGCCACTTCGCAAGCCTGGTGAAGAGCTGGACAGTAACTCCTGTGATGAAAATTGCAGAGACACCCGTTTCTTATTTGGTGAGGAAGCATTGATTGCCTTGGTAGGTGTAGAACCATTCTTCAGTATCTCAGGCATATCATCATCAACCTTCCTTTTCTCAGTGAGTGCATTTTCAGAACTGGGCTCATGTGCATCTGTGCTCTCAAATAATATTGGTGTCAAATTCATTGGTGAATAGCACCAGCGAAGTTGACTATCTGATGACTTGAGGCTACTTACCAAATGCAACTGAGCTTGTGAAACGTTTGGACAGTCCCTTGTTGTGGGGGAAACTGAAGGAGCCACTATTCCTGAGTATGAATGAGAAAGCGGGGTCAGATGGCTTATATCAGCAGATTCTTCTGATCTTGGCACTGTCCCAGCCTTGGTGCTGTCAGTGTCAGTCTCAGTGGTATCCACTTTACAATGAGAAGGATTTTTCCATCTTTCAGCTCTCTGGTACATTGATGCTGTAATTTCACATTTAAGAGTAAAGTTAGAAATAAAAACAATAAGATGAAACTATAAATCTGTAAATTTGCTCATAATACTAATCATTATGGAAATATTACAAAACATCATTAAAGTCCCACTTGCACTTCCTAATTTAATGATAAACAGCTTCATAAACTATTATCAACTGAAGTGCCTAAAATATTCAATCAACAAAAGATTCCTAAAGCGCAAAGTGTCGTTTCAGCCTTCACCAGAAGGCCTGTGATACTGACAATAATTCAAACAAATACTACATACTCCAGAATTAACTTTTGCTAGGAATTAGTGAGTCTTGGAGATTCAATTATCATAAAAGCAATGTTGTTTATGAGGTTGCATGTCTTTAAAAGAAGTATCTAAAGCATTGTAATATTTTTGCTGATAGTTTAGAAAGTCATCATCATGTGAAAAAATTCATTGCTATTAGAATTTACAATTAAGATAGACATAGGAGGTCATAATCTTTTGAATATCCACAAAATCATGTTTCAAGACTCCTCGGGTTGTTGACATTAGGTGATGACTTGTTGAAATCATCATTTAAATTAGAAAGATTATGCTCTTTCACTTTTATTACCGGTTTTTTCTGTCCTCAATGGAGTAGAAATCTTAGATAGAACTTCCACTAAATTCTTTAAAGCTAATGGTAATACCCGGCGACCCTCGAATGCACAAAGCTATCCACTTTTTCACCCAGTGGTTGACAACTAATAGGTCATCACTGGTGTTGGTCACCAACGCTGGGTCCTGGAAAAAATGTTCTGAATATGGTGTTACAATTCATTAATGAATTGGCCACCCTCAAGTCAGTGCAAAAAAGTCAAAACTGTGAACCACCATTTGCCATCAAACAAGCATTCTTGTATTTTTGTATTTTTTGCAAGTCAAAATCCGACCTTATAAGAAGTTAAATGTTAATTTTCAGATTAGAGAGCAATAGGACGCCGTTTGTGTTTATCTAACATGGTGAATCCATTTGATGTTGATACTTTTGATGCAAATTCTATAAAACTAATGGGAAGTTCAATAATTCATAAGATGAAAACATATAAAGCTATCACATTTAACAGGCAATATACTAGAGAGCTAAAGATTAATAACATAGCTCTAACCTGCCTTTTTGCCGAATGAATTGTTACAACACTCACAACGGCATGCATCAGAGCATCCAACTTTAGCCTTGAAAAATAACAAAAGATGTGTCCAGTTAGGATAACGGAAAGATCAGTTCATGCTAATTTTCATCCCAACTCCTCATCTGGAGTGGCAAGGATCATGACCTTTCTGTTCCACATCAAAGGAACACTTGACATTCACAAACAAAACTTATTTAGGAGCTGGAAATGGGCAATTAGACAAAGCAGCTGGAGGTGACAGTGTCAGAGCAAACATAAAAAGCACAAGAACAATTTGGTGCACTAATATCCAGCAAGTTATCGACTATATTTATATTATTATATACCTGAAAGCATTCACAATACTTTTTAAGGCACTTTGATTTCTTGCAATTGCATCCTCTTTTATGCCTGGCTGAGGCTGGAGTAGCCCAGTTGCCATCCTCCTGCAAACCATTCTCACATCAGAACGCTTCCAGTTTCACAAAGCTAATGAACAATTTGTTACAAAAAATGGTTACCAGAACATTGGCCGGTGAGTCTGTGGCATGCTTAACTATTTTTGGAGCAAATGCAAGTGGATTACGAGATTCAATTTGTTGTCGCGTATCAAGAACTGTGTCTTCATATTCAGGCTTGTTATAGCAACTTTCACATGCACAGGAATCAACACAATAAACTCCAGCTGCAAAGCACTCACAATAACTGCAAATAACAGAAAAAGTAGCTAAAGCAATAGCAATATGCAGAGACATTTTTTTAGACTAATTAACAGAACAAAATCTGAAGTGGTTCATAAACTCATATCATATATTACTCCGTACATCAACTTAGTTTCATGAGAAATTTGATCATGAATGACTCATAATTTGTGAAACCCCTCCCCCACCTCAAAAACCAGTTTTTGAAAGCTGATATGACATGAATTGAAAATGCTACTAAAAATGGTTTTCAAAATTAATTTTGCATGTGCCTGCTTACAAGTAAAAAGCAACACCTAACAAAATTCTTATTATAACAATGTGCTTGATGTATCAAAAACCTGTTTCTTTTCTCCAAAAATGGAGATATGTCTAACACATAAATTTGCTATCTTGAATGATATGGATGAGAGTGATCACAATGATGACCACAAATGATTGTATATGTACAATAAGAGAAAAACAATAACTGTATATCTAATTTCCGTTGGTATTTATAAATATGGCTTCACTTTTAATTGCTACATTTGAAACGGAGAATATGTTCACAATATTTTTAGCATAATGAACATATTCAAATTCACAGGAATTAAAGCAAGCACAAAAGCATATCCCTTCAATCACCCACTAAACAACAAGCTCCACACATGCTTCCTGTAAACTTACAGTTTCAAGCATTTGGACCTTCTACAATTGCAACGTTTGCAGCCTTCACTCTCACTAGACATTGTTGCCCTCTTCCTGAAAGCAGCAGTTTCAAGTTGCATAAGCACGATGAAAGTTCAAAAATTAAAAATTAAAAAAAAATTAAAAGAAGCAACAGAATGATCAACAAAAGAATGAAAGTCCACTTGCTTTTTCTTCTTGGGGCTCAGTTGGTTCAACTCCTCAGCCCTATCTATAGTTTCTGAAGTAAGCATTCCGCCCCCAGATTGACCTGCCTGCTGCTCAGAAAGTGTCCCATGCAGGTAACTGCATGGTGGTTGCATGCCGTCAGTGCACCGAAAAACGTCAGAGCTGATTTCCTCAATGCCTTGATCATCTTGCTGATTATTGTCCACATTGGCATGAACTTCCTCGGCCGCAGATGAGATGAAGCAACTATTCAAGTTCTTGGCTAAATTATTGCTATTCCCAGGAGTGAACTTCTCCTCTTGTGAACTCATATAACTAGTCAATTTCTTGCTTAAACTTATATCTGAGGCCATTGGCACTGACCTAGAAATGCTGTTTGAATGCAAACCAGTACCAGATGGAATGGAACCTGAGATGGCAAGGTTACCACCATGCTGAGTAGATTGAATAAATTCAGATGGGCAGAAAGATGTCCAGGAAGCTATAGTCTGGTCAGAGCTCATTGCCTGCAAATCGTTGGAGACCCCTCCGGGTTCAACATGTGAAGCAACCAGACTTTCCAGGTCTGAAACACTATCAGTTAAACTTGAATTATCAGCCCCATCAGTTACATTATGGGAACTATGGCCCTTAAAATTAGCAGTATTCCTGCGGGTCATTGCAGCCTCAAATTGAAGATGTCTACGTGTACCACGTTGCTGCAACATGAATACATACAGTTTAATTAAAAAAGTTATTCTACTACAAGAAAACTGCAAAGTATATAACAAAAGTAAATTGCAATCTGGCAGTACTTTCCCTGTGACTAACATGCATATTAAATGGAAAATTAAATGTTTTGAAATTAATTGTCTTTATAAAATATAATCCAAACAATGAAATAAGATGGGACTTTGAATAAGCCTACATTGATCTTTAAACAGACTTCCACTGCCTCAAACCACATATTAAGTTCACATACTGTGTGTTGGACTTGGAAACAAATTCAATTAAGGAATAGATTCTTAACAAGAACAATATCATACATACCTTACATGATCCTTCTGATGCTAATCCTGAACTCTCTAAACTATCTTTATATGATTCAACGCCCTGAAAAGATTTAGGCAATTGGCAACTTCTACTGTGTTGATTAAGCTGATCACCTTCACTCTGAAACTTAACATTCCAAAAAATCCACATTACAAACAACATGGTAAAAAACGGCATTTTCTCATCAAAATTCGCTAGTTTATACACATTTTCATTCCAATAAGTAGAAAAAATAAATAAATGATAATATATTCACCTGGGCCACAAACTGTTCATAATGTTGGGGTCTAGAAACAAGTAAGAGATTAGGCTCAACCTGATCATTAACAATTGTAGACGTCAACTCCAGCAGCCCATCAAGGCTCTCAGCATCCCTCTGATCAACTGCAGTTTCAACCAAATCCAGCGAACTTAAAGTCAGATCTGCATTAGCTTGATCTGGCAACATGAGCATGCAATCTTCTGAATTTCCATCATTCGCATCATTAACTTTTGGGATGGTCTCCTTGGAGACAGCAAAATTGAACTGTGACAACTTATTTGAATTATTATTAGCCTGTTGCACATGTGAATCAGCAGAGTTTGTACCATCCTCCACCTCCACAGGATCAGTAAGATACTCTTCAACACATCCTGAAGGACTGCACGACTGAACTTCTTTCTCCAAGCAACGAACGAGGATGGCATTTGGTCTGTTGCCGCACTGTTCATGAACATCCGAACCTGCTTCATCTGTCTTATCACTGTCAAACACAAGATAATCTTTCAATTGACAAAATGAGATTTAGTGAACTTTAAGCTAAAAAAAAAAGAGAGTTAAGAGATGTAACAGAACATTTTGGGTCCATAGCTTTATTTTATCAAACATCTTGAGCATCCAAGAGTCTAAAATCAAAACCTTCAAAGACTATTCAAACCTTTTCAAGAAGCTGGTTTCTCGCTGCAGATCTAAACAGGGTGTTCTGAAAACTGGCGGTGGAGTTGGAAAATGAGTTTCAGAAAACCTTTGCGTATATCTTGCTGCTTTAACTGACTGTATTGGAGAGAGATTGCTAAGGAAATTGAACACAGGAGATTCCTAGAATCAAAACAGGAATAAAAAAAATATAAGGAACCAACCACACAACTCAGAATTTCATTAGTTAATGCTAATCTACTACAACCTTGAGCAGCCGCGAACACTAAGAAAGGTACTACTCATGAGAAAAACATTAGGCGACACTCCATACATTCATAATAAAATATGATAACCAAAAACATAAATATAATTATTCAACAGGCATAGTCCAATCTATATGTACATTGTAATTTTGTGTTTGATATGACACCAATGAGATACACATGCCCTGCCTCTTTCTTTCGCGAAAAGTCAGTAGCAACACTTAAACTTTAAAAAATGGATACAGTTTTTCGAAACCAACTTTCGAAAAGAAAAACCAATATATACTATTATACAATTCCAATTCTACATTTAATATCATTTTGATTGATTCAGCCAAACAGAAACTTCCAAAAAAATGAAAATGAAAAAAAAAATAAATAAATAAAAGCCATTTCTACTTGACACCCATATAACAAATCTAAACAACAAATAAATAAAAAAAAATCAAAATTTCAAAACAAAAAGAGTCTCTGTCTCACCACAGGAACAATTGAAACACTCAACTTTGAAATCCAACATAAATCTTTAGCATGCAAACACACATATATCACTCATGCAATCACAAAAACACATCAAAAATTGAAAAAAGAGAATCAGATCTAAAAAACACCAACCCAGAAGACAATTTTGGGTTCAAAAAATACGTAAAAAGAGAGAGACGAAGATTACAGTGAGAGTGGGAGAGGAGGAAGAAGGAGGGGCCTTGATGCGATCGGGTTCAGGGGAGTCCATGTGGATTCAAATTCGTTTAAAACCCTATTGTGACTCCACCGCATTGTGGACTGCAAGTGTCCCAAAAATCACAAAGTGAAGAGTCTCTTAACGCTCCTGTCAGGTTTCCTTTTTTTTTTTTTTTTTTTTGAATAGCTGCACGAGCGGGAGATATGAGATCGTGTACTTGTGTCCTGTTCTGTTTGGTTTCTTGGTTTTTTGGCCACGTAATATTGGGCCTCGTTTAATGGGTTTGCCCCCCTCTACTTTTTTATCTTCACCCCACATCAGATTTTTGAAAGTAAGGCGAATGAGGCAAAAAAGATGATAATGAGTACTAAAGTTTATGTGATCTGATTAAAAAATGTTACATAACTTAACGTTAGTTAATAATAATTTATAATGTTAAAGAAATACATATTTTAATCAAGAGTATTTTTATAATTTATAAATAATTTATTTCAATTCTAAGCTAACGTAAACATTTCAAAAGGAATATTGTTAATTCTTATTACGATTCTTGCAATTAAAATAAACAACTTATTCTAATTCTGATACATTAATCCGATTTCAGGTCAATTCGATTTCATATTATTTTAATTACATGCAAGTAAACATATCATTAAGGTTTTGGAGGTTTTGCTATTACATAGGTTTAGTAGCTAGTATGGTTATTAGACACAATAATGAGAGAGCTCAACAAATCTTATAACTTGTTTTGGATCAAGCGTAAGCAATATAAATTTATAATTTAAACATTCAACTACTAAACAATTTATTCTAATTTCGATATATCAATCCGATTTAATAAAAATTGAAAATGAATGTCAACACAATGATTGTTTCAATTCTCAACCATTGAAACAAATATATAAATATATATATATATATGAATGATTAAACATTGAAATTAAAAAAATTAAGTTAATATAGTCTAATCCTTTCAAAATGTCAACTTTTTCTCATCCCTTAAATTGAAACAAACCCAAACCAATATAATAACATTACTTTATTGATTAAAACATATTTATTTTGAGGGTTAGATTAGAATAACTTAGGTGGTGTTTGGTGTCATTTTTTAAAACTGTTTTTCATTTTTAAAAACAAAAGACGTTAAAAATTGTGTTTATTAATCATTTTCAAAAATATATTTTCGAAAATGAAAATCATATTTTGAAAAATGTACAGTAAAAATTAAGGTAAAAGTAAAAATAATTTTTTTTCGTTTTCTATTATTTTTAAAAATCATTTTTTTTTTATACAGTAAACTCGAAAAAGTAAAAACACTCATCTCTAACAGTCACATCGTTATTTTTAAAAATAGTTTTCATCTAAATATGTTTTCAGTTTTTACCTTTTTTTTAAAAATGATATCAAATAACTTTTTATTATTTTTCGTTTTCAAAATGTTTTTTAAAAAATACTACTAAACGTATTATCGTTTTTGAAAATGTCATTTTCAAAACATATTTTTTATTTTTAAAATACACAATTTTAAAAATGTATCTAAACGTACCTTTAAAATCTTGGCTTAAAAATATAACTTCAAAATCTATCAATCAATTCTCATTTAATCTGACAATAAGAAAAAGTCGGTATGGATAGACGTTGAAGTCACTCTTGTAAATAAAAATTATTTTAAATGTTAATTATTATTTTCTAATGACTTTTACGGGTCCGAAATTTTAGTTTCAAGTCGGGTAACCCGCCCCTTAGCCATCATCCCTGATGCAATAAACCCCGGACAAACCCTAGACAAAACACAAACAACTCAAAATCACTCTCTCTGTTTTGTCATCCCTCAACTTTCCCGCACTTTCTCGGCATCCAAACAAACACCTCCTCCTGCTCCTCATGAACTACCGCTTCCAGAACCTCTTGGGCGCCCCCTACAGAGGCGGCAACGCCGTCATATCACAGAACAACGCAGCTACTCTCACCCGTCGGTAACCGAGTCACCGTCACAGACCTCATCAAGTCCCAAACCCTCACTCTCCCACTCCAATCCTCCTCCAACATCCGGCGCCTCGCTGTCTCCCCTGACGGCGCCTTCCTCCTCACCGTCGACGACAACAACCGCTGCCTCTTCATCAACCTCCACCGCCACGTCGTCCTCCACCGCCTCAATTTAAATATCCTGTAAATGCCCTCCAGTTCAGCCCCAACGGCAAGTACATCGCCGTTGGTGTAGGTATCCGCTTCCAACACTACACTTTTCAATTTTTTCAAGTTTGAATGATAAAGTTTGAAACTTTAATTGTATAAGATTCATGTTATAGGTTTGGTATAGATATATGGATGATTGATAGCCATTAGATTGCAATCCAAGCGTCTATAATAATCAAGGTTTTGAAAATGAAAAAAATAGTTGTTATCTCTCATAATTATTGTGTAATTATATAGTTCTTGTATAGTAGCTGAATCTGTTGTGTAATTATACAGGTATTCGTTTCAAATACTACACTTTGTAATTATATAGGTTTAATTAATTTTTTCAATTTTGAGTACTAAAGTTAGAAACTTTAATTGTATTTGGGTCGTACTATAGGTTTGATATATATATGTATGGTTGATTTTTTTTCTTTTTTCTTGAGCAAAGATATATGGTTGATTGGTAGCTGTTAGATTGTAATCCAAGGGTTTATAATAATCAAGAGCTTGAAAATTAATAAGAAAATTAGTTATTTCTTGCAAAACCTGTGCAATTATGCAGTTCTTGTGTAGTAGCTAAATTCGTTGTGTAATTATATAGGTATCTGTTTTGAATTATACACTTTTCAACTCCTATTGCCATTTTTCGATTTCAAGCGCTAAAACTAGACACTTTTATGGTATTAGGGTCATAGTCATACTATAAGTTCAGTATAGATACATGAGTGATTAATAGCCATTAGATTATGATCCAGGGGTTTATAATAATTAAGGGTTTGAAAATGAAAAGAGATTAGTTAACTCTCGTAACAATTGTGCAATTATACCGTGCGGGTATGGTAGCCAGATTCATTGTGTATTAATGTGATATAAATTGAACGAGAGGGTGATTTCTTTGCTTATGATATCTATAGGTAATTGGTGCAAATATGGCGCTCGCCGGGGTTCAAAAAGGAAGTGTTTGCTTTTGAGTTGGTGAGGACTTTAGCTGATTGCAGTGACAAAGTTACTGCTTTGAATTGGAGTCCTGATTCTAAGTATTTGCTTGTTGGGTCAAAAGATTTGGCTGCAAGATTGTTTTATGTGAAGGAAAGTTAAAGGGTGTTCGAGAGAATAAGCCTTTTCTACTTTTAGGTCATAGAGGTTTGGTGTGGTTGTTTTTTCAGTGTTGATAAGGGGACTGGTAGGATAAGTAGAATTTATACGAGTGCTCATGATTGTAAAATTTTAGTTGGGGTTATAGTGATGGTGATGGTAAGGTTGATGAAATGGAAGTGGATGACTCGGAGCACCCTCTCCAAGTACTCCAGAGAGGACGGCAAAGGTAGGAAGAGGAAAGATTTGATGGGAAAGGGGATGGTTTGGGTGAAGAGAAGGTGTATTTGCATAATCAGAAATGGGAGTTGTGAGGAAGGATGATTTAAGCAAGCGCCAGCAAAGTTGACAGCTTGTGATTATCATATGGGGCTTGATATGGTGGTTGTGGGGTTCTCAAATGGTGTGTTTGGTTATATCAGATGCCTGATTTCGTGTGTATTCATTTGTTATCAATTTCAAGAGAGAAGATTACTGTGACAAGTTTTAATGATTAGGTAATTGGTTGATGTTTGGGTGTGCAAGTTAGGGCAGTTACTTGTTTGGGAGTGGCTGGTCAGAGAGTTATATATTAAAGCAGCAGGGGCATTATTTTGATGTGAATTGTCTTGCATATTCTCCGGATTCTCAACTATGGCCACTGGGGCAGATGATAACAAAGTCAAGGTACTATATTATTGTCACATACGAAGGAATTTAAGATTTATGTTTATGTTGTTAAGATTGTCATGTTTTTTATTTATGCATGCACATCTCGTTTTGTTTAGTGCTTAGGGTTCTTTGGTTGAAGGAGCTCATGTGTATTGCCAAATTGGCTCATCACCTGGCACCATACTCACTTACTCTGTCAGTGATTTGTACTGTCATTCATGTGCCTTTACTATTTGATCCAGTTATGTCCTGTGATTCTCAATTGTGCTTATTCACCTCTGAGGAAAAAGGGCCTAATATGTAGTGTCTGGCATCCCCCTGTGAAATCATAAATGGTTTTAAATAATTTCAACAGTAATGAACTAGTTGCTAGGTTATTATGCCCATTGTGTCCTTAGATTCAATTTAATATTTTGATACGGTTGAGAATTTTATATTGCAAGTTTGAGTAAATTTCTTTTTTTTTTTTCTTTCTCTAATAATCGTGACAATCACGAACCTGGGGATAACTTTTTTTTTTTTTTTTTTTTTTGTCATTTCATGCTACATATTTTAGTCTATTGTTACCTTCCTACTGTTTGCATTTATACTTCAAGTCTTGACATCATGTTGAAGTATTGGTTTGCTTGTTACAGGTGTGGACTGTTTCATCGGGCTTTTGCTTTGTGACATTTGCTGAGCACACTAATGCCGTCACTGCTCTCCATTTTATGGCAAATACCCATTGTCTTCTAAGCGCATCTCTGGATGGAACAGTCCGTGCATGGATTTGTTTCGCTATAGAAATTTTAGGACTTTCACTACCCCTTCTTCTCGGGCAGTTTGTTTCATTGGCGGCTGATCAAAGTGGTGAAGTAATTTGTGCTGGAACTTTAGATTCATTTGAGGTAAATATGCACTTAGTAACTAGGTTTTGCTGGTGCTCTTCCATCATAATTTATCATTCTGACTGCTATTTGAATGTGCTGTAACAGATATTCGTTTGGTCGATGAAGACAGGGCCGTTTGTTGGATATCCTAAGCGGGCATGAAGGCCCTGTTCATGGCTTGGCGTTTTCTCCTACAAATGTGAGTCTTATTTTCTGAATTTGAGCTTTCATGGATTACAATATGCGTTATGTTTCTTTGGTATTCATTTGACTTTTTTGATTGAATTGAAAGTAATTATTTAAAAGCTTCCCTCTTCATATGGTGCAAATCCTGAATTTTTGTAGTTTATCTAAGTGGTGTAATATGATTTAACAGAACTCTTATGTATTTTATAGTTATCATATTATCTGAATTGCTTAATTAAGTTGTTTTGCTCCCACCATATAGGCAGTCTTAGCTTCATCATCATGGGACAGAACTGTTCGATTGTGGGATGTTTTTGAAGGAAAAGGTTCAGTGGAACCATTCCCCACACACATGATGTCTTAACAGTAGTCTATCGTCCAGATGGGAAGCAATTGGCTTGCAGCACATTGGATGGGCAGATTCATTTCTGGGACCCAATTAATGGCGACTTAATGTACACTATTGAGGGGCGTAGGGATATTGCTGGAGGGCGTCTTATGACTGATCGTAGATCAGCCGCTAACTCTAGTTCAGGAAAGTGCTTCACGACATTATGTTTTTCTGCTGATGGGAGCTACATTTTAGCTGGGGGAAGTAGTAAATACATTTGTATGTATGATGTGGCTGATCAGGTAAGATTCCTGAAATTTATTGCACGTAAAAACATTCTTTATGTTAGTTACATTCTTCGATCTCACTTTGTTCTAAAATTCTTTTTCGACCATACTACTTTTTCTTTGTTATTGTGGCCTGAAAGTCATAGTTATATCTAGAGTGCTTGCAATTTGTAATCCTTGTGGGTTGTAGAGAGTAAAATCTAGGATGAAGGGAGAGAATTTTCGGGAAAGTGCTTGCAATTTGTCATCCTTGCAATCTTTTTTCCTTGATTTCTGCAAATCTGCATTATTTTTTCGTTTTATAATTTTCTTTTAGTTACATTTTCTTATTAAATTTGTTACAATTAATTAAGATTTAGATTTACTGATTTATTTTAATTCTTAGTAGGTTGTCAAGTTTCAATTACTCATTATAATTTTTCAATTGGTTGTAACTTCCTTTGTATTTTACGTATTTTTAATTTAAAATACCATTATTGGCTGAATTTGAGATTAAATCATTATTTTGCAATTTACTTTTACTATTTATTTAAGGGTAAATTGTTCGAATAACGGTAACAAAACAAAGGCATAATTGTTGTTTAATTTGCCTTCATGTGCTACATCACCCCCTTTTAAAACAGTGCCAAATGGCATTGTGTATATCGATTTGGAATTAGCCATGACGTATGTGGTTTTTTAAAGTTTACCTTTCAATAAAGTTATTATAAGTAATAATATAATATGTACTAGTTGAAGAAATTATCACAAGACATACCATTAATTCTGTGACACATATTGAACTAATTGTGATGTGTGCATTTTTCACCTAAGTAGCTACTCATTTCACCCATGTTTAGAAGTAGTTCATTAGCATGGTAAAGCCTTTAGGTTTATGATATATGCATATGAATCTTATGACTACATATCGCCCTATTTGTTTAATTTCAATGTGCTTGCTCACCTGCTTCCATTTCATTGTTTGTCATTGGGCTTTACAAGGTCTTTAATGTGTCTCTTGCTCTTTCAAAGCACCAATTTTCTTCTTTATTATGCTCGAACATCTCAGACATGTTGAATCAGGTACATATTGCGTTTATCCTTTTTACTTTACAGGTACTGCTGCGTCGATTTCAAATAACCCATAATCTCTCTCTAGATGGAGTTCTTGACTTCTTAAACTCCAAGAATATGACAGAAGCTGGCCCATTGGATTTAATTGATGATGATGACAGTGACACAGAAGAAGGTGTTGACAAACAAACCCGAGGAAAGTTAGATTATGATTTACCGGGATCTATGGCCAATTGTGGAAGGCCTGTTGTTCGAACTAAATGCTTGAGAATTGCACCCACTGGACGGAGCTTTGCTGCAGCGACAACAGAGGGAGTTCTAGTTTATTCAATAGATGAATCCTTTATCTTTGATCCTACTGATCTTGACATAGATGTCACAGCAGAGGTACTTACTTATATTGTGGAAGGTTTGAATTTTTATTTCTAAAAAGTTGAGAGAATGACATTAACTGAGAAAAAATTGTTGATTACTTTTGTTTATATGGCTCATCGAAGGAGAATGTAAAGTGTGCATCTTTGTTTAGTTGGAATTAACAATGTTTTCCTCTACTGTTTAGTTGGTAATTCTCTTCTACTGATTTTTATTTACATTATATGTCGTTACCTTGTTCAACAGACAGTAGATGCAGCACTAAATGAAGATCAACCAAACAAAGCTTTAATTCTTAGCCTTCGCTTAAACGAGTATAGTCTAATTAAGAAATGCATTTTTGCGGTTAGTCCAGTTGATATACCTGCAGTTGCCTCATCAATCCCTCACAAATACATGCAAAGGTTAATTGAGGCATTTGCAGAGCTTCTGGAGAGTTGTCCCCACTTGGAGTTTATACTTCGTTGGTGTCAGGTGCTTTCTTAAAACATTCCAACTTTTTGAGAGTTCTCTATTCATTTAGACGGTAGTGTCGTATGTCTCTACGTTTGTAACACTTCTTACAAGTATTTTGATTGATTTGTGTTGCAGGAGCTTTGCAAAAGCCATGGTAGCTCAATTCAACAGAATTCTAGAAATTTGCTTCCTTCACTAAAATCCTTGCAGAAGGCAATTACTAGAATACATCAGGACTTGGCAGACACATGTTCTTCCAATGAATATATGCTTCAATATTTGTGTTCTGTGGGCAACAATAAGTGACCGGCTTTATGTTGATACTTGTTTTAGCATTTGCTAAGGATCATGAATGTAGCAATTTTGCAGTAATGCAGGCCTACGCTTAGTCCTTATGCTATAATGGTTATACCACAGTGCAAGGTATACATCCCATGTTGCAGCCTGAAGGTTGTAAAGAATAAACGACATACGCAAGTAACCATAGGTGATAATCCATGGATCAAATCAGCTGTTTATAGTGAAGTAACGTGCAGAATTGGTTGTTGTCTTCACTTTGATGGTTTATACTGGCAAAATTGAGGTCGTATTGGAAGTTTTGAGTCATAAAGTGCTTTAGAGCTATTTTGTAGTGTTATAGATAGTTCTTGTTATGTAATTGTATCGAAAACTAATTATTCAATTGTTCGTTTATGCATCAAAAATCAAGAGGATGAGGAATTTGGTTTTTGTTGATTACAATTCTTCTAAATTGAGACTGCCATGAACACAATAAGGCAATGGATATAAATTGTTACTGTTGTCAAGTTAGCCATAAAAGAACACAAAAACTTCTGCTGTTATCCAAAATTGAAAAATGAAGCGATTGTATTTGTTTGTTTAATTAAGGACGAAGTGAACAATATCTTGGTGACAAACCGAAATACTAAAATGTTATTTATATTTTTGGTAATGTGATGTTAGAATCATAAATTACAACCAAAAATTGTCATGTTGTATCAAATCATTATCACTTTTACAAAATTACCTAAATAATTAAAGCACATTAAGTATAAAACCAAGAAGGCAATAAATCAAGCGGCCCAAGGCTACGTTCATCAACTTACACTGGGTTACATGCATCAACTTGCACAAAGTAAGGAAAAGAGAACAATTTTAACAGCATTTGTGGAAAAACAGAGGGCCTACTAAGGTAATTTAAAACTCTTAAGGAAGGCCTTGGCAGATGTGAAACAGGTAAGAAAATCAGTTTGAGTGGCTAGATCCTTCCATTGCAGTTTCCCCCATTGATTCTGTAAATTAATCATACTAATTATCAATATTTAATTAATGAGACACATACAGACAGCTAACAGCTCATTTCAAGAGAAAAATAATAGTAAGATGAACGAAAAAACTCCTAGACAAATTTTGTGTACATTGATTAAAAAATATACGAAACAAGATAGACACAAGCCAAGAAATAGAATCATTCATTATACATAAATATGTATCATGATTCTTCTCCCCTAGTAACTAGTTTTTGATGCCGTGGAAGCATTCTCCAAGTGCTAGAATTTGATGAATTGTACAAAACATTTGATGTTCAAGCATTCTATGGCAGATAAACAAACATATGTTGATACCAATATCATAATTCGTAATAGAACAGAAAATGATTTCCAGATACGTTTAGAACTTTGACAAAGGACATGAACTTATGATTTAAGAGAAAAAATAAACCAAAAGAGTTCCAAAACATTTGAAGTTTAAACCCTGAATATATCCATCTTACATGTTACATTTTTCCGAGCTCTTATGTTTTAGTTATTCATTAACCTGCTTGAACCAAAGGCACTTACAAAGTCTGATGACAAGCCACGACACTATTATTTGAAGGTTATTAGAGTACACAACATACAATATGATAAGTGAATACATGAAAAACCATTTACATCATTTCATAGCTTCAAACATCATTTCTTACACACCAAATAACAATGCAGTCTTATTCAGTTTTCAAACTGTTCCCACATATTTTCCTTGATTCATTGTATCTTCAAATTCCTTCTTCAGTTTTCCAGTTTGACAAACCTGTAAACCAGTAATCTGTTATTTACAATCATTCTTAAAAATGCTCAACCAGAGAATTAAGCTTTTTGTTTCCATAAAAGAGTAACAGTATTCTCACATAAATTATTTAAAATTAAACATATAGGTCCCTAAAGAACTGAAAATTTAAAAATGTTGCAGAATTGAAGTAATATTAAACATAAAGTAAAAAAAACAAAGAGTCAATATTATGTAAAGAACAAACGAAGGACATTGTAAATCACTGACTAAAATACACCTGCAAAAACTGAAGTTCATGTAGAAATTATAGTTTTTATAATTGAAACTAGTTTGTGTATTTGCAAAGTAACACTTTGAAAAGGATTTATGGGAAATACATACTATGGTAGTTTATCTTCTTTTTGTCAAATGACAAAATTAAAAAATCTCAAAAATACTATTTGCATTCCCATCAATAAAGTTGTGGATTCAAGTTGTATACTCTTTTTTTTTTTTTTTTCAAATCTCAAATTTATAACTTAAAAAAATATATTCTTGAAGTGGGGTTGCGGGCATATCCTAATGGTAAGTAACCACATTTCTTTGCAAAGTGGAGGTTCTTAGTTCAAATTCCCTTCTAGGAAAAAAAAATCTCGAAAAACATTCAATTATTTCTCTAGAAAACATTCAATATATTTTTTTCAAAAATATATTTATCCCAATAATCATTTTTGTAAAATATATACCTAACATCTTGAACTTTATCAATTAATATAAATTCAGTAATAAATTGGAGTGTTTATGGAAGATAAAATATTATATCTTTATTAAAGTATTGGATTTTTTATAATATTAAAACAAGTATAATATGTATATTATGACATATCATTAGCTGTATTGTTATAAATTCTAAAGAAAATAAAATAATAAAAGATTTTGAGAGACGAAAACATTACCAAATGACAATTAGTAAGCTTGAAATTTGGAAGTAAAAGCATGCTTCGTGGCTTCGTCTTCCCACTCCAACGTGTCCCACCAATCTTCTTCTCCTTCAATTGCCTTTAAACTTTTTGCACTTTCAGCATTAAAAGGGAGTTTCCTTAGACTTGGGCACATGGCTATTTGAACAACTTGGAGGGAAGAAAAGGGCATGGCTCCTTTGCATATGCTCTTTAAATTTGGTAGTTTATAAAAATAAATTTCTTTAAGATTTGAGAATATCTCGACATCTTCTTCAATTTCTGAGCACCCGAAGTCGGAAGCTATTATTTCTTCCAATGATTCACATGTAAGTACGTTAAGAAATCGAAGTCGCGGGGCGTACAGAAGCCATGTCAAATTCTTCACTGCACACCTACAGATGTTTAGAATCTGAAGATTACTGAAGCAATTAGCCTCTGATATCTGTATTCTCACTTCATTCTCAAAACAAATTTTAACTTCCCTCAAAGAAGGACAACTACGTATAAAAAGGTACTCCAAATGCTCCATTCTTCTCATACTTGCAGAGGAGATATCAAGGGAACTCAACTCCTTGCACTCGATTATTGATAGTTGAGTGATACAACTCTGTAACTTGGGAGCAGACATAAATTTTAGGATAGAGTTGACACTTGAGAAGCTGAGACGTATCTCAGTTATCTTTTCCAAACACCCCAACTCTTCTATCAATTTCGTATCAACCTTGTAACCCCTAAAAAATTGGAGTTCGCTGTATATTTCTAGAGACGAAAGACTTGATATAACTCCAAGTGGAATAGCAACATCATGCTCGATTTCATCTAATAGTAATATCCTCAATTCTGTCAAATTCTTAACTTCAATTGGCAACTCGGTTAGACCTGTTTCTGATAGATTAAGGTAATGCAAGCTTTTCAATGCACCGATTTGAGTAGGCAATTTTGTTAGGTTCTGATTGTCTGACAAGTTTAAAACGCCCAAGTTTTGAACTGAATGGAAGAGTGTACCTGGTAATATCGTCAGTTTGGAACCCATAACAAATATTGTTTGGAGACGTGCACAAATTGCCGGTGCTTCGAAGAGAAATCGTGTACCATCACCGTTCAATGATACTCTTACGACTTCCTTCCACTTAGCAATCTCTTGTGATTTAATCAGACCAGCGTGTTCTCTTACCAAAATTTCATTCCCTGTTCACAAGCTAACCAATGTGCCATGTCTCGAAGGACGTCATGCATTTTGACATGATCATCCTTTTCATAACTTTTGCCTGCAACAGAACTTTCTTCCAAAAGACAAGCAAGCTTCAAACATTCGATAACGTATCTTCCTCTTTCTTGTGCCTCATACACATTATCAAATCATTGAAGAATCCCTCCCCAATCCAAAGATTGACAAGTTCTTTATTTTCAATGTTATGATCCTCTGGAAAAATGGAACAATATAAAAAACAGTTCTTGAGTGTATCATCACTCAAGCTATCATAACTAAATCTTAGAGTGGGAAAAATATGGTCACCCATTTCA